>CM035155.1:135779351-136379351 GCA_020205615.1 Panax quinquefolius
CACGTAATCATCAATGTTCATGATTATACCGAATAATCCCTGGTCATATTGTGACGCCCCCAAAATAGGTATACATCACCCATCTTGAGTTGCCAAATACGTGGTACAGAATACAAATACAAACTTAATTATACAACAGTCGTGTAATATACGACAAAACATAGCTGAGAGTTTAAACAGGATTGTTGCTTTCTAGACAATATCCACTCTCAAATAGAGTCCTCATTAGATTTATTGTCACACTATTTTATAGAATAGTGAGGACTACTAATACACCATCTCGGACCATCACTTCGTTCCCCGACTAGTCCCGGCTACGTTCTCATTTCCTGAAGAGAACAATGAAAGCAAAAGGGTGAGCTCAACTAGCCCAGTAAGAAATATATTATGACTAAGATAATGCAGAATAAATTATCATTAGTCTTCAACAATGTTAAACTAATAAAATACAATAGACATCAAGTTTAACTACAACGGAATAAGCAATCCATTAGAAGAGTCAAGTAGAGCATGATATCTACTATCTTCTATGATTTAAAATGTTTTCATCAATTTTTATCACTGAGACTCAGCTTAATAAATAAACCACATCATCGAGTCATCCTTGCACTACGGGCCAAGGATATTCATTAAATCATCAATGGTCATGACTATACCGAATAATCCCTGGTCATAATCATACCAAAAACTGTCCATTAATGCACTACAGGCCACTAAGGACTTTTACCACATCATTTATAACATTACAGGTCATGATTATACCGAATGATCCCTGGTCATAATCATACCAAGTCCATCTATGTACGTAAGCCAAAGATGACTTTCATCATAATATAAGCATGAGGATGATGACAATGACATAATAATTCAATAAAACAAGTTCAAGAATAAATTTTAAAGATTTATAAGTTAATTTATCCTGAAATCAATTACGTCCAAATTGTCAACATGATATTGCTTTGTGGAGTAAAATTCAAGAATGCTCAGAAGAATATTTTCATGAAAAGATACTGGATGAAGCGCAAATATCCAGGATATTCTACTAATTTCATGGAGTATAGAAGCCAAAACTTTAACCAACTGAGTATAATAGAATATATGAAACTGTAAATGGATTTTTGCCCGCCATGCGGTAATCCATGTAGACAGATCATTTCCACAATTTAATAAGGAATGAATACGAAGGATCATTCACCATGCATGCGATAATCCACATAGACAAGCTATTCCAACAGAATAATAAAGAATGGAATAAAAGAAGAATTCACCAGGCATGCGATAGACCGCACAGACAGGTTATTGTCAACAGAATAATAAAGAATGGAACCAGGTCATGCGTAATCCGCACAGACAGGATATTCCAACAGAATAATAAAGAATGGAACCAGGTCATGCATAATCTGCACAGATAGGATGCTCCAACAGAATAATAAAGAATAGAACCAGGTCATGCGTAATCCGCACAAACATGATATTCCAACAGAATAATAAAGAATAGAATAACAACAAGATTCACCAGGCATACGATGATACGCATGCAGATAAAAGTTATTCAATGAGAATAATAAAGAATGGAATAACAAAAGAATTTCACCATGTATGCGGTACTTCGCATAGACAGGTTATTCCAACATAATAATAAATAATGGAATAACAACTCTTATGAGTATTGAAAGAAAATAACTCTCTTTATGAATACGAAAGAATAATACCCCTTACCTTAGAAGAAACTGGATATTGGAATAATGAGGTAGCAGACTTCTTTTCTTCTTTCTCTCTATAATTTCTCTCTATAATAATTGCTCTATAGGTTTAGTGAATTGGTGAGAAATGAAGGAAGAATGAGCTTCTATTTATAGGAAAATATAGTTTCAATAATTGCACATTTTGGGGCTCGAAATATTATAGTATAATACCTTCCTCTTTTTCTTCATTTTTAATTTAGTCCTGTAAGTATTATCAAACTTGCACCACCTCCGCTAATAGTAAATAATGTGAATCAATAGTTCAATCATGTGAATTAATAGTTATAATCATGTGAAAATACGAATTACAGTATAGTACCTCCATCTATACCTCCATTTTTAACTTAGTCATGCAAGTATTATCAATCTTTCACCAACTCCCCTAATAGTAAATGAATGTGAATCTATAGTATACACATGTGAACAAATAGTTATCAACATGTGAACTAATAGCAATTAATTGCTCATTTATCCGGTTAATTACCCGATTGATCAATATAACTTCCAGACATTAATTATTATCGAAATAAATATCGATTTTCACTAACACTAATAATTCCAACACAATGGAACTATCAATTTTATCTTTAATCAACACGAACTTATTCATCATTAATATTATAATTCACCATATTTAACAACCAGGTCATTCCCAGGAAAGAGGGGGCATCTGATAAGGATTTCTCCTTATTGGTGCGCAATTAGATGACCAAACCTCTCCTTGACAGAACTTCTAGACATTGTAAATATTGTAATTTAATAATATGAATAACTTTGTCGTCTCAATTATTGATTTAATAATATATCATATTATGCAGATGATACTGTGACAATAATCGAATCAATAATATGAGATATATGATGCTGCAATTACTGTAGTAATAATTGAGTACAACTGAGTGACTTCTCGCGTAAGCATCAATAATCAATACCGTGTGCTACAATGCAACCACGCGTATTACTGTACTTTTACTACCGGGTAGTTCAACAGTTTTAACGGTAACACTTTTGCCGTTATTTTTAATAAAAGATAATTCTGTCGTTTTCTTACTACGACAATACTTCCGTTTTGGGGTCCACCAATGATTGTGTCGTCGTACGAATATTCCATGTTAAAACAAATATTTCCCGACCAATCGAATATTATATAACCACTTGCTTACTTTGAAAAATTTGTAAATATTACCCACAACTATATCATTATATCAAATCCACACCATAATATTAAAAAAAAAATATTTCGAGAAATTTAAATCTTTATTCATAAAATCTGGGGTCTCACAATCTCCCCTCCTTATAAAATTTTACCCTCAAAATTTACGTACGTACCTAGTATGCCGAAGAGGTGAGGATACCTTGAATACCTTTATCGTCGAAAATATTACACGTTGCATACGTACATGCCCGATGTCCTTCGATTGCCTCTGAATGCACATCAGTCCTTAAAATAGCCATTTTAGGCCTTAATACCCACCTCAAATCTCAAAATATAAAGAATGAAAGTTTTTGGTCTACTCGTTATCTTTCCGAATCATCCTGAATAACCTCAATCGGAGTTTGTATGAAAAAGTTATGCCTAATTTACTAAAGGACGTCTAGACAGATTTTGGCTTAACACTTGACTAGCCCCTAGGCGCCCAAATTTGGCCTTGGGCAAGCGCCTAGGCACCCAAGAACAGATTCTAAGCGCCGAGCCTAGTGCCTAGGTGCTCGACCTTTGACACTTAACTCCAATTTTCCAGATTTTGTAACTTTTGACACACATACTTTAAATCTTCATAACTTCTTCATCCGTTATCGGAATTAGTCCATTTTCGAGGCTATGGAAAGCTTGTAACATGCTCTATAAAACCCCCATGATTACATAATTTTTTAGATTCATTAATTATTCTGAAATTTGGCTCCAAAGTCCCCCAAAACTAAGTTTTTATTAACAACAATACGTGAAAAACCTTATGAACACGCAACATACTTGGCGGTAAAACGAGTCTATAGGCCACAGTTCCTACTCGATCGAGGATTTCAAATGGGCCAATTAAATCGAGGGTTGAGATAACGCCTTCTTGAATCTTCTTCTTCACATTCATCAGATTCAGGTGTGTAGCTTAAGTGGCTTTAACTTTATCGATTAACTTTATCGATTAAAGTCGATTCGTTATCTTCACGTGGGTCCCTAGAGTCTTTAACCCTATCTTCATCATTTGTAAGTTATACGAAATGGGTTTTTGTGTTAACAACATCGCACTTGTAAATGCATACGATCTTCTACTCAACGCGTCAGCTACCACGTTCGCTTTTCCACGATGATATTGAATGGTATGGTCGTAATCTTCAACAACTCGAGCCAACGTCTTTGGGGAATTATACGTTCATTTTAGTCGAAGAAATATTTAAGGGTTTTAGAAATGGGTTTTGTACTGGGGTCAATACAAAATTCGATTTCACGTTCTGGGGGTAGGCTAAGAAGTCTTGAGGAATACGTCAGGAAATTTGTTAACAATAGAAATATCATTCAAATCTGACGTATTTTTATTTAAATCCGTGACATGGGCTAAGAAAGCTTGACATCCGTTTTTCAATAAACGAATAGCTTTATGGCTTGATATGACAGTGATTGATTTTAGT
Organism: Panax quinquefolius; assembly: GCA_020205615.1. Classification (NCBI taxonomy): domain Eukaryota; kingdom Viridiplantae; phylum Streptophyta; class Magnoliopsida; order Apiales; family Araliaceae; genus Panax; species Panax quinquefolius. Next base: position 135,783,722 of record CM035155.1, read on the forward strand.
GGTTTGGTTTCTTGAATTCGCATAATAGGTTGGTTAGGAATATGAAAGCTAACAACCTTACGAAAATAATCAATTTTAGCATGATGAGTAGTTAACCAATCCATCCCTAAAATCACATCACATGCAAGTATTTTCAAAGAAATAAGATCGACAGGTAATGTGTGGTTACCGATTTGAATCAAACAAGATTTATAAACAGTGGAGGTAACGAAGGTTTCTACTAACGAAGTTTCAACCAATAAGTCAAAGTCTAATTTCTTCGGAGTCAAATTTAAATGTTGAGCGCAAGTAAGAGAGATAGAATAATGGGTAGAACCGGTATTTAATAAGGTATAAACTTCGCAAGAATTTATAATTAACTAACCTGTGCTAACTTCATTCGGGTTACCCACTTTTTGAGAAGTCACAAAAAACGCTCTTCCTGAAACCACCGACTTTGTTTTGTCCATATCCTCCTTTGGTGCCACCGTCCCAGCTGGACTTGACTTTGGTGCACGACAAAATCGGGCTAGGTGACCTTCTTTTCCACAATTGCAACATGCTTTGGACTGCATCACGCAGTTTGGATTGATATATCCCTCCCCTCAGCATTTGAAGCATACAATTGGTGGTCGTTCTCCTTCCTTGAAAACGGGTGTTGGTGCTGCTGCCTTTCCATCGTTGTTGAACCTTCTCTTCTTGAAATTTCCACTCCTATTATCTTGGCCATGATTACCACCGAAGTGGTTATTATTCTTGGTACGATAATTTCCCCCACGATGGTTATCATTGTTCCGATGGCCGTTGCCACCGGTATGATTATTATCGTGTTGTTGGTCGTTGCCTTTTGGTTATGCTGACTCATTATCGCGCTCCAATAACTGAGCCCTATTCATAACATCTGAATATAAATAAAGTTTGTGAGAAATGAGGTATTGACATATTTCAGGTTTCAAACCTCTTAGAAACATTCGCGTCATTCGCTCCTCATTATCGACCAAATGGGATGTAAACCGGGATAACTCTGCAAATTTAGCTTCGTATTGCGATACGGTCATATTGTTTTGCTCCAACTTGATAAATTCCACCTCCTTCATGTGACGAATACTTTCAGAAAAGTACTTGTCGTTGAACAACTCTTGGAACTTCTCCCAAGACATCTTGAGTGCGTCAGGCTGGGTACGTCTTAAAGATTCCAACCAGTAATCTGCCTCTTCACTCAACATAAAGGTGGCAAAGGGAACTTTTTGCTCCTCGGAGCATCCCAAGACATCAAATATCTTGGTGATCTGTTTTAACCACATCTCCGCCTTAAGTGGTTCTGGCTTTCCCAAAAACTCCGGTGGTCTCAACTCCTTGAACTACTTAGCGGTGACCGACCGTGGGTTGCCAGTGTTTCCACCTGTATTTTGAACAGGAGTCTCTCTTGCCTTATGTTGTCTGTGATAACCTGGGATTTCGAATAATCCGAATTTTACGAATAATTTTTTTTTATTTAATATTGATATTGACTGTTAATATTGTGCTGTGTATATGTGATACGAGTTTAGAGAATAAGCCAATTTGTGTATTGACTGAGAAAATAATAGTAGAGTTGTGCTTAACTGAGAATAGAAACCCTAACCCTAAGTTCGGATAGGGATTAGATAGAAAATACAGTTATTATAATTGTATCATTGGGTACGTGTTTGTACTATATAGAATTTTGATCAGTGATTGATCGAGTATGGTAAAACATTAGTAAACCCTAATGAGAGACTAAAAACCCTAATCTCAGGTTTAGAAACCCTAACGTATAGTTAGGAACCTTAAACGAAAGCCAAAAAAACCCTAATTTCATTTTTGAGAACCCTAAACCCTAATTGGGATTATTAGACCCTAATGGTGAGAATTAAGAGAAGTAATGTTAAATGACTAGATTACCCTTAAATTTGTAAGGGAAATTACGAAATTACCCTTTTAGGGGCGAAAAGACCAAAATACCCCTTTACTTAAAACATAAGTAAAGAGAGTTCTAGAATTTGGTGACTCACCAATGTCGGATAAGACCATGTGCTGCAAATCCTTACCAAATCTGATCTTCAATGCCACCTAGCAAGTGTAGAAACATTGCATTTAAGATATAAGTGATTTTGGAGAGAGAAAGTTCATAAAAATTAGCCTATTTGCTCTCAAACACTCAACCCACTTTTCTCTCACCAAACCCACGAAAAGCTTAAGTGTTTTAGTCCCTAGATCACCCTCTTAAACATCAAGATCAGTGGAGAAGATCTTAGATCAAAGATTGGAAACTAAAAGGTATAAACCCTAACCCTACTTTGATCTTGAATGCTTAGGATAAATTCTTGTTTATGTGTTTATCTATGTGTTAGAAGATGTTATATGATGATCTATGATGTTACATCATAGATCTATAGCATCAAAGGCCTTAAAAAGATGTTTTTCAAAAACTGCTAGAACCCTAAAAAAATGCTCTGACAAGCTAATGTCAGAGGCCACAAATCTTTCCTTGTTAATGATTTGTGGTGTTTTAAGTGTTAGATCCATAGTCTGACATGAGCTCTTTGATCTGGAAGTGGAATCACAGCCATTCCATGTCCAGATTGTAAGATATTCATGGTCAAAGTGAGTTGACTGAGCTTGACCAAAACTTTCTGGGAAATCCTGAAAGTGTTAAAACAGTGTCTGACAGGCTGTTTTAAGGCCTTGATCTGTCAGACGTTAAATGATATGTTAATGCTATGATAACCAGTTTGTAGCTTGTTAGTTGAACTATAGATCCATGTCTTTAGACCCTTCAAAACATCAATAGATCGAAAGTAGTGAGTGGTCAAACCAGGCCACTCGGTCACGGTTGAGTTTCTGGGAAAACCCAGAAACCGTAAGAACATAGTTCTGACAGCCTTTAACCGAATCATATCTTGTAATCCTATTGTAGTTGGATTGATCTGTTGACGCATATGTGTTCTTTGACATGTGTACTACATGCTTGAACCATGAGATCGACCATTTGATGACCATAACATAGAAATTGTGACGCCCCCAAAATTAGGTATACGTCACCCATCTTGGGTCGCCACTTACATGGTACATAAATTCAAATACAAACTTAATTATACATCTGTCGTGTAACATACGACAATACATAAACTGTGAGTTTGAATACAAATATTGTCATTTAGATAATATCCATACTCAAGGAGTCCTCATTACATTTATTGTCACACTATTTAACAGAATAGTGAGGACTATTAATGCTATCTTCGGGACCATCACTCCGTTCCCCGACTCATCCCAGCTATGTTCTCATTTCCTGGAGAGAACAGTGACAAAAAGGGTGAGCTCAACTAGCCCAGTAAGAAATATTATGACTAAGATAATGCAGAATAAATTATCATTAGCCTTCAACAGTGTTAAACTGATAAAATACAATAGACAACCAGTTTAACTGCAGTGGAATGTGCAATCCATTAAAAGAGTCAAGTAGAAAATAAAGTCTACTATCTTTTAGGTTTTAAAAGGTTTTCATAAATTTTATCATTAAGACTCGGTTTAATGAATAAACCACAATATCTATTCATCCTCGTACTACCTGGCCAAGGATTTTCATCAAATTATCAATGGTCATGACTATACCGAATCACCCCCGGTCATAATCATACCAAAAACTATCCATCATGCATGCATTACATGTGCCAATCGAGGACTTTTATTACATCATTTATAACAAGCCATGATTATACCGAATGATCCACGGTCATAATCATACTAAGTTCATCTATGCACGTAAGCCAAAGATAACATATTATAACATGAGGATGATGACAATGACATAATAATTCAATAAAACAAGTTCAAGAATTATTTTATCCGAGAATTAGTAACGCCCAAATTGTCAACAAGATCTTTTTGTAGAGTAAAATTCAAGAATGATCAAGAATATTTCCATGAAAAGATACTAGATGAAACGTAAATATCAAGAATATTCTACTAATTTCATGGAGTATAGAAGTCAAAGTTTTAACCAACCTGGTATAATAAAGAATGGAATAACAAAGGAAATCACCATGCATGCAGATTGCCATGATAAAAGTTATTCCAACGTAATAATAATAACGGAACCAGTCGTGAAATTCACAAGCAGGATGATCCAAATGAATAATAAATTTGAATAATAATAAACAATGGAACCGAGTCCGATGTAAAAAACACACTGCAGGATATTCCAAATGAATAATAAATGCGGAATAATAAACAATGGAACCGTGTCCGGTGTAAAACACACGACGAGGATATTCAACAAATGTAATAATAAAGAATGGAATAATGAAGAAGATCACCAAGTATAGGGATTCCTCAGATCTGAGTTATTCCAATGAATAAATAAGAATGGAATAATATAAGGATTTCACCAAGTATAGGGTACGCCACAGCATTATACGAGGTTATGTATATAGGTATGCCACTTTTACGAGTTATTCAATGTAATAATAATGAATGGAATAATGAAGTTCTCTTCATGAATAAGAAAGAATAACACCCACTTACTGTACAACAAATAATATTCCCTACTAGTAAAAGACACTTTGGATATCAAAGTAGTGAAGTACCGAATACTCTTCTTCTTTCTCTATAGATTTTCTCTATAGCTTCTCTCTATAATTCTCTCTCTAGAGTTTCGTTGAATTCGTAAGAAAATAATGAAGGAATGAGCTTTATTTATAGGAAAATAGAATGCATAGTAATTAATCCATGAAGCTGGGTCAGATTGATTTACTTTAATCGACGGTCCATATTTAAAAGCAAAATCTTTTAAATAAAATATCATATATTCTATTTATATAAAAACATTTTACTATGCAAACACTATGCAACACTATGCAAAACACTATGCAACACTATGCATAATAAAATATAATATATTCTATTTATAGAATAACTTTAATAAAGTATTTTGTTTTATATAAAAGATGTTTCGTTTTATTACGTTAATAATAATGAATAAAACAAAAACGTCATTATCGCTATAATAATTCATATTATTAATAAATAATAATGGAATCAAACCGAGTGACTTCTCACATAAGCATCAATAATCAATACTTGGTGCTACTATGCAACCACACGACATTCGTATTTCTTTTACTACTGAGTAGTTCAACAAGTATCAACCAGTAAAACTTCCGCCGTTATTTCAATAAAATATTTTTGTCGTTTTCTCAATCCGACAATAATTACATTGTGGGTCCACCAATGATTGAGTAGTTACTAATATTCCTCGCTAAACCGAATATTCCCCACCAATCGAATATAATATAACCACTTACGATACTTTGCAAAATTTATAAATACTACCCACAACTATAATATTATCTCAAATTCACACCATAATATTAAAAATTATTTCGACAAAATTTAAATCTTTATTGATAAAATCTGGGGTCTCACAGAAATAATCGAGCTTGAATGTACCAACTCGAAGCTGCTGGGTTTCTGGGTTACCCAGAAAACCCAGATTTGATCTGACAGCAACTTTAAGAGCCCAGATCTCCTTGTTGTGATGTCGTATGACCAAGTTAGTGATTGATAGTTATAGTACTACATTCCTACTACAACATCAATGTTCAAGTTAGCCCAGATCATGCCTGAGCAGAGATTTAAATTGAGTCAAACATGATGCCTTAAACACCGACTTTGTCAGTGTTCTTGAGCCAAGAACACCTAAGGCGACAGAAAGCGTCGCTAAAGGGCTATAGTGAAGGTTTTAAATATTTTAATTTCTGATTTTTCCGAAAAATGATTAAAAATAGAAATAAATTATAAAAATTACCAAAAATGGTTTTCAAAATTATTTTAAATTATGAAAAATAATTTTTGACTATTTGGGATATTTTTCATTAATATTTATAATTATTTAAATATTAATGGTATTTAATTTATTTAATTAGTATATTAAATAAATTAGAGAAAATGATTTTAATATTATAAAAAATTATTTTAAATAAGAATAAAGTGTTTAGAAATATTTTGAGTTATAAAATGTAACTTTTAATATTTTTAGAGAATTTTCATTAATAATTTTATATTAATGATATTAGATTTATTTATTTATCATATTAAATAAATGAGTTAAAAATATTTTATTGAATAAAAATCATTTTAAATGAGAATAAAGTTTTAGAAAATATTTTGAATCATAAAATATAATTTTAATATTTTTGGAGAATTCTTATTAATAAATTAATATTAATGATATTAGGTTTATTTAATTATTAAATTAAATAAATGATGATAAAATGATTTTATTGATTTAAAATTATTTAAAAATGAGAAAAGTGATAAAAATATATTTGAAGTTATAATTAATGACTTTTAATATTTTGATGATTAATTGATTAATATTTATATATTAACGGTGATGGTTTAAAAATAATTTTAATTACTTTAAAAATCATTTAAGTAGAATATTGATGATTTAAAATATTTGAAGTTATTATAAATAACTTTAATATCTTGACAAGTATGTCATTAATATTTTAATATTAAAATATTAATGATGATGGATTTATTTGATATTTAAATCATTTAAAATAATTTCAGTGTTTGAAAAATTATTATAAAATATAATAATTGTTTGAAAATTATTAAAAGCTTTCGAAAAATATTACAAATGATATTTGACTTATCTAAAATAATATTGAAGCTTAGAGACCAAATTTAGTTGACAATATAAATGTTAATTGTCGGATAGGGTGACTAGTACACCGAGAATAGACCGAAGTCCAACCAGACCAAACTAGTTAGACTTGATAAGTGTTTATATAGGTTATAAACATTGATGTGGCTATGTGCTAATGTGCATAGGAGAAAGGTTGACTGTAAATTACAGTATTATGTGTTGTGAAATATTGTGCTAAATGTAAGACCGATATTGTAATTATAGGTCTTGTGAACGCAGATAAGTTTATTGTGTAGCTGTAATCAACGGAGAAGGCAAGTTTCCTAACTCAACCTTGAATTATATTTTTCCAAATATTATGGTGGTTAATTATTGTTGATTAGACCACGTTTGAGAATTTATTGTTGATTATTCGTAGTTAGTGCATGTTTATTAATTCAAATTGAATTAGTGACTCTGAGAATAAATATTTGGAGAATAATTGTTATTGGATGTTCATATCTGTAAAAGCTATTAGTGATTGCAAATAGTACAATCAAATTCTGTCTATTGTCAAATTGTGTTGAGAAATGTCTTAGCCAATTGTTCTGGCAAGACGAATATTTGTTAGAACTTGATAGGTTTGATAAGAGAAGAGAAGAGAATTCAATTATTATTGATATATCAATGCCAATTATTTCTGCTAGATCAAAAAATAAAACTTGAGAAGTTTGAGAAAAGAAGAGAAGAGAAGAGATTAGATATTGAAATCTTTGTATTTCGTTGTTAAATCAAACTCTGATTCAAAAGGCTGAGAAGAACAACCTTTTATATAAAGGGAACATTTTTGGTCGTATATTCGGTCACTGCGCGCGTTTTAAGTATTATGCATAATATAGGGTATAATAAAGCTGATCACTTGTTATACTTGATGGGGGTTATGTTTTAATCTTTATGGTTATCTGATACACCTGGGTATAACAAAGTAAATCTTTGATAGCTACTCGAGAAGAGAAGTTTTAGATCCATTTGGATCACTCAGCATAAACTCTGGAAAATATATCCATACTGTTATTTGGGTATATCAGAGAAAATCTTTGATAGTTACTTGAGAAGAGAATTTCAAGATCCTATAAGATCATTCATCTTAAACTCTAGAGAGTATTTCTAAATTGTTAATCAATAGAATATCGTAGAAACTTTGGAAGTATTGTATACTTTCGTTAATTTGTTGCATAGGTTGCGAGAAGATTAGTTTGAGAAGAACAAATTGTTCAGTTATTTCAAAGTTCCCCAAACTTTGGAGTCATTCTATCGAATTAGATAGTTTATTGTCTTGATTCTTATACATTTATTGTATATTTTAACTTGCAGGGCAAATTTGTTGCTTACCCTTGCTAAATAAAACATTTCAGCTAGGGACGAAGTGACTGGATGTGCTGTGAAGAACAAAGGCAAAGGTGTTATGCTGTGATAGATATGATTAACATTATTATTATGTTGTATTTGTAAACCCTTTTTTTATATCTAAAGGGTATGTTTGTAATATAAAGGTTAGATAATCTGGGACGAATGTAAGACCCCAGCTTTTATAAATAAAGATGAATTTTCTATAAATATTATTTTTGAATATTATGGAATAAATTTGATATAATGTTATAGTTGTGGGTAATATTTATAAATTTTGCAAAGTAAGCAAGTTGTTATAAAATATTCGTTTGGTTTGGGGAATATTCTTTTTGTGGGGAATATTTCGTACGACGGCTCAATCATTAGTGGACCCCTAACGGAAGTATTATTCGTAGTTAGAAAACGACAAAATTATCTTTCTATAAAAAAATAACGGCGGAGGTGTTATCGTTAAAAGCTGTTGAACTACCCGGTGGTAAAAAGTACGATGAATACGCTGTGGTTGCATAGTAGCATTACCAGATTGATTATTGATGCTTACGTGAGAAGTCACTTAGCTATACTCAATTATTGCTACGATAAGAATCACGCATCATATCTCTTATATTATTGATTCAATTATTGTCACAAGATCATCTCGTATAATATGTTATATTATTAATTGAGACGACAAGTTATAAATGATTAATAATTGTTGAAAGATTAAAAATGTGTTGATTAAAAATAAAATGATTTGTGGTAATATTTATTCAATCCTTGATGTATATAAAGAGTCATTATGAGGCGTTTGTGGTAAGTTTGATTATTTTATGTGGGGCCCATATGTCATCATCTAAGAGTCTCTTCGTCAATAAGTAATTACCTTTGTGAATAGTAATTACATTTTCGAATAAGTAATTACCTTCGTCAATAGTATTTACCTTCGTCAATAGTAATTACCTTCTTCAATAGTATTTTACCAATCGATAGTAATTACCTTCATCAATAATAATTACCCCTTCGCAAATAGTAGTTGTCCATTCAATATTACCAAGAGTTAATCGCCTCTTCTGTTCCAAAGGTTAATTACCCTTCATGAAATAGTAGTTGTCTCTTCAATATTACCAAGAGTCATTTTGACCCTTCGTTAAGACTCAAGAGCCACCCCTCGGTTTTCTATAAATAGAAAGCTCATCCCTTCATTATTTCTTACTTAATTCATTGAAACTCTAGAGAGAAACTATAGAGAGAAAGAAGAAAAGTATTCCGCTACTTCACTTTTCCAATGTTCGGTTCTTCTAAGGTAGGGAATATTATTTGTTGTACTCGTAAGGGGTGTTATTCTTTCTTATTCATGAAGAGAACTATTGTTATTCCATTGCTTATTATTCTGGTTGGAATAACTTTGTATCATGGTTTACCCTATACTTGGTGACATTCTTCTATTATTACGTTGGAACATCCCGTCTCGTGTGTTTTACAGGACACAGTTCGGTTCCGCTTTTATTATTATTCTATCGAACATCATATGCGTGTGTTTTACACGGACCTGGTTAAAATCTTTATTATTATAACATTTGTTGAACATCCATGCATGCGTTTTTACGCCGGACTGGTTCCGTTATTTATTATTCTCATTGGAATAACTTTCACTGCATGGCCTATCGCATGCATGGTGATTTCTTTTGTTATTCCATTCTTTATTATACCCAATTGGTTAAAACTTTGACTTCTATACTCCATGAAATTAGTAGAATATCCTTGATATTTGCGTTTCATCCAAAGATCTTTTCATGGAAATATTCTTTCCGATCATTCTTGAATTTTACTCTACAAAACAAGAGATCATGTTGACAATTTGACGTTAATAATTCTGGATAAAATAATTCTTGAACTTGTTTTATTGAATTCTTATATCATTGTCATCATCCTCATGTTTATATTATGTTGAAAGTCATCGTGGCCTCAGAAGTAGTGCATACATGGACTTGGTATGATTATGACCGAGAGACTATTCGGTGTAATCATGACCGTAATGTTACAAATGATGTGATAAAAATCCTCGAAGGGTCAGTAGTGCATTGATGGATGATTGTTGGTATGATCATGACTATTAATGAATACACAACTATTCTCGCCCAGAAGTGCATGAATAATTGTGGTCGTGATACTAAAGAATATCCTTGGTCAGTAGTGCGGGGTGATTCAATGATGTGGAATATTTATTAAAGTCGAGTCTCACTATAACAAATGATGAAAAACCTTTTAAATCATAAAAGATAGTAGATTTTATTTTCTACTTGACTCTTTTAATGGATTCATTGGTTCACCGTAGTTAAACTTGATGTTCATTATATTTTATCGGTTTAACACTATTGTAGGCTAATGATAATTTATTTCGCATTATCTTAGTCATAATATTTCTTCTTGTGCTAGTTGAGCTCACCCTTTCTTTCATTGTTCTCTTGTGAAATGAGAATATAATTTGGGACGAGTCGAGGAGCGGAGTAATGGTCCGGAGGATAGCATTAGTAGTCCTCACTATTTCGTGAAATAGTGTGATAATAATTGTAATGAGGACTCCTTTTTGAGTTTGTATAATATCTAGTAGACAATATTTGTATTCAAACTCACAGTTTATGTCGTATTGTACACGACAAATATATTAGTAAGTTGTATTTAAATTACGTACCACGTATCCGACTACCCAAGATGGGTGATGTATACCTAATTTTGGGGCGCCACGGTTGGTATCAGAGCTTAGGGATATGATCCCTGGCTAAGATGCGAGAATAGTACTAGGAGGGGAGAGACGGGGAATACCTTCGCTAGTATGACCTACCTAAGTTTATGTGCTATTTTATTGGTCGGTCAGAATATAGAGATAAATTGTTACATGTCAATTAACCTTTTGTTTTGTGGCAGTATCTGAAAATGACATCTGAGAATGTTGAGAATAGCAATGGAGCACAGGCGATTGTTGATTCACCACATATCAATAATCAGGATAATGTGCATCGTAGAAGGCGACAATCCTCATACAAAACAACAACACCGACCAAATGATGAATGATCAAATGTTCGGAGGCTTTATGCAATTTATGCAACAACAAGCGAGAAGCGACTCTGCCCAAAACGTGGGGTGGAAACACTGAAACTCTCTGGCGGTCACCGCTAAACAATTCAAGGAGTGGGACCACCGGAGTTTAAGGAGAGCCAAAACCACTTCCGCGGAAGCATGGATAAAGCATATTACCAAGATATTTGATGTCTTGGGATGCTCGAGAGCAAAAGGTTCCCTTTCACGCCTTTTATGTCATGCGCGAGAGGCAGACATTGGTGGGAATCGGTCCAGAAACATACTCAACTCGATGTAATCAAGATATCTTGGGAGAAGTTCCAGGAGCTGTTCAATGACAAATACTTTCCTGAAAGTATTCGCCACATGAAGGAGGTGGAGTTTATCAAGTTGGAACAAAACAATATGACCGTGTCGCAATACGAGGCAAAATTTGCGGAGTTATCACGGGTTCGCCCCACTTGGTGGATAATGAAGAGAGAATGGCGCGAATGTTTTCAAGAGGTTTGAAGTCGAGATACGCCAACATCTTATTTCTCATAAACCGTGTTTGTATTCGAGATGTTGTAAATAGGGCTCGATTAGTGGAGTAGCGATAATGAGTCAGTATAACTAAAAAGAGAAGAAATTGACACAAAATTATAATACCAAATGAGAGTAGTCATCGAAGCGGTGACAACAAGCGTGGAGGGAATCAACAAAGCCGAGATATGGTAACCACTTCCGGTGGTAATCGAGAGCCAAAACAATAAGAATGGACATTTCAAGAAAAGGAGATTCAACAATGATGGAAAGACGTCAAGACCAAAGACCCGTTGTTACGGAAGGAGAAAGACCACCTATCATATGCTTCAAATGCGGAGGAGAGGGACACATCAGTCCGAACTGCGCCATGCCATCCAAAACATGTTATAATTGTGGAAGAGAAGGTCACTTAGCTCAATTTTGTCGTTTACCGAAGACAAATTTAACTAGGATGAAGGCACCAAAGGCCGTTCTAGAAAAGTCAAAACCGGTAGTGCAAGGGAAAGCGTTTGTTGTGACCTCCCAGAGAGCAAGGAACCCGAATGAGGTCATCACGGGTAAGCTTATCATAAACTCTAATGAAGTCTATACTTTATTTGATACCGGTTCTACCCATTCTTTTATTTCTCCTACTTGCGCTCATCGATTAAATTTGACTCCGGAGAAATTAGACTTTGACTTATCTGTGGAAACTCCGTTGGGAGAAACCTTCATTACATCCACTATTTATAAGTCTTGTTTGGTTCAAATCGGTACCCTCACATTACCTGTCGATCTTATTTCATTAAAAATACTTGCATTTTGACGCGTGATTCTAGGGATTGATTGGTTAACTACTTATCATGCAAAAATTGATTGTTTTTGTAAGGTTGTTAGCTTTCATATTCCTAATCAACCTATTATGCGAATTCAAATGACCAAACCATTAAAATCAATCACGGTCATCTCAAGCCATAAAGCTATTCGTTTATTGAAAAACGGATGTCAAGCTTTCTTAGCTCATGTCACAGATTTAAACAAAAATACGTCAGTTTTGAACGATATTTCTATTGTTAATAAATTTCCTGACGTATTTCCTGAAGAACTTCCTGGCCTACCCCCAGAGCATGAAATTGAATTTTGTATCGACTTTGAACCCGGTACAAAACCTATTTCCAAAGCCCCATATCAAATGGCTTCTATTGAACTTCAGGAGTTAAAGACCCAACTGCAGGAATTGTTAGACATTGGCTTTATTCGTCCTAGTACTTCTCCTTGGGGTGCTCCTGTTCTATTCGTGAAGAAGAAAGATGGGAGTATGCGACTTTGTATTGATTATCGGGAGTTGAATCATGTCACCATCAAAATAGGTATCCATTGCCACGTATTGATGACTGTTTCGATTATTGCAAGGAGCCAAATTCTTTTCAAAGATTGATCTTCATTAGGATATCACCAATTGAAGATTAGAACCGCTGACATTCCAAAGACGACTTTCAGAACTCGGTACGGGCATTATGAATTCCTAGTCATGTCCTTTGGATTGAGTAATGCTCTTGATGCCTTCATGGATATGATGAACCGAGTATTCAAGGAATATTTAGATCACTTTGTGGTCGTCTTTATTGATGACATCCTTATTTATTCCAAAAGCCGTGAAGATCATGAGCAACACTTGAGGCTGACACTCCAAAAGCTTCGTGAATATAAGCTTTATGCCAAGTTGAAGAAATGCGAGTTCTGGCTTGAAGAAGTAGCATTCCTTGGGCACGTGGTATCAAGTCATGGAATATCTGTTGACCCAACAAAGATTGAAGCTATTCAAAGTCGGGAACAACCTAAATCGGTGATCAAGTACGTAGCTTTCTCGGTTTATTGGTTATTATCGGAGATTCGTGGAAGGATTTTCTCGAATCGCTACTCCATCGACTCAAATTTGACTCAAAAGATACAAAGTTTGGTTGGTGCGAAGAATGTGAGAAGAGTTTTCAAGAACTCAAGAGGAGACTTATTTCATTTTGTTCGACAATACCATCTAGCTGGAGGATTTGTCATCTACAAATGATGCTTGTGCAAAGGGTTGGGATGTGTTCTCATGCAACATGGAAAAGTTATAGCCTATGCCCGCGACAACTTAAAGAATATGAGAGGAATTATCCTACTCATGATCTAGAGTTAGCATTTGTTGTCTTTCAGCACTTAAAATTTGGAGGCATTACTTGTATGGGAGAAAGTGGAGATCTTTACGGATCATAAAAGCCTCAAATATTTCTTCACTCAAAAGGAACTCAACACGCGACAACGACGTTGGCTTCGAATCATTGAAAGATTATGATCATACCATCCAATACCATCCTCGAAAAGCTTAACGTTGTGACGCCCCAAAATAGGTATACATCACCTATTACGAGTTGTCAATACATGGTACGTAAACAACTACAACTTTATTATTACAACAAGAAACTGTGAGTTTGAATACAAATATTATCTTCTAGACAATATCTATACTCAAATAAATCCTCATCACATTTATTGATACATTATTTTACAAAATGGTGAGGACTACTAAACAATCCTTTCTAAAACCTTCATTCCATATTCCCGACTGTGACTTCGCTTATATTCTCGCCTCCACGAGAAGAAAAATGGAACAAAAAGGAAAAGGGTGAGCTCAACTAGCCCAAGAAAGAATATTATGACTAAGATAATATACAACAAATTATCGTTAGTCTTCAACAGGAAAAATCTAATAGAATACAATAGACAACAAATTTTAAATCAATATTCAGAATGAAATAATAATTCATTAGAAGAGTTAAGTAGAGAATGCAAACTACTATCTTCTATGTATGAATTTAAAAGTTCATCGCTCATCTTTTATCCTCGTAACATCAATCAATATACATCTCAGAATCAAATATTCATCTTTGCACTACTGAGCCAAAGATATTCATCATTTGGTCATGTTCATCTAAACACTGCTCATCTTTGCACTACTGACCAAAGATATTCTTCAGAAATCATTCATCTTTGCACTATGTGCCAAAGATATTCAATAATATCATCATTTAAGATCGAGGATGATGAAAATATTTTTTAAAGAAACAAATCCAGTGAAACAAAATGACAAGGATTAAGGATTAAGGATTCGTACTTTATTTTATCCATGTTCAAAAATACCTCAAAAATAATCATAGTGGTGTAAAATTCAAGAATGATCAAAACATGGATACAATCAAAGCTAGTATCCAGAATAGATATTTTAGACAAAAAGAAGAAATTTTATTTTTCTATGAATAAGTATCAGATACGTGAATAGTGCCGTATACGTGAATAAGTAACTCCGACACCAAAAGATAGAAATTCCACAAAAACATCTTCACGCTTACTTAATAGTACTCATGAATAAGAACTCGTGAATAAGAACTCATGAATAGTAACTCGTGAATAGTAACTCATGAATAGTAACCCCGACATGAAAAAGTTCCAAATTTGATAAAAAGTTCCAACTAATATTTCAAAGATAATGATATTGAAGAAATAATATCATTCGAGAAGAAAATAACATCCCTTACCTCGAAAGATTAGTACTTTAGCTAGAATACACAAGGGTATAGTCTTTGAAGGAACTTGCACCGCCTAACAATACTCAAAGTATACTCACAAGAACACGCTCAATATATCGAGAGAGAAATAGAGAGAAACTTCGGTTTCGGTGTATTTTCAATTCTAACCTAAGCACCCTATTTATAGGAAAATGCTTAGAACACCAAAGCGTAAAATTGAATATAATATTAATATATTTTTCACATTTTCTTTAGCCCACCTTAGACAACTGATCTCAGCCCATTTGAATCACATGTGAGGCCAACTTAGTTGCAAAAAACGTTTTTCTCAAAATAATTAACTAAAACTCCCAAAAATTAATTATTTGTAACTTCTAACTTCAATAATTCATAATAAATAGCCCTTTCATCAGAAAATTTGAATCTCGTGTGTTTTATAGGAAATTCAATTCTCTACAACTTTGCAGAAGAAAGTTTTTCCAAATTCCAAATAGAAATTAACCAAATCCACAAACCAAGCGATTTTACTGTGCTATAATCAAATTTCTATTCAATAATTGTGTCCACCAACACACAAAACATGTGTTAAACATTTAATGCCACAAAAAATACTCTTCCTCCTCATATACTCATATATCCCACATTCATTGTAAAATATCATCGTTAATATATTATTAAAATAATATATTTAAATGAATTATTTTATCGAAAAAGATAAAATATTAATTTTCAACAATTGTCACATTAAAAATTTTCTCCATCTATATCCTCATAAAATCAATATTTTCCTCATCATATAAATCAATAATTAATTATTCATAAATAATATTATAGTAATCACATTATCGACAACCGCAGCAGCTCTCAGGATAGAGGGGCTTTCAATAAGAATTTCTTCTTACCGCGCGCAATTAGGTGACCAAACCTCTCCTTGTATGTAACTTTCTAGACATTGCCAATAATGTTATCTAATAATATTATTCGAGATAATATGAATTATTGCTTCGATAATGAAAAATACCGTGTAATGACAATTATCAAACAACAAAGAATATAAAATATCAACGCAAAGAATTATTAACTCAATAAAATATCGAATAAAGAAATATCTGTAACCATTATTGAGTAGTGCCTTCTACGTAAGAATCAATAATTGGTGCAATACTGGTGCTATCGTGTGTTTTAACCACTAAGGGTATTTTAACAAAGATAATTCAGTAATAACCACGCCTGTTATTTTTAAACAACTTATATTTGTAGTTTTCTTCATCCAATCGCTTTTTCAGTTATGGGGCCCACACATGGTCTGCTATGGTCGCATACGAATATTCCCCGAAAAGACGTAATATTCTCCGACAACAATGAATATTTTATAACCACTTGCTTATTTTGAAATATTTATGTATTTTACCCCTAACTATCCACATTAATCAAATCAACCCTTACTATTTCAAAATAATAAATAGAAAATTAAATTTCATTAATAATAAGTTGGGGTCTTACAACCTCCCCTCCTTATGAAATTTCGTCCTCGAAATCGACGACGACATCACTGGTGTTTCAAAAGGTGAGGATACCTCGCTTTCATTTCCGTTTCCAATTCCTGTGTCATTTCCTCTATAAGCATGATTCCTCCACAAAACTTTAACTTGTGGTATGACCTTTCTTGGCGTAGGACATGCTCCTTCTTATCCAAGATCTTGACAGTACCTCCTCACACGTTAAGTCTTCTACTATCTCGTCCGGTTCTAACTCTATAACGTGGTTCGGGTCTTTCACATATTCTTAAGCATGATATATGAAACACATTATGAACACGAGACATACTTGAGGTAACGCGAGTCTATATAGGCTACATTTCCTACTCTTATCAAGAATTTGAAATGGACCAATAAATCGTGGATTGAGCTTTCTCTCTTCCCAAATCTTGTAACTCCCTTCCATGGAGCAACTCGCAACAATACATGATCCCCTACACTAAATTCCACGCCCTTTCGATGAAGATCCGCGATAACTCTTTTGTCGATCTTGTGCCGGTTTTGTATACGTTGTCGAATCATTTGGATCTTTTCCGTAGTCATACGCACCAACTCGGGTCCCAACAAAGTTGTTGCTTCACCCACCTCGTCCCAACATCTTTGGAGAGCGACACTTTCGCCCATATAATGCTTCAAATGGAGCCACACCTATACTTGCTCGATAATTGTTGTTGTAGGAGAATTCCACCAATGGTAAATACTTATCCCAACCGCTCTTGAAGTTCAGGACACGAGTCTTAATAAATCTTCAAGAGTTTGAATAGTCCCTTTCTCGATTGTCCGTCTGGTTTGAGGATGGTATGCCGAATCAATCGTAGATCCGTGCCCATAGCTTTTTGCAAGCTAACCCAAAATCTTGAAGTGAATCTTGGGTCACGATCCAAACTATGGATACAGGCATGCCATGCAACCTCACAATCTCATTCACGTACATACTAGCAAGACGTTCAAGTGAATAAGTCTCCGTGTCGGCAAGAAATGAGCAGACTTGGTTAATCTATCAACAATAACCCAAATAGCATTGATGCCCCGAGAAACCGTAGGAAGACCCAGAACGAAATCCATGGTAATGTGTTCCCACTTCCATTTCGGAATCTCAAGTGGTTTCAACGGACCCTTAGGTACCGGATGCTTCGCCTTTACACGTTGACAAGTTAAACACATCGAGATAAACTTTGCAATCTCTCTCTTCATATTGTTCCACCAAAATGTATGTCGAAGATCACGATACATTTTAGTACTTCTAGGATGGATTGCAAATGGTGTATTGTGTGCCTCCATCATAATCTTGTACTTCAAATCGTAGTCGTTAGGAACACAAAGTTCAGAGTGGACTCAAGTATTCCTTCTTCATCAATTCTCGCTTTAATAGCCGCTTCTTGTACTTTCTTCTTCATACGCATCCTCCGGTTGGGTGGCTTGAGCAACCTTAACTTTTTCTATTAAAGTTGGCTCTATCGTATACTTGACATCATCGCACTCGTCCTCGTGATATGATCTTCTACTCAACGCGTCCACTACCACGCTCGCTTTTCCGGGATGGTATGAATAGTGTGGTCGTAGTCTTCAATAGCTCGAGCTAACGTCGTCGCCGCATGTTGAGTTCTTTTTGAGTGAAGAAATATTTAAGGCTTTTATGGTCGAATATATCTCCACTTTCTCCCCATATAGATAGTGCCTCCATATCTTTAGCATGAAAACGATCGGGCCGCTAACTCTAGATCATGAGTAGGATAATTCCTCTCATACTCTTTAAGTTGTCGCGAGGCATAGGCTATGACTTTCCCACGTTGCATGAGAACACATCCTAACCCTTTGTAAGCATCACAGAGATAACAAATCCATCCGAACCAGATGGTATTATTAGAACAGTGCGTAGAAATAAGTCTCCTCTTAAGCTCTTGGAAACTCTTCTCGCATTCTTCACTCCAAACGAATTTTGTATCCTTCCGAAGTTAATGAGTTAATGGAGTAGCGATTCGAGAAAACCCTTCCACGAATCTCCGATAATAACCACTAAGCCCAAAAGCTACGTGACTTCATCCACCGACTTTTTCCTCCCAACTTTCAGATTGCTTCAATCTTCACGGATCAACAGATACTCCATGTTTCGACACCACGTGCCCAAGGAATGCTACTTCCTCAAGCCGTAACTCGCATTTCTTCAATTTGGCATATAGTTTGTTTTCACGAAGAAGCCTTTCGAGTACCAAACTTAAATGGTGCTCATGATCTTCACGACTTTTGGAATATATAAGGATGTCATCAATAAAGACAACAACGAATCGATCCAAATATTCCTTGATTACTTTCGGTTCATCATATCCATGAAAGCCGCAGGAGCATTAGTCAATCCGAAAGACATGACTAAGAATTCATAATGCCCATACCGAGGAGTTTTGAAGGCGGTCTTTGGAATATCCTCGATTCTAATCTTCAAATTGATGATATCCGTAATCTAAGATCAATTTTGAAAAGAATTGTGCCCTCTGAATGGGTCAAACAAGTCATCAATACGAGGTAGAGGATACCTATTCTTGATGGTGACATGGTTCAATTCCCAATAGTCAATACAAAGTCGCATACTCCCGTCTTTCTTCTTTACAAATAAAACAGAGCACCCCAAGGAGATGTACTAGGACGAAAAAATCGATGTCCAACAATTTCTCGTAGTTGGACCTTTAACTCTGAAGTTCAATAGGAGCCATTCGATATGGGGTTTTAGAAATGGGCTTTGTACCAGTTCAAGATCAATAAAGAATTCAACTTCACGTTACGGGGTAGGTAAGGAAGTTCTTCTAGAAATACGCCGTGAAAGTCAATAACAATGGGAATATTATTCAAATTTGACGTGTTTTTATTCAAATCCATAACATGGGCTAAGAAAGCTTGACATCCGCTTTTTCAATAAACGAATAGCTTTATGATTAGATATGATGATGATTGATTTTAATGGTTTAGTTGCTTGAATTGCATGACAACAGTTGGTTAGGAATATGAAAACTAACAACCTTACGAAAACAATCAATTTTGGCATGATGAGTAGTTAACCAATCAATCCCTAAAATCACATCAAAAGCAAGTATCTTTAAAGAGATAAGGTCAATGTAAGGTAATGGTGCCAACTTGAATCAAACAAGATTTATAAACAGTGGATGTGATGAAAGTTTCTCCTAACGGAGTTTCCACAGATAGATCAAAGTCTAATTTCTCCTGAGTCAAGTTTAAACGTTGAGCACAAGCGGAGAGATAAATGAATGGGTAGCACCTAGTATCAAGTAAGGTATAAACTTCGCAAGAATTTATAAATAGCTTACCCATGATCACCTCGTTTGGGTTCCTCGCATTTTGACCAATCACAACAAACGCTCTTCCGGAATCGTTGACTTTGACTTTTCCGGGACGATCTTTTGAGTCACCGTCCCCCCATTGAACTAGGTTTCGCCACCGCATAATCTCGAGCGATATGTCCTTCCTTTACACAATTATAGCATACCTTGAATCTGTTGTGGACAATTTGGTGATATGTCCCTCTTTCCAAGATTTATAGCATATGACCGGTGGTCGTTCTCCTCCTTAGAACCGATTCTTCGCAAGACTGCCGTCTTTATATGGTCGTTGTTAAATTTCCTCTTTTAAAATCTCCTCCCGACTCGCTTCTTCTATTTTCATGGCCATGATTACCACCAGAGTGGTTACCATTTTTTTGTCGTCATTTTTTCTCTCTTTGGTTATCATTATTCTATTGATCGCTATCTCTCGTACGATCCCGTTGTGGTCCCTCAGTTGACCGTACTCGTTATCTCACTCTAATAATTGAGCCACATTTACAACATCCGAATAGAGAAAGTTTATGAGAAATGAGATAATTGACGTATCTTAGGGTTTCAAACCTCTAAGAAACATCCGTGTCATACGTTCCTCATTCTCCACCAAATGAGGTGCAAACTGGATAACTCGCAAACTTTGCCTCGCATCTTGAGACACCGTCATGTTGTTTTGCTCTAATCTGATGAACTCCACTTCCTTCATATGACGAACACTTTCGGGAAAGTATTTGTCATTAAATAGTTTCAAACGTTTCCCAAGACATGCTTTGAGTGCGGCTAGATGGTACGCTTCACAGACTCCCACCAAAGAATCGCCGCCGCCACGGAACATAAAGGTGGCGAATGGAACCTTCTGTTCTCCGTGCATCCCAAGACATTGAATATCTTGGTAATTTGTTTGACCCATGTTTCCATGGCATGATCGGATCCGCTTTCCCTTAAATTCTGGTGGTCCCAACTCTTTGAATCGCTTGGTTTGTGACACAACCCGTGAATTGCTATCATTTCCTCCTCTGTATTTTGAACACGAGTCTCCTCAAATGCGATTTTGCATGAACCGCAAAAAGCTTCTAAACATCCCTCGCTCATCATCCGCTTTCATTGGTGTTGTTCACGGGAGGAACATTGCCAAATTTTGCTTGCACGCTCTCCTCATTGGTGAGTACAAAGCGTCTCCACGGCCTCATTTCCATTGTTAATATTCTCGGTCGACATTCTCAAATCATTGTCATAAAACAAGGGTTAATTAAGGAAATCAATATATCACATAATATCCTTATATCTTGACCAACTAAAAAAAATAAGCTTAGGTAGGACACACTAGCGAAGGATTTACTCGCCTCTCCCTCCTAGTTCTATTCCCGATCTCCGCCAGAGATCATATCCCTAAGCTCGATACTAACCGTGACGCCCCAAAATAGGTATACATCACCTATTACGAGTTGTCAATACATGGTATGTAAACAACTACAACTTTATTATTACAACAAGAAAGCTGTGAGTTTGAATACAAATATTATCTTCTAGACAATATCTATACTCAAATAAAT
This sequence comes from Panax quinquefolius, assembly GCA_020205615.1. Classification (NCBI taxonomy): domain Eukaryota; kingdom Viridiplantae; phylum Streptophyta; class Magnoliopsida; order Apiales; family Araliaceae; genus Panax; species Panax quinquefolius. The sequence goes on from CM035155.1 coordinate 135,805,314, forward strand.
CCTCATCACATTTATTGATACATTATTTTACAAAAATGGTGAGGACTACTAAACAATCCTTTCTAAAACCTTCATTCCATACCCGACTGTACTCGCTTATATTCTCACCTCCGAGAAGAAAAATGGAACAAAAAGGAAAAGGGTGAGCTCAACTAGGCCAAGAAAGAATATTATGACTAAGATAATATACAACAAATTACCGTTAGTCTTCAACAGGAAAAATCTAATAGAATACAATAGACAACAAATTTTAAATCAATATTCAGAATGGAAATAATAATTCATTAGAAGAGTTAAGTAGAGAATGCAAACTACTATCTTCTATGTATGAATTTAAAAGTTCATCGTCTCATCTTTTATCCTGTAACATCAATCAATATACATCTAGAATAAAATATTCATCTTTGCACTATGTGCCAAAGACATTCATCATTGGTCATGTTCATCTAAACACCTATTCATCTTTAGACTATGTACCAAAGATATTCTTCAGAATCATTCATCTTTGCACTACAAAGCCAAAGATATTCAATAATATCATCATTTAAGACCGAGGATGATGAAAAATATTTTTTAAAGAAACGAATCCAAATTGAAACAAAATGACAAGGATTAAGGATTAAGGATTCAGTACTTTGTTTTATCCATGTTCAAAAATACCTCAAAAATAATCATAGTGGTGTAAAATTCAAGAATGATCAAAACATGGATACAATCAAAGCTAGTATCCGTAATAGATATTTTGGACAAAAAGAAGAAATTTTATTTTTCTAGGTGAATAAGGCCGATACGTGAATAGTAATCAGACACCAAAAGATAGAAATTCCACAAAAACATCTTCACGCTTCATGAATAGTACTCGTGAATAATAACTCGTGAATAGTAACTCATGAATAGTAACTTCGTGAATAAGAACTCATGAATTGTAACCCGACATGAAAAAGTTCCAAATTTGATAAAAAGTTCCAACCAATATTTCAAAGATAATGATATGAAGAAATAATATCATTTGAGAAGAAAATAACATCCTTACCTCGAAAGATTAGTACTTCTAGCCGGAATAAGGGTATATAGTGCTTAAGGGAACTTGCAGACCGCCTAACAATACTCAAAGTATACTCACAAGAATACGCTCATATATAGAGAGAGATATAGAGAGAAACTTCAGTTTCGGTGTGTTTTTCAATTCTAACCTAAGCACCCTATTTATAGAAAATGCTTAGAACACCAAAGCGAAAATTGAATATAATATTAATATATTTTTCACATTTTCTTTAGCCCACCTTAGATAACTGATCTCAGCCCATTTGAATCACATGTGAGGCCAACTTAGTTGCAAAAAACGTTTTCTCAAAATAATTAACTAAAACTCCCAAAAATTAATTATTTCGTAACTTCTAACTTCAATAATTCATAATAAATAGCCCTTTCATCAGAAAAATTCAATCGCATGAAGTTTTTATAGGAAATTCAATTTCTACAACTTTGCGAAGAAAGTTTTTCCAAATTCCAAATAAAATTAACCGAAATCCACAAGCAAGCGATCAGACAAAGCTATAATCAAATTTCGATCAATAATTGTGTCCACCAACACACAAAACATGTGTTAAATATTTAATGCCACAAAAATACTCTTCTTCCTCATATACTCATATATCCCACATTCATTGTAAAAATATCATCGTTAATATATTATTAAAATAATATATTTAAATGAATTATTTTATCGAAAAAGATAAAATATTAATTTTCAACAATTGTCACATTAAAAATTTTCTCCATCTATATCCTCATAAAATCAATATTTTCCTCATCATATAAATCAATAATTAATTATTCATAAATAATATTATGTAATCACATTATTGACAACCGTGCGGTTCTGTGGATAGAGAGGGCTTTCCAATAAGAATTTCTTCTTCTTGGCGCAATTAGGTGACCAAACCTCTCCTTAGATGTAACTTTCTAGACATTGCCAATAATGTTATCGAATAATATTATTCAGATAATATGAATTATTCGCTTCGATAATGAAAAATATCGTAATGACAATTATTGAAACAACAAAGAATATAAAATATCAACGCAAAGAATTATTAACTCAATAAAATATCGAATGAAGAATTATCGTAACCATTATCGAGTAGTGCCTTCTACGTAAGAATCAATAATTGTGCAATACCGTAAAGCATCGTGTTTTAACCAACCGGTATTTTAACAAGATAATCGTAATAACCACGCCGTTATTTTTAAACAACTTTTATTTGTCGTTTTCTTCATCCAATCGCTTTTTAGTTATGGGGCCCACACGGTCATGCATATACTTGCCGCATTTAATATTCCCGAAAAGATTTAATATTCTCCGACAACAATGAATATTTTATAACCACTTGCTTATTTTGAAATATTTGTGTATTTTACCCTAACTATCCACATTAATCAAATCAACCCTTACTATTTCAAAATAATAAATAGAGAAAATTAAATTTCATTAATAATAAGTTGGGGTCTTATAAACGTAGTAGTTTGACGATTGAGTAGAAGATCATATGCAAGCACGAAAGCGTTATCACAATGCAAAGGCCCATTTTGTGTGACTTACAAAGGATGGAGATAGAGTTAAAGACTCCGTGCACGCATGTGATGATAGCGTAGTATACGAGTAGAACCGACTTTAATCGATAAAGTTAAAGTCGCTTCAAGCTTATAGAATTCGAGTCGATGCGTATGAGGAAGAAAGTGCAAGAAGGTGCTACGCTAGGAAGCAAGAATCGATAAAGAAGGAATACTTTGAGTCAACTCTGGACTTTGTGGTTCTAACGACCACGATTTAAAGTATAATATCATGATGGAGGCGCACAACACACCATTTTCAATCCATCCAGGGAGTACCAAAATGTATCATGATATTCGCATACATTTTGGTGGAGCAATATGATGAGAGAGAGAATATTTGTTTATCTCAAGGTGTCTAACTTGTCAATGAGTTAAAGTTTGAGCATCAAGTACCAAAAGGTCCATTGCAACCACTTGAAATTCCGAATGGAAGTGGGAGCACATTACCATGGATTTAGTTATCGGCCTTCCTAAGGTTTCTCAAGGCATTGATGCGATTTGGGTCATTGTTGATAGATTGACCAAGTCTGCTCATTTCTTACCGATACGAGAAACTTATACACTTGAACTTCTTGCTTGTATGTACATAAACGAGATTGTAAGATCGCATGGTATGCTTAAGATCCATAGTTTCGATCGAGACCCAAGATTCACTTCACGATTTTAAGCTAGTTTGCAAAAAGCTATGGGCACAGATTTCACGATTTAGCTTTCAGATATCATCCGCAGATTTGATTTAACAAATGGAGAGGACTATTCAAACTCTTCAAGATCTATTAAGACTCGTGTCCTTGATTTCAAGGGAGTTAGGACAAGTTCTTACCATGGTGGAGTTTTCCTACAACAACAGCTTATCAAGCAAGTATTGGCATGGCTCCATTCAAGCGTTGCCAGATGGAAGAAAGTGTCGTTCTCAAAGATCTTTGGGATGAGGTGGGTGAAGCAACGTTGTTGGGACCGGAGTTGGTACGTATTACTACGGAAAAAGATTCAAACGATCCGACAACGATAAAAACCTCACAAAATCGATAAAAGAGTTATGCCGATCTTCATCGAAAGGACATGGAATTTGATATAGGAGATCATGTGTTGTTAAGAGTTGCTCCATGGAAAGGAGTTATAAGATTTGGAAAGAGAGGAAAACTTAATCCTCGATTCATCGGTCCATTTTAATCCTCGATCGAGTAGGAATCATGGCCTATAGACTCGCTTTTCTGACCCAAATATGTCTCGTGTTCATAACATTTTTCACATATCCATGTTACGTAAATATGTGAAAGACCCGAACCATATTATTGAAGTTAGAACCGGACGAAATAGCGGAAGATTTGACGTATGAAGAGGTTCCTGTTCAAATTTGGATAAGAAGGAACATATTCTACGCCCAAGGTTATACCTCAAGTCAAAGTTTTTTGTGGAGGAACCACGATGTTGAGGAAATGACTTGGGAGTTAGAATCAAATGAAATCAAGGTATCCTTACTCTTCGACATACCAGTATCGCGTACCCTAATTTCGAGGGCTTAAATTTCATAAGAAGGGGAGGTTGTAAGACCCCGACTTTTATAAATAAAGATGAATTTTCTATAAATATTATTTTTGAATATTATGGAATAAATTTGATATAATGTTATAATTCAGGTAATATTTATAAATTTTGCAAAGTAAGCAAGTTGTTATAAAATATTCGTTTTGGTCTGGGAATATTCTTTTTGTTTGGGAACATTCAGACGACTACTCAATCATTAGTGGACCCCACAACGGAAGTATCATCATAGTTAGAAAACGACAAAATTATCTTTCTATAAAAATAACTACGGAGGTGTTACCGTTAAAACCTGTTGAACTACCCGGTGGTAAAAGTACAAAGAATACGCGCGTGGTTGCATAAGAGCACACCAGTATTGATTATCGATGTTTACGTGAGAAGTCACTTAGCTATACTCAATTTTTGCTATAAGAATCACGATCATATCTCTTATATTATTGATTCAATTATTGTCACAAGATTATCTCAGTATAATATGTTCTATTATTAATTGAGACGACAAGTTATAAATGATTAATAATTGTTGAAAGATTAAAATGTGTTGATTAAAAATAAAATGATTTGTGGTAATATTTATTCAATCCTCGATGTATATAAAGAGTCTCATTATGAGACGTTTGTGGTAAGTTTGATTATTTTATGGGGGGGTAAATATATGTCATCATCTAAGAGTCTCTTCATCAATAGTAATTACCTTTGTGAATAGTAATTACATTTGTGAATAGTAATTACCTTCGTCAATAGTATTTACCTTTCACAATAGTATTTACCTTCACAATAGTAATTACCTTCTTCAATAGTATTTACCTTCACAATAGTAATTACCTTCATTAATAGTAATTACCCCTTCGTAAATAGTAGTTGTCCCTTCAATATTACCAAGAGTTAACCGCCTCTTTGATTGTTCCAAAGGTTAATTACCCTTCGCAAATAGTAGTTGTCTCTTCAATATTACCAAGAGCCACCCTCGCTTTTTTCTATAAATAGAAAGCTCATTCCTTCATTATTTCTTTTAATTCATCAAACTCTAGAGAGAGAAACTATAGAGAGAAAGAAGAAAAGTATTCGCTACTTCACTTTTCCAATATTCAGCTTCTTCTAAGGTAAGGAATATTATTTGTTGTACTCGTAAGGGGTGTTATTCTTTCTTATTCATGAAGAGAACTGTTGTTATTCCATTGCTTATTATTCATTGGAATAACTCAGATACGCGATTTACCCTATACTTGGTGACATTCTTCTATTATTTCGTTAGAACATCCTCGCTCATGTGTTTTACGTACGGAATTCGGTTCCGTCTTTATTATTATTACATTGGAACATCCTGCTCGCAGTGTTTTACAACCGGACTGGTTCCGCTTTATTATAATTTCGTTGAACATCACGTCTGCATGCGTTTCTACGCCGGATTCGGTTCCGTTATTTATTATTTCATTTGGAATAACTCGCCTGTTGTGCGGTTTATCGCATGCACGGTGATTTCTTTTGTTATTCCATTCTTTATTATACCCAAATTGGTTAAAACTTTGACTTCTATACTCCATGAAATTAGTAGAATATCCTCGATATTTGCGTTTCATCCAAAGATCTTTTCATGGAAATATTCTTCCGATCATTCTTGAATTTTACTCTACAAAACAAAGATCATGTTGACAATTTGGACGTTAATAATTCCCGGATAAAATAATTTTGAACTTGTTTTATTGAATTCTTATATCATTGTCATCATCATCATGTTTATATTATGTTGAAAGTCATCTCGTGGCTCGTAATGCATACATGGACTTGGTATGATTATGACGCAGAGACTATTCGGTGTAATCATAACCGTAATGTTACAAATGATGTGATAAAAATCCTCAATTGGCGAAGAGTGCATTGATGGACATTGTTGGTATGATCATGACCATTAATGAATACACAACTATTCTTGGCCCGTAGTCCATGAATAATTGTGGTCGTGATACTAAAGAATATCCTTGGCCAGTAGTGCGAGGGGTGATTCGATGATGTGGAATATTTATTAAAGTTTCGAGTCTCGGCTATAATAATGATGAAAACCCTTTAAATCATAAAAGATAGTAGATTTTATTTTCTACTTGACTCTTTTAATGGATTCTTTGGTTCATTGTAGTTAAACTTGATGTTCATTATATTTTATCGTTTAACATCACAGAAGCTAATGATAATTTATTCTCGCATTATCTTAGTCATAATATTTCTTCGAGCTAGTTGTGCTCACCATTTCTTTCATTGTTCTCTCTGTGAAATGAGAATATAGTTTGGACTTAGCCTGGGAAACAGAGTAATGGTCCAGAGGATAAGATTAGTAGTCCTCACTATTTCGTGAAATAGTGTGATAATAATTGTAATGAGGACTCCTTTTGAGTTTGTATAATATCTAGTAGACAATATTTGTATTCAAACTCACGCTTTATGTCGATTGCATATGAGCACGCTTATATTAGTAAGTTGTATTTAAATTATGTACCATGTATCTGACTACCCAAGATGGGTGATGTATACCTAATTTTGGGGGCGTCACAACGAATGTATTAACTATATCAGAAAATGTGATTTATATGTCTATTCAAAATTTAATGGGTAGTTAGATGCTATTTATATTGTGGATCGTGAGCACCAAACTCGGGAGTCACGTAACTCGAATTTGGGGGTGTCACAGTGTCGTTCTCTAGTATGCTGAGATGAGTTGGGTGAAGCAACGTTGTTGGGACCGGAGTTGGTACGTATGACTACGGAAAAGATTCAAACGATCCGACAATGTATAAAAACCTCACAAGATCGACAAAAGAGTTATGCTGATTGTGACGCCCCCAAAACAGGTTCAATCCACCCAACCCATTCTGAGTCGCCAAATATATGGTACATAAAACAACTACAACTTCATTATTACAATTGTCGTGCAAAATAAGACAACCCATATACTGTGAGTTTTAATACCAACTGTGACTCTCATCCCTTTACTTTGATAGCACCTCACATTGATAAATTACATAAAGGTACAGTCAATAACTATTTTAGAAATTAGAATCTTTGGAAAATGATCAAGGAAACCTTCGTACATGGGAGGCCATGCATCTAAGTTATAATAGATATCATATGACTCAAGAATTATCCTTGGTTTACCCAATAGACCCCAAAGAAAAATGAGAAGATTGCTATTATGTTCTTTCCGATGCTGAGTCTTCTCTTGTGTATATAATTATCTCCATCGTCTCCAATTGAGAATTATATTTCAACCAAACTCCAAGTTTATATAGGTAGTGCTCGTAGATATAATCAACAAGTGGATGTGCACAACCATGTCTTATGATAACATGAAGTCGTAGGTCATTAGACATCTTGTATGATAGTGGCAAAACCACCCTTCCAAAGATGGGTTCACCTCACCCTATTCGGTTCACCAAAATCAATGGTTAAATGACGTATAAAATACAACACACTTATCTCAAATTATTAATAAAATTATTTTCATAATGTTTAGGGAGAATCTCAATAGCTATAGACCACCGTTTTATTCCCCTATTACCCCCGCTCGACCCAGCTACACTCTTATTACCTGAAAGGAATTATGAAACAAAAGGGTGAGCACAACTAGCCCAATAAAGAATATCATGACTAAAGATAATTAAATTATCAATATCCTTCATCAGTAATAAATCAGAGATTTAGAACATATGGTAGATGATAAAACTTTTTCAACCATAGTTGCAAATTGAAACTAGCAATCCATTAGAAGAGTCAAATAGACTATAAAGTCTATTATCTTCTTCATTTTAAAAGTCCACCAACAATGTTTTATCCCCCGTAATAAAGAATCAATAGTTTCATTCACAATCACGTGTATAACTCATAATCATAATTGTAGTTCTAAATTCCTCTTCTCATCCGTATGTAAGATAATTTTCATCATCCGCTTTACGAAACATCAAAGATCATGGTTATACCAAATCACAGTTCATGTTCATAATCATACTAATAAATTTATCTTTGCACTACGAGCCAAAGATATTCATCAACAGTTCATCTTTTCACTACAGACCAAAGATATTCAACAACATGACAACTTTGCACTACAACCCAAAGATATTCATCAACATTTCATCTTTGCACTACAGGCCAAAGATATTCAATAATAGGTCATATTTGCACTACGGGCCAAAGATATTCAACAACAGGTCATCTTTGCACTACAGGCCAAAGATATTAATATCTCAAAAATATATAATAATCATTTCAGAATTTATATAAACAATAATTATAACCATGCTGATCAATTCACCTTTGCACTTAAGCTAAAGATAATCGTTTATAAATTCAATGGTTATGATCATACCAGTCAACAATTCATCTTTGCACTACTGGCCAAAGAGAATCCATAGTCACGATCATACCAATAATCTACCCATCTTTACACTCAAGTGAAAGAGAAATTCCATCACCAGGGTTATAAAAATGTTATATATGATAATAAAAACAATATGATCAAAACATGGATTTAATTTCAAGAGAAATATTCATAAATCAACGATAATTTGGTCAGAAAAAGAAACCAATTTTGTCGTGAATAGTACCCCGTGAATAGTAACCCGTGAATAATAAATCATGAATAGTAACTTATAAATAGTAACTCGTGAATAGTACTCTGTATCTGTACATAGTATCATATACATAAATAATGTCATATACGTAAATAGTGACATATACATGAATAATGCTGTATATGTGAATAGTACCGTATACGTGAATAGTAACCCCGGCACGAAAAGGTAAAAATTTCACAATAAAATTCATATCAATATTTCGATATAATAACATCAAAAGAAATAATATCATTTACGAAGAAAATAACATCCCTTACCATCCCTTACAATCCCATATCTCAAAAGAACAGTACTTCTGACTGAAATATCGGATATAACACTGAAGGAACTTGCACTGAATAACAACTCTCAAAGTATCTAAATACTCACAAAATACGCTTGATAATATAGAGAGAGAAAACTTATGTTTCTGGTGTAATTTTCAATTCTAACTAAGCACCCTATTTATAGAAAAATTCTAGAACGCCAAAGGAGACTAAATTAATAAAAGTTTTTTCTACGTCATCTGTTTGAATAAAACTCAGCCACCACAAATGGGGCCCACCAAAAATTAGCCAACTTCCACAACAACCAAAAGTGGGGCCCACCCATATATTTTAATAAAAATATTAATTTTCCGAAACTTCAATAATTCATAATAAATAGCCCTTTTATAAAAAAAATATGAATTTTATGTCCATTCCATAGGAAATTGAATTCTCTACAACTTTGTAGAAGAAAGTTTTTCCAAATTCTAAACAGAAAATGTCCGAAATCCACATACGAATGATTTTTAATACCTCCATTCTGACAAAATACTAATAAAACACCTCAGCTTTAATTCCTTCATTTATATTCACACAAAATAAATATTTTCCTATCCATCATTTATGTCCACATAAAATAAATATTTTCTTATCATACAAATCAATAATTAATTATTCATAAATAATATTACAGAATCACAATTATGACAACCAGATCGTTTCCAGGAAAGAGGGGGCTTTCCAATAAGGATTTCTCCTTACTGGCGCGCAATTAGATGACCAAACCCCTTTCCTAGACAGAACTTCCTTAGACATTGCCAATAATGATATCTAATAATATTATTTAATTAATATGAATTATTGATCCGATAATAGAAAATATTGCAGAAGTGACAATTATCAAACAACAATAACATAAAATATCAACGCAAAGAATTATTAAATCAATAAAATAAAATATTCGACAAGAATTATCGTAACAATTATTAAGTAGTGCCTTCTTACGTAAGAATCAATAATCCAACAATACTGTGCAATACCGTGATGCCATCATGCAACCACGCCAGACATCAGTATTTTAACCACTGTGTAATCCAACAAATTGTTAATTCAGAATAATTACATCGTTATTTCTAAAAACTCAAATTTGTCATTTTCTTCATCCGACAGTTATTCTGTTATGGGGCCCACGAATGGTTCATACTGTCCGCATTTAAATATTCTCCGATAGCAAGAATATTCCACGACCAAACGAATATTCTTCGACAACCATGAGTATTTTATAACCACTTGCTTATTTAAAATATTTACATATATTACCCGTAACTTTAACCTTTTATCAATTTAACCATTTACTGAATAGTAATTATAAGAAAAATTGAATACTTTATTTCATAAAATTTGGGGTCTTACAATCTCCCCTCCTTATGAAATTTCGTCCCTGAAATTTACGTACCTAGTATTTCAAAGAGTTGAGAATACCTTTCTTTCATTTCAGATTCCATATTCCATGTCATCGTGATTTCTCCATTGCTCATCTCGTGCATTTCAGATATCATTCTAAAATACAGCTTCAAAACAAGGGTTAATTAACATATCATAATTTGTCAATTTATCAAGTAAAATTTTTTAGCTCAGGTAAGTCACATACTAGCGAAGTATATTACTCGTCTCTCCCCTCCTAGTTCTAGACCCAGATCTCCGCCAGTGACCATATCCCTAAGCTCTGATACCAACTGTGACACCCCTAAAATAGGTCCAATCCACCCAACCCATTCTGATTCGCCAAATACATGGTATAGAAAATAACTACAACTTCATTATTACAATTATCGTGCAAAATACGACAACACATATACTGTGAGTTTTAATACCAACTGTGACTCTCATCCCTTTACTTTGATAGCACATCACATTGATACATTACATAAAGGTACAGTCAATAACTTTTTACAAATTAAAATCTTTGGAAAATGCTCAAGGAAACCTTCGTACATGGGAGGCCATGCATCTAAGTTATAATAGATATCATATGACTCAAGAATTATCCTTGGTTGACCCAATAGACCCCAATGAAAAATGAGAAGATTGCTATCATTTTCTTTCCAATGGTGAGTCTTCTCTTGCCATATAATTATCTCCATTGTCTCCAATTGAGAATTATATTTCAATCAAACTCCAAGTTTATATAGGTAGTGCTCGTAGATATAATCAGCAAGTGGATGTGCACAACCCTGTCTTATGATAACACGAAGTCGTAGGTCATTAGATATCTTGTATGATAGTGCCAAAATCACCCTTCTAAAGTTGGGTTCACCTCACCCTATTCGGTTCACCAAAATCAACTGTTAAATGACGTATAAAATACGACACACTTATCTCAAATTCATAATAAAATTATTTCCATACTGTTTAGGGAGAACCTCAATAGCTATAGACCACCGTTCTATTCTTCTACTACCCCCGCTCGACCCAGCTACACTCTTATTACCTGAAAAGAATTATGAAACAAAAGGGTGAGCACAACTAGCCCACTAAAAAATATCATAACTAAAGATAATTAAATTATCAATAGCCTTCATCAGTAATAAATCAGAGATTTAGAACATATGGTAGATGATAAAACTTTTCAACCATAGTTGCAGCGGAACGAGTAATCCATTAGAAGAGTCAAAAAGACCATAAAGTCTACTATCTTTTCTATGTTAAAAGTCCACCAATAATGTTTTATCCCTGTAACATCAATCAACAGTTTCTGTCCATAATCACGTGTATAACTCATAATCATAATTGTAGTTCTAAATTCCTATTCTCATCCAGGGCGAAGATAATTTTCATCACCTATCTTTACCTGAAACCTCAAAGATCATGGTTATACCAAATCACAGTTCATGTTCATAATCATGCTAATAAATTCATCTTTGCACTACAGGCCAAATATATTCATCAACAGTTCATCTTTTCATTACAGACCAAAGATGTTCAACAACAGGACATCTTTGTACTACAGGCCAAAGATATTCATCAACATTTCTTCTTTGCACTTCAATAATAGGCCATCTTTACACTACGGATCAAAGATATTCAACAACAGGTCATCTTTGCACTACGACCCAAAGATATTAATATCTCAAAAAAATATATAATCATTTTAGAATTTATATAAACAATAATTATAACCATGCTGATCAATTCACCTTTGCACTTAAGCTAAAGATAATCGTTTATAAATTCAATGGTCATGATCATACTACCACCAACAATTCATCTTTTGACCATCGGCCAAAGAGAATCCATAGTCACGATCATACCAATAATCTACCCATCTTTACACTCAAGTGAAAGAGAAATTCCATCACCAGGATTATAAAAATGTTATATATGATAATAAAAATAATATGATCAAAATATGGATTTAATTTCAAGAGAAATATTCATAAATCAACGATAATTTGGTCAGAAAAAGAAACCAATTTTGTCGTGAATAGTACCCCATGAATAGTAACTCATGAATAGTAACTCATTAATAGTAACCCATGAATAGTAACTTGTGAATAGTAACTCATGAATAATAACTCGTGAATAGTACTCCGTATTCGTACATAGTACCGTATACGTAAATAATGCCATATACGTAAATAGTGACATATACATGAATAGTGCCGTATACGTGAATAGTAACCCCAGCACGAAAAGGTAAAATTTTTATAATAAAATTCATATCAATATTTTGGCATAATGATATCAAAAGAAATAATATCATTTACGAAGAAAATAACATCCCTTACCATCCCTTACAATCCCCTATCTCAAAAGAACAGTACTTTTGATTGAAATATCGGATATAACACTGAAGGAACTTGCACTGAATAACAACTCTCAAAGTATCTAAATACTCACAAAATACGCTCGATAATATAGAGAGAGAAAACTTATGTTTCTGGTGTGATTTTTAATTCTAACTAAGCACCCTATTTATAGAAAAATGCTAGAACGCCAAAGGAGACTAAATTAATAAAATATTAATAAAAGTTTTTTCTACGCACACCTCTTTGTATAAAACTCAGCCACCACAAGTGGGGCCCACCAAAAATCAGCCAACTTCCAAAATAACAAAAAGTGGGGCCCACCCATATATTTTAATAAAAATATTTATTTTTCAAAACTTCAATAATTCATAATAAATAGCCCTTTTATCTGAAAAATATGAATTTTATGTCCATTCAATAGGAAATCAAATTCTCTACAACTTTGTAGAAGAAAGTGTTTCTAAATTCTAAATAGAAAATGTCTGAAATCCACATACAGATGATTTTTAATACCTCCATTCCGGCAAAATACTGATAAAACACCTCAGCTTTAATTCCTTCATTTATATTCACGCAAAATAAATATTTTCCTATCCATCATTTATGTCCACATAAAATAAATATTTCCTTATCATATAAATCAATAATTAATTATTCACAAATAATATTACAGAATCACAATTATGACAACCAGGTCGTTCCCAGGAAAGAGGGGGCTTTCCGATAAGGATTTCTCCTTACTAGCGCACAATTAGATGATCAAACCCCTTTCCTAGACAGAACTTCCTTAGACATTGCCAATAATGATATCTAATAATATTACTTAATTAATATGAATTATTGATCTGATAATGGAAAATACTGTGCAGTGACAATTATTGAAACAACAATAACATAAAATATCAACGTAGTAATTATTGAATCAATAAAATAAAATATTGAACAGTAATTATTGTAACAATTATTGAGTAGTGCCTTCTTACGTAAAAATCAATAATCCAACAATATCTGTGTATCACAGGTATGCTACTTGCAACCCACGCCAGACATCAGTATTTTAACTACCGTGTAATCCAAGCAGTGTAATTCAGTAACAATTACGCCTGTTATTTATAAAACTCAAACTTGTCGTTTTCTTCATCCGACGGTTATTACATTATGGGCCCATAAATGGTCGCTACTGGTCGCATTTAATATTCTTCGATGTTAAAGAATATTTTACGACCAAACGAATATTCCCCGACAACCATGAGTATTTTATAACCACTTGCTTATTTAAAATATTTATATATATCACCCTTAACTTTAACCTTTTATCAATTTAACCATTTACTGAATAGTAATTATAAGAAAAATTGAATACTTTTATTTCATAAAATTCGAGGTCTTACACTGATCTTCATCGAAAAGACGTGGAATTCAATATTAGAGATCATGTGTTGTTACGTGTTGCTCCATGGAAAGGAGTTACGAGATTTAGAAAGAGAGAAAAGCTCAATCCTCGATTTATTGGTCTCTTTGAAATCATCGACCGAGTAGAAACTGTGGCCTATAGACTCGCCTTACCGCCAAGTACGTCGCGTGTTCATAACATTTTTTTCACGTATCGATGTTACATAAATATGTGGACGACCTGAACCACATTATTGAGTTAGAACTGAAATAGCGGAAGATTTAACGTATGAAGAGGTACCTGTTAAAATCTTGGATAAGAAGGATCATATTCTACGCTCCAAGGTTATACCTCAAGTCAAAGTTTTGTGGAGAAACCACGATGTTCAGGAAATGACCTGGGAGTTAGAATCTGAAATGAAGTCAAGGTATCCTCACCTCTTTGACATACCAGGTACGCACCCTAATTTCAAGGATAAAATTTCATAAGAATAGGAGATTGTAAGACCCCAACTTTTGTGAATAAAGATTAATTTTCTTAAAATATTTTTTTAAGTATTATGGTGTGGATTTGATATAATGTTATAGTTGTGGGTAGTATTTATAAATTTTGCAAAGTATGCAAGTTGTTATAAAATATTCGATTGATCGGGGAATATTCGTTTTAACAGGGAATATTCGTACGATGACACAATCATTGGTGGACCCCACAACAAAATTATTGTCAGAATGAGAAAACGACAGAAATATCTTTTTATGAAAATAACGGCGGAAGTTTTACCGTTAATTGTTGAAATACCCGGTGATAAAAGTACAGTAATACGCTTGGTTGCATAGTAGCACACGGTATTAATTATTGATGCTTACGTGAGAAGTCACTCAGTTTTGTTCAATTATTGCTACAGTAATTGCTGCATAGTATCTCACGTAATTTGATTCAATTATTGTCAATATTTTTATATATTATTAAATCAATAATTGAGACGATACAATTATTCATATTATTATTTGTAATATTAACGATGTCTAGAAAGTTCTGTCGAGGAGAGGTTTGGTCACCTAATTGCGCGCCAATAGGGAGAAATTCTTATTAGAAAGCCCCCTTTTTCCTGGGAACGATCTGGTTGTTAAATATTGCAAGTTATAATAATGATGAATAAATATTGTTAAAAATTTTGAGGGAATTTTTTAGGAAGTATTTGATGTAAATTTTGCTTATTTTATGGATCCCCATTTACCCAATTTTCAAAATAATCGGTAGAAAATTATTTAATATAATAAAGGTGGGGCCACATGTGGGGCCCACAGAAGAAAAATGAATTTCCTGGGGTAGGAAATGGAAGTCACGGAGGGAAGATATGTATTATATATATATATATATATATGATGATTAAAGGTGGGGTGTCAGGTGGAAATCACGGGATTGTATCCCGCGAGTTAATTAGACTTATGTTATATATATAATATATAATATATTTTATTTAAAAGTTTTCGTTTAATTAGAATATTTTATTGCATATTGCAACATAGTAAAATCAAAATAATTCAAAAAATTCGGCCGAACGTCGCCCGTGACTTCTCCTTCACTGTGCATCCAAATAGTATCATTTCCATTCTCCTATAAATAGGATGCTCAATTAGAATTGAAAATCACACCAGAATCAGAGAATTCTTCTTCTATAATATTGAGCGTATTTCTTTTGAGTTTTAGGAAGCTTTGAGTGTAGAAAATAGTGAAAGTTTTCTTTAAATTATCTCCGCCCTACCAGTCGGAATACTCATCTTTTTTAAGGTAAGGGGTATTATTTATATCATATTCGCTTAAGATATTATTTTTTGTATTCGTAAAAAATTTTATATCGTTCAATATTCGCAAGAAATATTATATTCGTTTAATATTCGTAAGGAATATTATATTCGTTTAATATTCGTAAGGAATATTATTTTCGTTCAACAGTTGTAAGGATATTATTTTTGTTCAGTATTCATAAGGAATAATATTTTCTTCCATACTCTATAATATGTGAGTAATATTATTTCTTCTCATATTCCTAATTATACCCTCATTTTGTTAAAGTATTGCTTCTATACTCCGTAAAATTAGTAGAATATCCTTGAAATTTGCGCTTCATCCAGTATCTTTTCATGGAAATATTATTCTGAGCTTTCTTGATAATTATTGATCTTTTCATACCGAAATACTATTCATGAGTTACTATTTACAGGTTACTATTCACCCAGTTACTATTCACTCAAATATTATTCACTCGGGTATTCGGGGCACTTTTCATGCCGGAGTACTATTCATGAGTTATTATTCACGAGTTATTATTCACCCAGTTATTATTAACTCGAATATTATTCACTCGGGTATTTGGGGCACTTTTCATGCCGGGGTACTATTCACGAGGTACTATTTCAAGTAATCGTTCATTGTGGTACTATTCACTTCGGGTACTATTCACCCAAAAAATATATTTCTTTTCTGACCAAATTATTTTTGATACATGAATATTATTCTTGAATTTTACTCCACAAAGCAGTATCATGTTGACAATTTGGATATTTTTAAACTCTAAATAAATTTAAAGTCTTTAATATTTATCCTTGATTTCGTTTGATTAATGCTTATATCATTGTCATCGACCTCATGCTTATATTATGATGAAAGTCATCTTTGGCTTACGTGCATAGATAGACTGTTGATTGGTATGATTATGCAGGGATCATTTGGTATAATCATGACCCGTAATGTTACAAATGATGTGGTAAAAGTTCTCATTGGCCCTTAGTGCATTGATGGACAGTTGTTGGTATGATTATGACTGTGGATTATTTAAAAGTATAATCATGACCATTGATGATTACATGAATATCCTTGGCCCATAGTGCAGGGATGATTCGATGATGTGGTTTATTTATTAAGATGAGTCTCAGTGATAAAGTGGATGAAAAACTTTTTAAATCATAAAAGATAGTAGATATCATGCTCTACTTGACTCTTCTAATGGATTGCTTGTTCCGCTACAGTTGAACTTGATGTTTATTGTATTTTATCAGTTTAACACTGTTGAAGGCTAATGATAATTTATTCTGCATTATCTTAGTCATAATATTTCTTACTGGGCTAGTTGAGCTCACCCTTTTTGCTTTCATTGTTCTCTTCAGGAAATGAGTACGTAGCCGGGATTAGTCAGGGAATGGAGTGATGGTCCGAGATGGTTATTTTAGTAGTCCTCACTACTTAGTGTGATAATAAATGTAATGAGGATTAAATTTGAGTTTGGTATTGTCTATGAGACAATATTCATGTAAAAACTCAGCTATGTTTTGTCGTATTTTTACACGACAGTTGTATTAAAGAAGTTTGTATTTGATTTCTGTACCATGTATTTGGCGACTCAAGATGGGTGATGTATACCTATTTTGGGGGCGTCACAATAAATTCTTCACTTTTTTTTTTAATATTTACAAGTTTAATTTCTTCAAATTTTGAGAAATGCAGTTAACATAGCTTATAAGATGAACAAAAATACTTTTGAAAGGTTGACATTTAATAGAGATTTAATAGAATGTAGTACAAATAAAATCTTTAAAAAAATTATTTTAGAAACTAGCCCGTGTCTCACACAGGTCGTAAGCTTGTTATATATAACTAGGCAATTGAAGATTTTATTCAAATTAATTTGGCAGGTCATTTTAAAGGTAATTTAGTCATCACCTTATAATTTTCAAATAAAAACTATAGAATAATTATAATAATGCATGTTTGAAAGTCCAATAATAATAATCTAGAAGGGGGTTGAATAGATTATTACAGATTAAAAAATTATCTTAGGCCTTTTTGAATTTTTAGATAAATAATTTGCCGTTTTAGAAATTAATACGCAAGACAATAAAAATTCAATCACACAATGTACAAAAAGTTATCTGCTTCACAACATACATCCCGTGTATGTTGCTACGTTCAGCCTCAAGCTCTTTTCCAGGACTTGAGATCATATTACTCCTAATAATAAATACTCATTCAACAGACGAATAAGCATTTACAAAGTTTTATAGACAAACTTAAAACTATTCTCAACTAACTATCTTGGAAAGCAAGCTCCCAGCTCCCTCCTCAAGCTTAGTTGTACTTTTCTTTTGAGTTAAATTTTATTCTATGATCTGGCCTTGAAACGACATCATCTTCCTCACCTCACAAGTACACTAGAGACCCAACTCCTAGCTGACCTCTCTAAGACTCTAGTTTTGGTCGTAGAATTACTCATCTTTCTAACAGGTACATAAAATAAACTAACTCTACCCTTTTCCCTTTTTACAACAGATTTGACAGACATATGCTTCTAAGATAAGCATATAGAATTTAATACAAATATATATAAAAGTTTAAGTAACTATTATATTTGATGCTTCTCAATTAAGCAAATAGCAATTAAAGATCAAGTAATTATATAAAAGTTCAATGACCTTTATATATGTGAAATGTGCTTCTGTGTAAGTAGATATAAATTTATCCTCGGTTATAAAAGTTTATATAACTTTTGTACTTTTGTAAATATGCTTCTTGATTAAGCAAATATATAGTTGAAAAGCGGTGTTTATAAAGAATTATTTGTTCTTTATAATAAATAATGTGTTTATATGGGTTAAACCGATATATAATGATTTAAATAACTTTTATATTGAAAGATTTTCGAGTTTGAAGATAATTAAAATTAAGCATTGAATCGAGATATGCTTCTACGTAACCAAATATTTAATTTTTGTGCAAATTTATAAAGAATTATTTATTCTTTATAATTTAGAATGTGTTTCTATGGATTAAAAATATAACTTTAATTTTAGATATTATCCAACAAGTATTCTATGAATGAATTTATATTCAAATACTTGTGATTAATAGTTTTCAAGTATAATGAATAAATCAATTAAGTAAAACTTGATATAACAAATATATTTGTTTAACTCAAAGAATATATAATAATATATTTTATCTATTATGTGAATGATTATAAATAAGGTCACTTAGGATTTTAAAGACTGTTTGAATAATTCACTCTATCATTTCCTCAAGAGTGAATAAATTCAAATTGTATCAGTATCTAATTATTGATCAAATTTATAGTTTCACAATCTGTATTTATATAAATATGTTCGATATATCACTTAGGATTTTAAATACCTTTCGCATAATTCACACTCTTTCTGAAATGTAGTCATACCTCAGTATTAGATCTACTTTAACATATTTTTATAAATACCTTGTATCTTATAAAAGGCCACTTAGGACTTTGAGAACTCGTTCGGCTAATTCCTTCACTTAAGAGAACTATCTACGCTATAGTCTTGATGTCTAAGTATTGAATTTTTATATGATAAATAGATGAAATATATATTGTTGGAAGAATGCATATCCTGGTTTGATGTTTAAAGTAAACGTTCATGATTATATGTGAAGTCCTTCAAGGAATATATGTACAAGAACTTAGTGAAAGATCAAAATTGTTAGGTTGATCTAAGCTTTCAATGTTCATCATTCTGTAAATGAATGTATAGATAAAGAGATCAAAGATGTTAGGTTGATCTATATCTTGAAATGTAATAGATAGGCTTCAAACAGATTTGGTGTCTAATGAGCTGATCAAGAGTCTGCAGATGCCAAGGAAAAATTGTAGAGCATCGAGGATCGTAGTATGACTACCCTGAAGGGCCTCTCTAGAGATCGTAGAGTGGTCCAAACATTTGTCGAAGCCAACTCAGAGATCGTAAAGTGGTCCAGACGTTTTCCGAAGCTAACTCAGAGATCGTAGTGTGCTCTCGAAAACGTAGAGTTTGCAAGACAAACAAGTGAAGATCGTAGTGTGACAGTCCTTAAGAGAAATCGTAGTGTTCTCGTTTGGTTGCATCAAGCACCATGGTGGCAAGACACCACGATAAGAATCGTAGAGTATCATCTGGTTGTGTCAGAAGTTATGGGCCTTGATCATTTGTTCAAAGATAAAATCTTAACAAATGTGAAATGGGTTACAAATGTTGAAGTAATCACCAGTCCCAATGGCATAAAAATATCCTTAGTATGCAACAAAGAGACGTATTAAAGAAGCTAAGGAAAAGACCATGAGATAAGAGGAAAACACCTTTTCAGGTGTTAGGTGAGAAAGCGGTCTGCTATGTCAGTGGGCCAGAATGTAATTCAGAAGATATGCAGAAAAGTCTCCATCAAAGTTCAGAAATGTCAAACGCATTAAATGCTTCAATGGATGGATTCAATGGGCAGATTTCAAAGATCACATATATGCAAGACATCTGCAGATGATTCAACTATGCAAGCAATTGAACAAAAAGAGAGAATACTTAACGCTCAACTCTACGATCTAAGAAAAAGAAAAAGTTTACACAGCTACTCAGTTCTTTCGAATAAGAGCTTAATGGTAATTGAGTAGCACAAAAAAAGAACTCAACAACTACCAATCAACTGAAGTAAGAGTTCCAAGTCAGAAGGACTTGAAGAGTTCTAAGTGAACTGTGAAGAACCAAGTCTGTTGGACTTGAAGAGTTCAAGAGTGAACTAAAAAGTTCCTAGACTGCTGGTCTAGAAGGAATCTGTGAGATTCAGAAAGTGTAAAAGACATCCTTAGTTGATTTCCTACTCGAGGAGTAGAAGAGTGGACTAGGAGCTTTAATCGCCTCGAACCACTTAAAACCGCCGTGTCTATTGCGTTTTATTAATCGCTATAATCAAGTTATAACTGCTATAACTGCTATAACTGTTATAACTGTCTCACTCTCATTAACTCACTATATCTAAAAGGGAGAGCAAACAAACCTTAATTCCGCTGTGTTTAAATCTTTATCAAAATTGACAAAGTAAAACGAAAAGAATTTTAAATATCTATTCAACCCCCCCCCTTCTAGATAACTATTATGCCTCCAGGAACTAACAATTGGTATCAGAGCAGGTTCTATTACATAGCCTACAAAGCTTGAGTAGATCCAATGGCACACTTACCAAGCGAATCCAAGACTGGAGGAGGCAAAAAGCCACCTGTGTGCAACAAAGATAAATTCGCCAACTGGAAAGTTCGGATGCAAACATACATGGATTGAATAGATGAAGATCTATTTGAAATTGTTCAAAATAGGCCCTACAAAAAGGCCAAGAACATTTTGTTTCAATCCTTAGAAGATGATCTGTTCGAAAATGTGGTTAACAGCAAAACATCAAAGGAGGTTTAGGAAGCACTGCTCATCATGCATGAAGGAACGGAAGAAGTCAGAGAAAATAAACAATCTCTTCTGACACAACAATATGAAATATGTGCACACATTCAAGGAGAAAACGTCACTGCCGCCTACGATAGATTCAACGTTCTACTCAACTCTTTATGAGCCTATGGAAAGATCTATCTAAACAAAGATCTAATCATAAAATTCATGAGAGCCTTCCCAAGCAAGTGGGATGCCAAAACCACTGCTATTAGAGAGTCAAAGAATCTCCATGAGATGATATTTATTCAATGATTATATATGACAACCTTCTTACATATTTGGGAGTCGACTCAACGAAAGCGTAAACTCTATCTGAAGGAAGAAAGAAGGATAAGGGTGTTGCTCTCAAAGCAACAAAAAACATCTCTAAAGTCAACACTGAAATTGACTCTGACTATGATGAAGATGATGATGAGGACTTTGCAATGCTGGTAAAGAGACTCAGAAGGTTCATGCTTCAAGGCAAAACCAGCAAGACAAAGAAAGTCAACAACTACAGCAACCAGGAGCAAATGAATGATCTATACTATTTTTGCAAGAAACCTGACCACTTCATTGCTAACTGCAACAAACCTCTCAGAGAAGAACTAAAGAAGAAATCACATTCAAAGACGGAATACAAATGCAACAAAAGGCCCCAGAAGAGAGATAAAGGCCTTGTAACTGGAGGATCGTGGAGTGACTCAGGCAATGACTCAACTCCGGAATCTGGAGATGATGAAGATCCTCAAATGGAAAATCTTTGCCTGATGGCCAAGAATGCAAAGGACAAACAGAACTCCAACATACATGAAGTAAGTATAGATGAGGTATTTGACTTCAACTCTCCTAATGTAGACATTGATGATTTAAGAACTGCACTGCATGGCATAACATCTGATCTGCATCAATACATGAAGTGGTTTAGAGTTCTGACTAAGGACTATTCACTTCTTCAAAAGGAGAAAGAAAAAGTTTAAGAAGAACTGGAAACAACCCTTCTAAGTACTGATTCTCTCTCAAAGTTTGAAGCTGAGAATAAGCTCTTGAAACAGACCAATGAGATCAATGCAAAAAGAGAGTCAAGTCTAACCTCTAAAATTGAGGAACTTGAAAAGACAATCTATACATGGAATAAATCCTCTTCATCCATGGATTCCCTAATCTCTAGCCAGAGAAGTGTCTCTAACAGAACAGGTTTAGGTTTTGGGGAATCTGCCTCAGAGCCATGTGTGGAAAAGGTAAAGGAAACTAGCACTAGTAATGCCTCAAGTTTTAGTAGAGGCGTTATATTTGTGAAATCCTCACAAAAGGATGAGCTAGTCAAACCCTTCTCTACTGATTTAATCCATATTCCAAGGAGTAAGGGATCTCATGCCGGCCTGTGTTTCAGAAAAGAGAAGAGTAACCCAAACTACTCACCAACCTCGAAGGATCGTAAAGTCAATTAAGATCAACTCTACGAACCAACTGGGAAGTTAAAGTAGAGGTAAGGTACACTCCTCACAAATCATGGAACACAAGGACACACGGAAGAAGGAAAATCAGCTTAACAGTAGGATGACTAAAGATCCACAAAAGTCCAAATGGAGGAAGAATTTTCACACACACACAAACATGCATCATATTAGATGTTTTTGTTGTGTATAAAAAAGTCACAAAATAAAGTACCATAATAATTCCATGCATATGAGACCCAAAATCAAGCTGATTTGGGTCCCCAAGGGTACTAACAAAGTAGGACCCATGCAAGTATGGGTACCAAAATGAAGGTTTAATGTTACCACAGAAAAAGAGCTCCACGATCACAACCTGGTATCTGGATAGTGGATGCTCAAGGCACATGACTGGGAACAAAGCCCTTCTGTCTAACTACATAGAGAAGGAGGGTCACTCAGACATCTTTGGAGACAACGACTCTAGTAAGATAAGAAGATATGGCTCAGCTGGAAATGATGCAGTATCCTTCAGTAAAGTGGCCTATATGGAAGGACTACAACATAATCTTCTAAGCATCATCCAACTCTGCGACAAGGGTCATCAAGTAAAATTCTTCAACAATCAATGTCAAGTCTGAGACCTGAAGACATCTGCTGTAAAGTTAATCGGAACAATAGAAGGAAATGTCTACACAGTAAATCTTGGTCAACTAAGCTCAGACGAGACAATATACTTTCTGGCTAAAGCATCTAAAGAAATGAGCTGGTTATGGCATCGAAGACTGTCTCATCTCAACTTCAAGAGCATGTCCAAACTAGCCTCAAAAGATCTAGTTGCAGGCTTACCTAAGTTCAGCTTCGTTAAAGAAAGGCCATGCAATGCCTCATACCGAGAAAGCGGACGTAAGCTCATTCAAAAGCAAAACTGCCAACTCAATTGACAAGCCCCTGCAGTTGCTCCACATGGATCTATTTGAGCCAAATCCAACAACGAGCCTCGGAGGGAAGAGATACTCATTGGTCATAGTCGATGAGTACACAAGATTCACATGGGTATTCTTTCTAACCTCAAAGGATGAAACAAGCTCTCAACTGATCAAGATGTTCAGACTAGTGATGAACGAGAAAGGGGAGAAAATCAAGGCTATAAGGAGTGATCATTACAAAGAATTTTACTTCTCAGAAATGGACCAGTTCTGCACAGACAATGGCATCAGTCATAACTTCTTAGCTCCATGAACTCCTCAATAAAATGGAGTAGTTGAGAGAAAGAACAAGACGTTAATAGAGGCTGGAAGAACTCTACTAGCAAGTGACCCATTTGCTCAATACTTCGGCCGAAAAAGTGTCAACACATGCATATACTACACCGTAATGATCACTCATACACTCTATGATTAAGAAGACCCCCCTATTTGTGTGGAAAGGAAGAAAGCCAAGTGTCGCCTACTTTCATGTATTCTTGTGTATGCTACATTCTTAACAAGTGTGACACCCCCAAATTCGGTACTTCCATTTCCAAAGGATTTGGTGTTCACTATACAAACATCATCTATCTATCTACCCATAAATAAATGCAAACCATGCAATAGATAGAATAATAAATAAATCTCCCCTTATGGGGTTACATCAACTACAAAATAAATAAAATCCCAAGTTGCTCTAACCTTAAAACATCTGTGCAAAATAATAAACAAGTAATAAGTCTTACGTAACATCAAGTCTAAATATTATTACATAACCACATAAATAATCAGTCTTCATTACTTTCTAATCTTGCTTTGCTTTTTTTAGTGGAAGGCTCTCGCTTTTCGTTTTTAATCGCAATATTATTATTACGCAAGAGTGAGCACGATTGTCCACAAGTATAACAATATAACAATTGAATAATAACATGGGAATGATTTAACAACTTCTGATATAAAAGCTCAACTTTTGAATCAAGAATGAATAACAGAAATCAAAAGAAATTCTGAGGGTCATAAGACCTTGAACTATGTCCTAGGTTGTCAAGTGTTATACTTGAAACCTTTAATAGTCATAAGACTATGGACTCTTCTTCTCGTACTTAGGGGGATCAGCCCTTAGTACCATACTGCGTAATAATATCTTAACGCTTAACGCATAAGTAATCCCCTTTAGGTGGTTGTTCATCTCAATTTGACATTCGAGTCCGCACTAAAGGAAGTTTGGTTTGGATAAATCATCAAGGGTTCTCAAATTTAGAACGCTTATCAACTATGGACTAATCAATCATTATGGGTTCGCTAGTCTAACAAGGTTTAACAATAATCGATAATTTAATTTGAATAACAATCTCAAGAGGTATACAATAGAATAAGTATTGATAACAAACATCATGCTTGAAAGATTTATAACAAAACAAACTTGGTTGGTCAATAATAATGAGAACTTACTCAATGTAGAAAGGTGAATTAATCAACTTATATAACGATAACAAGTAGGTTAGAAACTTGCCTCGCGCGTAGATTACACTTTTAATTAAACTCGCTCCTCGATTTAAATCCTACATATCATTTACGCTCACAATACCGCTTAATTATAACATACTAAACATCACAAGTTCATTCTTTTGTTTAACTCAATTCATGACTATACTTAGTCAAATTACATACTTGTTTTCACATAATATTATACTACACTAACAACAAGTTAATTACATAATCAACGATTCAATTAACATATAAATGTCTTCTTGACTTAATAAAAACTTATTTTAATATCTCATCATATGACTAATACATTCTTATGTTCATTTGATTAGGTTACCATTATAGTCCCTAACATGAAACCATTAAAATGCTTGTTCTTGGACAAACTGCAGAGTAGCGTTGCGGCACCACCTTGTAGTTCATTCTCAAGATCACGACTCGACACACGGACAATCATCACGGGTGGCAATGGCGTCAAGTGTATGGTAATAATATGCAATAAATCGGCCATGCCAGCATGGCTGAAGTAAGCAGAATCGAATCGCAATTCGTGAAAAATTGCGTAACATGGCCAAAACACCCAATTAACATATTTTTGCATTTAATTTAGACATACCCAAACATTTTAATGCACAAATAACTAATACTTAACCCTTCTAAAGCATGTTTTTAACAAGTTTAAACACATAATTTTTAGAAATCAAACATGAAATTTCACTGTTCTTGAAGTTCTTGAAGGTTTTGAACAAAAACATAAAATCTAACACTACGGATTCGTTATAAGACCAAATCCAACCATTCAAGTTTCGTTTTGTTTGTTTTAGCATGCATAATCATATACAAGTGGAAATTTTATGTAACAATTTATGTTTGACATATTAAAATCACGATAAGGCCATATGGCCATATAACATACTCAGTAAATTTTAAGCCATAACATACGTTATAATATTATGAAATCGATGATATGGAATTATATACAATATATATTAAAACATGTTATGATGTTATATTAATACATATAATCACATAATCGCATTCTTTAATAATTAATGAGACTTTACAGAGTGAATGAAAGCCATTTTCATAAAAAAAACTAATGACGTAAAATAGAATTGAGTCAAGAGATTACCCAAGCGTAGAGTGAATTAATAGGAGATGAATTCTTCTCAACCCTTCTTCAATCACAATTCACTTAACAATTCTCCCTCAAAAATTCTCAATCTCTCAGATTCTCTGCATTTCTACTTTTCTAGACTTAGCAATAATAAAATAAAAGAGAAGACGATACTAAATAAGGAAGATCGACGTTGTGGAGGTGGAGTTAGCCATTATCTATCACGGTAATCGCGCCCCAACCTCCCTTAGTGCCATGTTTGGCTAGTTAGAATAGGTTTCAAAAACCATTAATTTAATAAAACCTTATCATATAGTTTAAATAATGTCACACTCCTTTATAAAATAAATCAATATCTTATTTAATTTACTTTAAATAAAATATAATAATTTCTCATTAATTCACATAGTCACATAATTAAATTTCTCCTTTAATAATAATGTCAAATTATTAAATCTCTAATTAATAATTAAATTAATTAAAATACTATTAGCTTATTCAATATTTCTTTTAATACAATAAGCTCACATAATTACATACTTTGAATAATAAAATTCTCCACATTAATTTAATAAATACAACACATATAATTAAATTAATCTACTATAACTTCATCAATTAATTATTAAATCTAATAATTAATTCATCAAAAAAAAATATTTATTCAATCCAATAAATATTAAAAATTAAATTACAAAATCTTTCGGTTGTCACATCTTTCCCTCTTAAAAGGATTTCGTCTCGTAATCACAACTCAATAATTTGTCCTGCTACATTCTCTCCCCTTACAAAGATTCTATCCCCGTAATCGCTTATAACAAACTAGGTAAACAAATGAGGATAATTTTTTCATCATATTCTCTTCGAAGTTCCCACGTAGCTTTTCTTCAAACATTGTGGTTCCTCCAAATTACCTTAATGTAGGTATTACTTTATTTCTCAGAACTTGTTCTTTTCGGTCGACAATTTGAACATGAATTTCTTCGTAAGATAAGTCTTTGTCGAAATATAGGGGTTCATATTCAATCACGTGCTTGTAATCGGGTTTGTAGGGTCGGAGGACTGAGACATGGAAAACGTTGTGGACATTCTCTAGAGCTGGAGGTAAGGCTACCTCATAAGCCACTTCTTTGACCCTTCGTAGAACTTCAAAGGGTCCAATGAATCTTGGGCTTAATTTCTCTTTCTTTCTGAATCTGATCTTTTCTTTCCAGGGAGAGACCTTTAAAAACACATAACTACCTCGCTCGAACTCAAAATTTTTATGGTGTGGATCGGTGTATTTCTTTTTTTTATCTCATCTTGAAGTCATTGCCAATCTTGTTCGGATCACTTTGACTATTTCGTTGTTTGTTGTACCAATTCCGGGCCTAGTAATTGTCTTTTTCGCCAACTTCATCCCAAAGATAGCGAGTTCTAGACTTTCGCCAGATAACGCTTCATAAGGTGGCATGCCAATACTAAGCGTGGTAATCGTTGTTGTAGTCGAACTCTCACGAAAGCGGTAGATGGTCATCCCAATTTCCTTTAAAGTCCATTATACAAGCTCTTAACATATCTTCCAATGTCTCGAATTGTTCTTTCACTGGCCCATCCGTTCGAGGGTGATATGTCGTGCTCATTCGCAATCTATGTACCCATGCATTCTTGTAGACGTTTCAAAAGTTCGACGTAAAATGCGGATCTCTATCGTAAATAATTGACACCTAACTCGCGTGCCTTGAAATAATTTCTTTCACATATAACCCGCCAATCGATCTAAGTTGAATCGATTTTGATCGGAAGGAAGTGTGCGGATTTCATTAATCGGTCAACAATAACCCATATCACGTCGTAGCCTTTTCGAGTTGTCGGTGAGGCCAACCATAAAATCCATCGTAATATGTTCCCATTTCCATTCTCGAATCTCTAAAGGTTGTAGTAACCCACTCTCTACCTCGATGTGTTCGCTTTCACTTTTTCGACATGTCGCATTTTGGCAACACATTCTCGCAACCTCTCGTTTCAAATTTGGCCAAAAAAATGTTATCAAAGATCTTGATACATCTTGGTGCTACCTGTGGTGAATCGAATATCTCGAGTTGTGAGCCTCGCCAAAATTTCTTCCTTAATCTCGCCATCTTGGCAGTACTCCAAATTCTATTCTCAAATCTCAGTATTCCTTCCTTATCCATCTTGAATCTTGATTCGGTTCCTTTGGACATCTTCTTTTTCACCGATTGACATTCATCATCATGAAGTTGAGCCTCCTTAACCTTGTCTAGTAGAGTTGTACCATATTGCATCTGAAATAGCTTCTCATCGACCTCCATAGGACACTTTACTTCTAATTCCAGCTTCTCCATTGCTAAAATTAACTCCTCCTGTATGGTCAACAACATCAGTTTCTTCCGTCCCTTTCTACTTAAGGCGTCGGCCACCACATTTTCCTTACCCGGATGGTATAGAATCTCACAATCGTAGTCCTTAATTAACTCCAACCACCTTCTTTGGTGCATATTCAAGTCTTTCTGTGTAAAATATATTTTGCACTCTTGTGGTCTCAGATATATATTTCACACTTCTCCCCGTAGAGATAGTGCCTCCAGATTTTTAAAGCAAAAACCATCGCAGCCTAACTCCAAGTCATGGGTCTGATACCCTTCTCGTAATCTTTTCGGTTTGTCGTGGACGATACGCAATGACTCTGTCGTTTTGGATAAGCACACTACCAAGTCTTTTATGCGATGCATCACTATAAACCACAAAATTTCATGTGTCATCTGGAAGAGATAACACAGGTGTTGTACTCAACCTCTCTTTTAATCCTTGAAAGCTTTCCTCACACTTCTCCGTCCAAACAAATTTCACTGATTTTCTAGTCAAATTCGCACAACTGAGTTGCGATCTTGGAAAAATCCCGAATGAATCTTCCGTAATAACCCGCCAATCCAAGAAAACTTACTTACGACGATGGCGCTTTCTACTGATCCCGCTTAATCACTTCGACTTTGGAGGATCCACCAAATTTCATCCCTATCGATCACATGTCCAAGAAATTGTACTCTTTCAATCCGTAATTCACATTTCAAAATTTAGCGCATAACTTCTCTCTTCTCAACGTCTCTAATGTCACCCTTAAATGTTCTTCATGTTCTTCCTTGGTTTTTGAATATACCAAAATGTCATCTATAAATACCACTACAAATTTGTCCAAAAACGGTTTGAACACTCCATTCATTAAGCCCATAAATGCTGCAGGAGCATTTGTTAGACCAAATGACATTACCAGAAATTCGTAGTGACTGTATCGTGTTCTGAATGTTGTCTTCGGTACATCCTCTGGTCTCACCTTCAGTTCATGATAACCACTCCTCAAATCTATCTTTCAAAAGTATCTTGCTCCCTTTAACTGAACGAACAAGTCATCGATTCAGCAGAATGGATATCTATTCTTAATCGTGACCTTATTCAGTTCTCTGTAGTCTATGTAGAGTCGCATTGTTCCATCCTTTTTCTTCACAAATAAAACTGGCGCTCCCCATGGTGATACACTTGGTTGGATATACTTCTTGTCCAGTAATTCTTGTAGTTGGACCATCAGTTCCTTCATCTCTACCAGTGCCATTCGGTATGGTGCCTTCGATATTGGAGCCATTCCTGGAACCAAATCGATCACAAATTCAACTGCTCTATCCGGAGGAAGTCCCCGCAAATCATCCGGAAACACGCCCGCAAAATCTCTCACCACCGGTATCTCATCTATTTTTTGAATTCTTTACGACTATCGACTATGTAAGCTAGATATCCTACATGCCTCGCTTTTTAACAACCTCTCGGCTCGCATCATCGCCGCGACAACTCGCTTGTCTAGGTGACTTACTACCATAAAACACAACCTTTGACGGAGTCATGAGGTTAATACGCTTCTTCTGGCAGTCAATTACCGCCCCACAATTGGATAGCCAGTCCATACCCAAAATAACGTTGAATTTTCCAAGTCAAATAGGGATAAGATCTACGTTCATGATATTACCCTTAATATCCACTCTACAGTTTTTATGTACATACTTAACAAAGATTATTTCTCTATTCGCAATTTATATGTTCATGGGGTATTCTAACTCATCCTTAAGCAATTCTAAGTTCTTAGCAAAGTCATCGGATATAAATGCAAGCAAGAAAGACCGAATCAAATAATATATAAGCATTAACTTTATTGATCGGAATGATACCGACACCACATCGCGAGATCGCACTCATCATCCTGTCAGATCATCATGTTTCAATGTTCTCGCTCGGCTTTATTGTCGATTAGTTGGTCCTCGCGATAGTCGAGTGCATCCACCGGTATTTCTCTATTTCCTCCCTGAACCCGCCCCTCCAGATCCCTTCTTAGGACAATCCCTTGCAAGATGATCCTTTGAGCCACAAGACAAAGCAGCACCTTCTTTGGGTTAGGATAGTTAGGTGCTATGTGGCCTTCCCGACCACAATCAGAAGCACACTCGCTTCCCTTTCAAGCAAACTCCCAAATGAGTTTTTTCGCAGTTGGGCACGCTTCGATCTTCTTCTTCCGCCTCCTTGTCGACTTCCAAACCGACGAGTTATCGCACCACTTCCTCTTCTCGATTATGGTTACCCCAGTGCTACTCCCACCCGATTTTGTTATTACCTTCATTCTCACTCTTTTTTCTTCTTCCGATCTTGATTATATTTCGTTATCAAGATCGCTTCCACCCTCAAATGAGTATGGCCTTTTTAACACTCAAAGAAAAGTGTTCAATTGGAACATCGACACTTTGCTATACAACCGTGGCTTCAGTCCCCCTCGTCAAACATTTTGCCTTCCTCTCATCCAGATGAACTTGGTATGTGGCGTAACCTAGCCAACTCGTTGAACCTTGCCGCATAATCGCCTAATCGACATACCCCTGTTTCAACTCTAGAAACCGAACCTCCATCCGATTTTTGTGAACTAGTCGGAAAGTACATCTCAAAAACATCTCTTTGAACCTCTCCTGTGTTATTACACCTTCACCTCCCTCATTTTTTTGTTTGTTCGCCACCAATAATCGGGCTTTGACTTCAACATAAACGTTGCATACGTGGTTTTCTGGTCTTCCCTTACTCTAGCGACATCAAACACCTTCTCCATCTCCATCACCCAGGTCTGAGCTTCGATTGGGTTTATGGAGCCCTTAAACTCTGGCGGTCCCACCGCCTTGAAATCCTTGAACGAGGTGTTTGGTGGAGCTTGAGGTTGATTGTTAATTTCTTTGGCTAGTAGGTTCACCAATTGCTGAACAGGGTTAGCATTGGCGTCTTTGTTATTCATTGGTTCCTCTTGTGCTTGTTGACGGTTTTGTCTTCTTTTAGGCGGCATATTTCTGTTAAGAACATACGCTTATTAGGTCCTTATTCAATCTCTTAAACATTCAGGGCTTAACTAAAACATTTAATCATAATTCACTTAACACATCAATTCCAATAAACTCCATTTTCATTCAAATTCAAAAGTTTTAACATCATAAGATAAAGATCGCGCTATTTACATCAACTATCCGAGATAAAGAATCTCTGGATTTAAAACATCAAAATATTCCTTTGTTTATAATACATCGAATTTACATCATTAACTACCAAATAGTTTTCACATAATTAAACTAATACTATCATCGCTTATTAAGGCTACCGGATAATTTTGCCACGTTCCTCTTCCATAATACGGACATCATCCCGCGATCAAGCATATACGATGGTAGACCTTCAAACCGGATCGATACTTCATAACTCGATCTGGGCCGCATCCATTGATTGTGAAGTGTAGAGTACGTCTCCCCAAGCTTAGCCTTTTTTGCAGACGACAATCCTCTTCTCGCGAGATCAAGACGACGCGACTCTCTTACCCAAATTTCTCCTCTCGCTAAAGCCAATCTTTCGAGCTCTCTTTCAGATCTTTCTTCAACTTCTATTTCTTCTGTCTTATCCTCGGCCAACCCTTCTCATGAACCAAATCCCACTCCACGCTTCCCAAACGTGTGTGAAGAGTCACAATTTCCTCATCCTTCGCTTTCGATGGTACTCTCGCATAATAAATTCCCTCTCTCCTCTCCTCTGAATAGTGTCCCGCAACTCTATGTTATAATCATAAAGTGCATCATACATCTCAAAGATCAATGGAGTTGGTGGGAACTCTCTTCCTCCTCTTCCTCATCGTAATCCTCCTCCGGATTAGTCTCGTGCTCATGCTCCCGACCAACAACAAAGTGATCAACATGAGATGGCTCTCTCTCTGCACTAAACTGCTCTCTCGACAACATGAATGTCTCGGGGCTCCTCCTATGTAGGTACTCAGGGTTCCTCCTCCCCAGTTCGACTAGCTCCTCCAACATCTGACATCTTGACAACAAAATTTTTAAGTTTTAGTTACTAATCCGTGCTAGTGAACACATAATTTAACACATAAGCACATAAAGTCTTTTATTATCTTCAATGAATTTAGAAATTCATTTCTTAGAACTCGATAAGAGTTTACCACCACTATGTTCTTGATCTCCTACAAGGCTATTACCTAAGGTTTTTCCCCCACCTAAGGTTCAAAACCTACAGCTTTGATGCCAACCTGTGACACCCCCAAATTTGGTACTTCTATTTCCATAGGATTTGGTGTTCACTATACAAACATCATCTATCTATCTACCCATAAATAAATGCAAACCATGCAATAGATAGAATAATAAATAAATCTCCCCTTATGGGGTTACATCAACTACAAAATAAATAAAATCCCAGGTTGCTCTAACCTTAAAACATCTGTGCAGAATAATAAACAAGTAATAAGTCTTACGTAACATCAAGTCTAAATATTATTACATAACCACATAAATAATCAGTCTTCATTACTTGCTAATCTTGCCCTTCGCTTTTTACTAGTGGAAGGTCTGCTCGCTCTTTTTTCGTTTAATCGCAATATTATTATTACGCAAGAGTGAGCACGATTGCCCACAAGTATAACAATATAACAATTGAATAATAACATGGAATGAATTAACAACTTTCGATATAAAAGCTCAACTTTTGAATCAAGAATGAATAACAAGAATCAAAAGAAATTTCGAGGGTCATAAGACCTTGAACTATGTCCTAGGTTGTCAAGTGTGTTATACTTGAAACCTTTAATAGTCATAAGACTATGGACTCTTCTTCTCGCACTTTTGGGGGATCACCCTTAGTACCACATCATCGTGCATAATATCTTAACGCTAACGATAAGTAATCCCCTTTACAGGTGGTTGTTCATCTCATTTGACATTCGAGTCCGCACTAAAGGAAGTTTGGTTTGGATAAATCATCAAGGTTTTCAAATTTAGAAACGCTCATCAACTATGGACTAATCGAATCATTATGGGTTCGCTAGTCTAACCAGGTTTAACAATAACTAATAATTTAATTTGAATAACAATCTCAAGAGGTATACAATAGAATAAGTATTGTATAACAACGTCATGCTTGAAAGATTTATAACAAA
The DNA here is from genome assembly GCA_020205615.1 of Panax quinquefolius. Taxonomy (NCBI): domain Eukaryota; kingdom Viridiplantae; phylum Streptophyta; class Magnoliopsida; order Apiales; family Araliaceae; genus Panax; species Panax quinquefolius. Next base: position 135,839,319 of record CM035155.1, read on the forward strand.
ACAAACTTGGTTAATAATAATGAGAACTTACTCAATGTAGAAAGGTGAATTAATCAACTTATATAACAATAACAAGTAGGGTTAGGAAACTTGCCTCGTGCGTAGATTACACTTTTAATTAAACTCGTTCCTTGATTTAAATCCTACATATCATTTACGTTCACAATACCAGTTAATTATAACGCATTTAAACATCACAAGTTCATTCTTTTGTTTAACTCGAATTCATGACTATACTTAGTCAAATTAACATACTTGTTTTCACATAATATTATACTACATGAACAACAAGTTAATTACATAATCAACGATTCAATTAACATATAAATGTCTTCTTGACTTAATAAAAACTTATTTTAATATCTCATCATATGACTAATTCATTCTTATGTTCATTTGATTAGTTTACCATTATAGTCCCTAACATGAAACCATTAAAATGCTCATTCTTGGACAAACTGCAGAGTGGCATTTGCGTCAGTGCCACCCTTGTAGTTCATTCTCAAGCCGCTACCGGACAAACGGCCATGGTGTGGTCAACGCCATGGTCATATGTAATAATATGCTCATAGCTTATCGGGCCATGCACATGCATAAGCAGAATCGAATCGCAATTCGTGAAAAATTGCAGAACATGGCCAAAACACCCAATTAACATATTTTTGCACGAATTTAGACATACCCAAACATTGTAATGCACAATTAACTAATACTCAACCCTTCTAGCATGTTTTTAACAAGTTTAAACACATAATTTTTAGAAATCAAACATGAAATTCCACTATTCTTGAAGTTCTTGAAGGTTTTGAACAAAAACATAAAATCTAACACTACAGATTCGTTATAAGACCAAATCCAACCATTCAAGTTTCGTTTTGTTTGTTTCAGCATGCATAATCATATACAAGTGGAAATTTTACAGAACAATTTATGTTTGACATATTAAAATCACGTATAAGGCCATATGGCCATATAACATACTCTGTAAATTTTTAAGCCATAACATACGTTATAATATTATGAAACTGATGATATGGAATCATATACAATATATATTAAAACAAGTTATGATGTTATATTAATACATATAATCACATAATCGTACACTTAATAATTAACAGAGACTTTACAGAGTGAATGAAAGCCATTTTCATAAAAAAAAACTAATGACGTAAAATAGAAATTGAGTTGAAGAGATTACCCAAGCGTAGAGTGAATTAATAGGAGATGAATTCCTTCTCAACCCTTCTTCAATCACAATTCACTTAACAATTCTCCCTCAAAATTCTCAATCTCTCTCATTCTCTCTGCTTTCTACTTTTTAGACTTAGACAATAATAAAAATAAAAGAGAAGATGTATACTAAATAAGGAAGACTGACGCGTTGTGGAGGTCAGTTACCTATCATGGGTAACTGCTCCCAACCTCCCTTAGTGCCATGTTTGACTAGTTAGAATAGGTTTCAAAAACCATTAATTTAATAAAACCTTATCATATAGTTTAAATAATGTCACACTCCTTTATAAAATAAATCAATATCTTATTTAATTTACTTTAAATAAAATATAATAATTTCTCATTAATTCACATAGTCACATAATTAAATTTCTCCTTTAATAATAATGTCAAATTATTAAATCTCTAATTAATAATTAAATTAATTAAAATACTATTAGGCTTATTCAATATTTCTTTTAATACAATAAGCTCACATAATTACATACTTTGAATAATAAAATTCTCCACATTAATGTAATAAATACAACACATATAATTAAATTAATCTACCACAACTTCATCAATTAATTATTAAATCTAATAATTAATTCATCGAAAAAATATTTATTCAATCCAATAAATATTAAAAATTAAATTACAAAATCTCAGTTGTCACACAAAGTTTCAACCCAAGTCAGACGAAGGAATCTTTCTTGGATATGCCACAGACAGTAAGGCCTACAGAGTGTTCAACAAGAAGACACTAAGCGTTGAAGTCTCGATGCACATCATCTTTGATGAGACAGACTTAGACAAAATAAAGGTCTTTGCAGAAGACACTACGACGGCCAAGCGATTCGAGACACTTAACGAGGTCGTCAAGCTCAACACTACAGTTGTAGTTCCAGATAGTGAAATCGTTTAGCAAGGAAATAAGATCGTAGAGAGGCCTATGCAAGACAACGAACCTCCACACCAAGAAGCAAATATAGATCTTGAAGACCTCAGACTAGAAGGCATCAGGACAGATGTCCTAACAGGAAACAGATGGGCAAGAGATCACACTCAAGACTTAATCATTGGAGATCCGAATGCAAGAGTCAAAACAAGAGCTGCCACCCAAAATGAATGTTTATTTCTAAGCTTCCTGTCACAAATGGAACCTAAAAAGATAGAGGATGCTTTGGAAGACTCCAACTGGATAAAAGCTATGCAGGAAGAACTTAATCAGTTTGAAAGAAGCAAAGTACGGAGATTGGTACCAAGAACAAAAAGTCTTCCTATCATTGGAACCAAGTGGGTCTTCAGAAACAAGATGGAAGAAGATAGAGTAATAACCAGGAATAAGGCAAGACTAGTGGCTAAAGGCTACTCTCAGGAAGAAGGCATTGACTATGATGAGACATTTGCACCTGTTTCCAGACTAGAAGCCATCAGAATATTCCTTGCCTTTGCTGCTCACATGAAATTCAAGGTCTTTGGATGTCAAAAGTGCATTCTTGAATGGTGAACTTCAAGAAGAAGTCTATGTAGAGAAACCTCCATGTTTCATCAATCCATCGCTCTCTAATTATGTCTATAGACTAGACAAAGCCATATATGGTCTTAAACAAGCACCTAGAGCATGGTATGAAACACTAACTAACTTTCTTATTGAAAATAGGTTCACTATAGGTAGAGTAGATACCACACTATTTCTTAGAAAGCATAAAGACAAAGTCTTATTAGTTCAAATATACGTTGATGACATTATTTTTGGATCTACTGAAGAAAAGTTATGCAAGAGATTCTCCAAGCTTATGCAGAGCAAGTTTGAAATGAGGATGATGGGTGAGTTGAATTTCTTCCTTGGACTGCAAGTAAAGCAAACTGATGAAGGAATCTTCATAAACCAAGCCAAGTACTTTAAAGATTTACTTAAGAAGTATGGCATGGAATCAGCCTCTCCCATGAAAACCCCAATTGCTCCTGTAACCAAGCTTGACAAAGATGAAAAAGGTAAAAGTATTGGTATAACTCAATACCGAGGTATGATAGACTCTCTTTTATATCTAACTGCCAGTAGACCAGTCATAATGTTTGTAACATGCATATGTGTTGGATTTCAGGCTAATCTTAAAAAATCACATTTAACTATTGTAAAGAGGATTTTCAGGTATCTCAATGGTACACCTCACTTAGGGCTTTGGTATCCCAAGGAGTCCTCATTTGAACTAACAGGCTACACAGATGATGATTTTGCAGGCTGCAAAATAGATAGAAAGAGTACCGGTGGCACCTGTCAGTTACTAGAAAGCAGACTTGTGTCCTAGTTCAGCAAGAAGCAAAACTCCGTATCTACTTCAACTGCAGAAGCTGAATACATTACTAGTGGCATCTACTGTGCTCAGATCCTATGGATAAAAAATCAGCTAGCAGACTATGGGTTTGAATTCAAATCCATACCTGTTCACTGTGATAACACAAGTGCCATAACAATAACTCATAATCATGTCATGCATTATAGGACTAAGCATATAGAAATAAGATATCATTTCATTAGGGATCATGTGCAATGAAATATATTCCATGAAATAAGTTAGCTAATGAGTGAGCTAGGCATGTTTAATTTACAACCATGAAATATATGCTCTAGTTTGTGCTAACCATACAGATACAAAGACTTTGTTCGAAATCATGGACATGATCAAGGGAAGTCCACGATCGTAGAGCTATAATGACATGAAAGATAACGATCGCAGTACAGACTCAACGATCAACGTTCAGACTCGACGATTACTGAGCAGACATGATAATTATAGAACAAACTAAACAATCACAAAGGATACCTCAACGATCGTAGTCCTCCCAAAGGACATGTCAGATGTTAAGGGTAAATCAGTATAATCCTCCTCAGTCAAATTCGTAGAGATAAGCAGAATCTGACACCTGCCCCACTAAGCAAAATGGAGAGAGGGAAGTTACAAGTACAGTTTGAAAATGCCTTTTTGAAATCAGAAGTTTAAAAGCTTATCTCTCTTTTTTTTCTCTACAAGCAGAAACCCTAACTCTCAAAGAAAGCTCAATCAAGTATACTCCTTGCAAATAAATCAATGGCAGTCTCCAACGTCATCTCAGGCTACAGACTCTGTTTCGATGAGTTCAAAATAGCTAAACCCAAATTTTACAAAACTCTGTCATTGATAAAGAAGACTGGTCTCGAAGAGGCTCTGGGTACGAGCATGATAATCTACCCTAAGATGATAAAAGAATTCTACAAAAATGGTGTGTTCAAGAACGATGTCATCATGACAAGGGTCAATGACTTGTAAATCAAGCTGAAGGCCTAGGACATCAACCTAGCCCTAGGTTTCAAATCTAAAGGGCTTTCGTTTATAGATGGCATAGATTTCCATGAAGGACTTAAAAGGATGCATCACAAAAAATTCCCCACTGTTAAAGGATACAAGAAAAAGGAGTTTCCTCAGAGGTACGAATTTCTGGCAAACATTGTTGGAATATGCATATGCTGTAAGAGCTCAGGCCACGATTCTGTAAACGAAGTAAAGCTCAAGCTCATGATAGCCATCAGTTGTGGGATATAGCTTAACTATGGAGCCCTGCTGCTTGAATGGATTGGGAAGTAGATTCTAAGCTCGAAGAAGTCAAAGAGATCTGGGAAGATGCTCTACGGGCGATTCATCAGTATCATCCTATAGTCTGCTTTGGGCGATAAGATAGGGGATGATGAAGGAGAATCAATCAATCCAAACAGATGAATGACCCAACAACTGTTCGAGAACTGGAAAAGAAATCCAGCTGAAAATGTACGAATGATGTCTGAGTCCAGTGGTGGGACAACTGATGCAAAGGAGTTAGGAATTCCTGGAAATATGTCTGTGGTCAAGGAGACTGAAGAAGATGAAGAAGAAACTAATAAGGAAGAACCCTCTGCCCTGGTCAGAAAAAGAAAGGGCAAGAGGAAGCTAAAGGCTCGAATGGAAGAAGAACCCCAAGGGTCTACCACTGATATACCTATAGAGTCCTCTGACATTGAGACTCTGAGAATCCTAAGAAGAAAAGAACAGCAGATTGAGGCAGATGAAGACAGAGCTACCATCTCACAGCTGCTGAAGAAAAACAAAAATAGTCACAATCCCAAGAGGCCATCTGTCTCCTCGATCGTAGAGTCTCTACCTATCATAGAGACCAGATTAGATGCCTCCCCCAGAGAAGTTACTGCACTAGAGACTCTGGCTGATCAACAGTTCAGAGTTGAAGCTAAAGGAAGAGTTGAGGCTGTGGCTCAGCCTAAAAAGTTCAGAAGAAAACTTGTCAAGAAATACATTCTTGTCAATGAAAAGGCCTTAAAGGAGGAAGATAAAAGGATAACAATTGAGGGGAGCTATCTAAAGTTCTCATCCTAGAAAGTGCTCGAGCTGAGGGGGAGCCACTGGAAATGCAAATGAATGATCATGTTGAGAGGGAGCCTCATGATATCCCCATGACAGAAGAAGTTGCTCCTATAGAAAATGAGAGAGAACCAGAGCAAGAACAAAGAGAAGTCATTGATGTAGTGGAATCCTTGAACGAAGTCAGAGAAGAGGACGAAGATGATGAGGTCGAAATCATCGTTGTGGGCTATGATGGGTACAGGAAAGCTAACTATGATCAGCTGTTCTCTTTTCTACCCATGATGCCTTTTCATCAAGCTTAAATTCTAAACTCCTGGAATCACATGTTTTGGAGCTTCAAAGAATATCCAGCCATCTCTGTGCTGGCTCATGGATTTCCAGGCAACTTCAACTTTGCCAAACAGCTAATCACAAATGGTCCCTCTTCAAGAATTGTGAATGAGGTATTATCTATTCCAATCTTTTTCAGAGTTAATGTGAGACCCCAGATTTTATGAATAAAGATTTAAATTTCTCGAAATATTTTTTTTGAATATTATGGTGTGGATTTAATATAATGTTATAGTTGTGGGTAATATTTACAAATTTTGCAAAGTAAGTAAGTGATTATATAATATTCGATTGGTGGGGAATATTCATTTTAATAGAGAATATTAAATGACGATCGCACAATCATTGGTGGACCCCTAGCGGAAGTATTGTCGTAGTAAAAAAGCGGCGTAATTATCTTTTATTAAAAATAACAACGAAAGTGTTACCATTAAAACATTGTTGAACTACCGTAGTAGTAAAAGTACGATGTCTGGCATTGGTTGCATAGTAGCACACGGTATTGGTTATTAATGCTTACGTGAGAAGTCACTCAGTTATACTCAATTATTGCTACAGTAATTGTTGCATCATATCTCTCATATTATTGATTCAATTATTGTCACAATATCATCTATATAATATGATATATTATTAAATCAATAATTGAGACGACAAAGTTATTCATATTATTATTTGCAATATTGACAATGTCTAGAAGTTCTGCCAAGGAGAGGTTTGGTCACCTAATCAACTTACGCATGATAAGGAGAAATCCTTATCGGAAAAGCCCCTCTTTCTGGGAACGACTTTGGTTGTTAAATATTATGAATTATAATATTAATGATGAATAAGTTCGTGTTGATTAAAGATGAATTGGATAGTTCCACTGTGTTGGAATTATTAGTGTTTGTGAAAATCGACATTTATTTCGATATTAATTGATGTCTGGAAGTTATCTTGACTAAATCGGGTAATTATGCTTAGGATAAATGAGCAATTAATTGCTATTAATTCACATGATTATAACTATTTGTTCACATGTGTGTACTATTGATTCACATTCTTGTACTATTAGGGGAGTTAGTGCAAGATTGATAATACTTGTATGACTAAGTTAAAATTGGAGGTATAGATTGAGGTATTATACTGTAATTCGTATTTTCACATGTCTAGAACTATTGATTCACATTATTTACTATTAGGGGAGGAGGTGCAAGTTTGATAATACTTGCAGGACTAAATTAAAAATGAAAAAAAAGAGAAAGGTATTATACTATAATATTTTGAGCCCCAAAATGTACAATTATCGAAACTATATTTTCCTATAAATAGAAGCTCATTCTTCCTTCATTTCTCACCAATTCACTAAAGCTATAGAGAAAGCAATTATTAGAGAGAAATTATAAAGAGAAAGAAGATGAGAAGTCTGCTACCTCACTATTTCAAATATCAGGTTTTTTTTTCTAAGGTAAGGGTATTATTCTTTCGTATTCATGAAGAGAGTTATTTTCTTTCAATACTCGTAAGGGTTGTTATTCCATTCTTTATTATTGTGTTAGAATAAATGTCTATCATCAAGTACCGCATACATGGTGAAATTCTTACATTATTCCATTCTTTATTATTACATTGGAATAACTTTGTATGCATGCGATCTATCGCATGCACTGGTGAATTCTCATTATTATTCCATTCTTTATTATTCATTGGAATATCTCACATCATGCGTAATTACGCATGACTTGGTTCTATTCTTTATTATTCTGTTGGAATATCCTGTCTGTGGGAGTTACGCATGACCTGGTTCCATTCTTTATTTTTCTATTGGAATAATCTGTCTGTGTGAATTATGCACGCCTGGTGAATTCTTCTGTTATTCCATTCTTTATTATTCTGTTGGAATAACCTGTCTGTGCGGATTACGCATGCCAGGTGAATTCTTATGTTATTTCATTCTTTATTATTCTATTAGAATAACCCGTCTGTGCTGATTACGTATGCCTGGTGAATTCTTCTATTATTCCATTCTTTATTATTCTATTGGAATAACCTGTCTATGTGGATTACCGTATGCATAGTGAATGATCCTTCATATTCATTCCTTATTAAATTGTGGAAATGATCTATCTACGTGGATTACCGCATGGCGGACAAAAATCCATTTGCGGTTTCATATATTCTATTATACTCAGTTGGTTAAAGTTTTGGCTTCTATACTCCATGAAATTAGTGGAATATCCTTGATATTTGCGCTTCATCCAGTATCTTTTCATGAAAATATTCTTCTGAGCATTCTTGAATTTTACTCCACAAAGAAGTATCATGTTGACAATTTGGACGTTATTGATTTCTGGATAAATTAAAATTATAAATCTTTAAAATTTATCCTTAAACTTATTTTATTGAATTATTATGTCATTGTCATCATCCTCATGCTTATATTGTGATGAAAGTCATCTTTGGCTTACGTGCATAGATGGACTTGGTATGATTATGACCAGGGATTATTCGGTATAATCATGACCGTAATGTGAAGAATGAGGTGGTAAAAGTCCTCATTGGCCTGTAGCTCATTGATGGACAGTGGTTGGTGTGATTATAACTAGGGATTATTCGGTATAGTCATGACCATTGATGATTACATGAATATCCTTGGCCGTGATGCAGGGATGATTTAACTTTATTTATTAAGCTGAGTCTCAGCGATAAAGTTGATGAAAAACTTTTTAAATCATAGAAGATCGTAGATTTTATGCTTAACTTGACTCTTCTAATGGATATCTTGTTCCGCTGCAGTTAAACTTATTGTCTATTATATTCTATCAGTTTAACATTATTGAAGGCTAATGATAATTTATTCTGCATTATCTTAGTCATAATATTTCTTACTGGGCTAGTTGAGCTCTCACCCTTTCTTTCTTTGTTCTCTTGTGAAATGAGAACGTGCTTGGGACTAGTCGAGGGGAATGGAGTGATGATCGGTCAGATGATAGCATTAGTAGTCCTCACTATTCTGTTAAATAGTGTGACAATAAATGTAATGAAGACTCCATTGAGTGTGGATATTGTCTAGATGACAATATTCTTATTATAACTCTTGGATTATGTTTTGTCGTATTTTACACGAATGTTGTATGATTAAGTTGTATTTGAATTTTGTACCATGTATTTGGCGACTTAAGATGGGTTATGTATACCTGTTTTGGGGCGTCATAGTTGGTATCAAAGCTTAGGGATATGATCCCTGGTTGAGATGTGAGACAAGAACTAGGAGGGGAGAGACGGAGAATTCCTTCGATAGTATGACCTACCTAAGTTTATTTGGTATTTAATTGGTCGGTCAGAGTATAGGGATAATATGTGATATGATAATTAACCCTTGTTTTGTGGCAGTATTTGAAAATGGCATCCGGAAATGTTGAGATAAGCAATGAAGCACATGAGACCATTGAGTCACCATAAATTAATACCTAGGATAATGTGCAACAGGAAGACAATAATCCTCAGTTAAACAACAACGATCAAATGATGAACGATGGGATGTTCAGAGGTTTTATGCAATTCATGCAACATCAGGCGAAGGCTGCTCTTATCCAAAATGCAGGTGGAAACAGTGATAACTCTTGGACGGTCACTGCTAAGCAGTTCAAGGAGCTGGGACCACTAGAGTTTTTTGGAGAGCCAAAACCACTTAAGGCAGAGACGTGGATAAAGCAGATCAACAAGATATTTGATATCTTGGGATGCTCCAAGGAGCAAAAGGTTCCCTTTGCCACCTTGATGTTGCGAGCAGAGGCAGATTACTGGTGGGAATCTATAAAGCGTACTCAACCTGCCACACTGAAGATGTCTTGGGAGAAGTTCCAAGACTTGTTCAACGACAAGTACTTTCCTGAAAGTATTCGTCACATGAATGAGGTAGAGTTCATCAAGCTTGAGCAAAACAATATGAGTGTGGCGTAGTACGAAGCTAAGTTTGCCGAGTTATCTCGGTTTGCATCCCACTTAGTTGATAATGAGGAGAAAATGACGCAGATGTTTCTAAGAGGTTTGAAACCTGAGATACGTCAATACCTTATCTCTCATAAACTATGTTTGTATTTAGATGTTGTGAATAGGGCTCAGTTATTGGAGCACGATAATGAGTCAACCCAACCAAGAGAGAGCAGCCGACAAGTCGATAATACCAGTGGTAGCAGTCATCAAAGCGGTGACAACAAACGTGGAGGGAATCAACATGCCAGAAATGGTAATCATGGCCATGATAATAAGAGTAGACATTTCAAGAAGAGGAGATTCAATAATGATGGAAAGTCGACAACACCAAAGATTTTTGTTGTTAAGGAAGGAGAGCGACCACCAGGTCAGTATGTTACAAAAATGGAGGGAAGGACACATAAGTCCAAGCCGCGCAAAGTCAAAGCATATTCAATTATGGAAAAGAAGGTCACCTATTTGGATTTTGTCGTGCACCAAAGTCAAGTTCAGCTGGGACGGTGGCACCAAAGGCGGATACGGATAAAACAAAGTCGGTGGTTTCAAGAAGAGCATTTTTTATGACTTCTCAAAAAATGAGTAACCCGAACGAAGTTGGCAGTGGTTAGTTAATTATAAATTTTTACAAAGTCTATACCTTGTTAGATACCGGTTCTACCCATTCTTTTATCTCTCTTGCTTGCGCACAATGTTTAAATTTGACTCCGGAAAAATTAGACTTTGACTTATCGGTTGAAACTCCGTTAAGAGAAACCTTCGTTACCTCCACCGTTTATAGATCTTGTTGATTCAAATTGACACTTTCACGTTACCTGTTGATCTTACTCTTTGAAAATACTTGCCTTTGATGTGATTTTAGGAATCGATTGGTTAACTACTCATCATGCTTTTCGTAAGGTTGTTAGCTTTCATATTCCTAACCAACCTGTTATGTGAATTCAAGCAACCAAACCACTAAAGTTAATTATTGTCATATCAAGCCATAAGTAAAGAGTCTCGATCCTTTCTTTGTTAACTTCCTTGTGTGGAATGCACGGAAGCCAGACTTTCTGTAGGTGACGTCGTGAATGACGATGGCAAGTTGATAGGTATCAATGTGACGTACTATCCAAGTCTTGGATGAGAGTCACAGTTTTGAATGATATTTCTATTGTTAATAAATTTCCTGACGTATTCTTGAAGAACTCCCTAGCCTACCCCTAGAGTGTGAAATCGAATTTTGTATTAACCTCAGTACAAAACCCATTTCTAAAACCCTTAAATATTTCTTCACCTAGAATGAACGTATTATGCGCCAAAGACGTTGGCTCGAGTATTGAAGATTACGACTATACCATTGATATCATCGTGGAAGAGAAGCGCGTAGCGTGGTAGCTGACGCGTTGAGTAGAAGATCATAAGCGTTTATGAGTGCGTTTTTGTTAACACAAAAACCCATTTCTCGTATAACTTACAAATGATTAAGATAGAGTTAAAGACTCTAGGGATCCATGTGAAGATAACGAATATACGAGTAGAATCGACTTTAATCGATAAAGTTAAAGCCGCTAAAGCTACACTTTTAGAATCGATGAATGAATGAAGATGAATGTGAAGAAGAAGGTTCAAGAAGGCGTTATCTCAACCCTCAATTTAATTGGCCCATTTGAAATCCTCGATCGAGTAGGAACTGTGGCCTATAGACCCGTCTTACCGCCAAGTATGTCGCGTGTTCATAACGTTTTTCACGTATCGTTGTTAGTAAAAACTTAGTCTAGGGGGACTTTGGAGCCAAATTTTAGAATAATTAATGAATCTAAAAATATTATAAAATCATGGGGGTTTTATAGAGCATGTTACAAGCTTTCCATAGCCTCGAAAATAGACTAATTCCGATAACGGATGAAGAAGTTATGAAGATTTGAAGTATGTGTGTCAAAAGTTGCAAAATCTGGAAAATTGGAGTTAAGTGCCAAAGGTCGAGCACCTAAGCACTAGGCTCGGTGCTTAGTATCTGTTCTTGGGCGCCTAGACGCTTTCCCAAGGCCAAATTCGGGCGCCTAGGCGTTGGTCAAGTGTTAAGCCAAAATCTGTCCGGACGTCCTTTAGTAAATTGGGCATAACTTTTTCATACAAACTCCGATTTAGGTGATTTAGAATGATTCGGAAAGATAATGAGTAGACCTAAAACTTTCATTCTTTATATTTTGATATTTGAGGTAGGTATCAAGGCCTAAAATGGCTATTTTAGGGACTGATGTGTATTCAGAGGCAATCAGAGGACATCATGCATGCACGTATGCAACGTGTAATGTTTTCGACGATAAAGGTATTCAAGGTATCCTCAACTCTTTGGCATACCAGGTACGTACGTAAATTTCGAGGGCAAAATTTCATAAGGAGGGGAGATTGTGAGACCCCAGATTTTATGAATAAAGATTTAAATTTCTCGAAATATTTTTTTTGAATATTATGGTGTGGATTTGATATAATGTTATAGTTGTGGGTAATATTTACAAATTTTACAAAGTAAGCAAGTGGTTATATAATATTCGATCGGTTGGGGAATATTTGTTTTAACAGGGAATATTAAATGCGATGACGTCACAATCATTGGTGGACCCCATAACGGAAGTATTGTCGTAGTAAGAAAACGACAGAATTATCTTTTATTAAAAATAACGGCGAAAGTGTTACAGTTAAAACTGTTGAACTACCCGGTAGTAAAATTACAGTAATACGCGTGGTTGAATAGTAGCACACGGTATTGGTTATTAATGCTTACGTGAGAAGTCACTCAGTTATACTCAATTATTGCTACAGTAATTGTTGCATCATATCTCTCATATTATTGATTCAATTATTGTCACAGTATCATCTGCATAATATGATATATTATTAAATCAATAATTGAGACGACAAAGTTATTCATATTATTATTTGCAATATTGACAATGTCTAGAAGTTACATCGAGGAGAGGTTTGGTCACCTAATTGCTTGCGCATGATAAGGAGAAATCCTTATCGAAAAGCCCCCTCTTTCACAGGAGCGACACGGTTGTTAAATATTGTGAATTATAATATTAATGATGAATAAGTTCGTGTTGATTAAAGATTAATTGATAGTTCCATTTGTGTTGGAATTATTAGTGTTAGTGAAAATCGACATTTATTTTGATATTAATTGATGTGCGGAAGTTATCTTGACCGATCGGGTAATTAATCAGATAAATGAGCAATTAATTGCTATTAATTCACATGATTATAACTATTTGTTCACATTTGTGTACTATTGATTCACATTCTTGTACTATTAGGGGAGTTGGTGCAAGATTGATAATACTTGTATGACTAAGTTAAAAATGGAGGTATAGACGGAGGTATTATACTGTAATTCATATTTTCACATGTTTAAAACTATTGATTCACATGATTTACTATTGATTCACATTATTTACTATTAGGGGAGGTGGTGCAAGTTTGATAATACTTGCAGGACTAAATTAAAAATGAAGAAAAAAAGGAAGGTATTATACTGTAATATTTCGAGCCCCAAAATGTGCAATTATCGAAACTATATTTTCCTATAAATAGAAGCTCATTCTTCCTTCATTTTTCACCAATTCACTAAAGCTATAGAAGCAATTATTATAGAGAAAATTATAGAGAGAAAGAATAAAGAAGTGCGCTACCTCACTATTCCAATTATCCGGTTTTTCTAAGGTAAGGGTATTATTATTTTTCGTATTCATGAAGAGAGTTATTTTCTTTCAATACTCGTAAGGGTTGTTATTTCATTCTTTATTATTATGTTGGAATAACTTTGTTTATGTAAGTACCGTGTATACATGGTAAAATTCTTACATTATTCCATTCTTTATTATTACATTGGAATAACCTATCATCGTGATGGATTCGCATGCACAGTGACACGACCATTATTCCATTCTTTATTATTCTATTGGAATATCACATACATGCGGATTACGCATGACGGTTCCATTCTTTTTATTTACATTGGAATAACTTCCATCTATGCAAATTACGCACGGTTCCATTCTTCTTATTGGTGAAATTCTGTTATTCTATTCTTTATTATTACGTTGGAATAATATCATCGGATTATGTATACTGGTGAATTCTTATGTTATTCCATTCTTTATTATTTTGTTGGAATAACTTTGTTTTGTCGGATTACGCATGCGTTGGTGAATTCTTACATTATTCCATTCTTTATTATTACATTGGAATAACACATACATGTGGATTATCGCATGCATGGTGAATGATCATTCGTATTCATTCCTTATTAAATTGTGAAAATGATCATCTACGTGGATTCTGCATGTGCATGGGCAAAAAATCCATTCATGGTTTCATATATTCTATTATACTCGGTTGGTTAAAGTTTTGGCTTCTATACTCCATGAAATTAGTGGAATATCCTTGATATTTGCGCTTCATCCAAATATCTTTTCATGAAAATATTCTTACGAGCATTCTTGAATTTTACTCCCAAAAAGAAGTATCATGTTGAAAATTTGGGCGTTATTGATTTTCGGATAAATTAAAATTATAAATCTTTAAAATTTATCCTTGAACTTGTTTTATTGAATTATTATGTCATTGTCATCATCCTCATGCTTATATTGTGATGAAAGTCATCTTTGGCTTACGTGCATAGATGGACTTGGTATGATTATGACCAGGGATTATTCGGTATAATCATGACCGTAATGTGACGAATGATGTGGTAAAAGTCCTCATTGGCCTGTAGTTCATTCATAGACAGTTGTTGGTGTGATTATGACCAGGGATTATTCGGTATAGTCATGACCATGGATGATTACATGAATATCCTTGGCCGTGATGCGGGGATGATTCGACTTTATTTATGAAGCTGAGTCTCAACGATAAAGTTGATGAAAAACTTTTTAAATCATAGAAGATAGTATATTTTATGCTCTACTTGATTCTTCTAATGGATTGTTTGTTCTACTGCAATTAAACTTGTTGTCTATTATATTCTATCAGTTTAACATTGTTAAAGGCTAATGATAATTTATTTTGCATTATCTTAGTCATAATATTTCTTACTGGGCTAGTTGAGCTCACCCTTTCTTTCTTTGTTCTCTTGAGAAAATGAGAAGCGAATTTGGGACTAGTCGGGGCGGAGTAGCGGTCCGAGATGATAGCATTAGTAGTCCTCACTATTCTGTTAAATAGTGTGACAATAAATGTAGTGAGGACTCCATTGAGTGTGGATATTGTCTAGATGACAATATTCTTATTAAAACTCTTAGATTATATTTTGTCGTATTTTACACGACTGTTGTATAATTAAGTTGTATTTGAATTTTGTACCATGTATTAAGCCACTTAAGATGGGTGATGTATACCTGTTTTGGGGGCGTCACAGTTAATCACTATCCACTACCTTTTTTCAGCCAGTTTTATGAATTTCCAAGCTGGTTGGAAGTGGTTCTTAATCCACTAAATCAATTCCCAGTTGCAGAATCCCAAAATTATATAACTGATGAACCAAATATGCCCAACTTCATATTGATCCCAACTCCTCTCATCTCTATGATTCTCGTCTAGCCCCATCAGGAGTCCTCGCTTCAAATCGTAGAGCCACCTACTCCAGACGCCCAAACACAGGCCCCTCCATCCGATATTCCCTCCTCGTCCACAAATGACTACTTCAACCTTGATCTCGCCCTCTACTTATTACAAGATCAATACAAGAGATCACCACCTCCTCCACACATTCCCCAACTCAGTGAACTTCTTTCAGAACTACCCACCAAAACCGATTTGTCAGACGTGTCGAAGAAAGTGATCAAGGAAATCGATGACAGTCTTGAAGCACACACTGAACTCATTCAAATGAGACTAACAAAAATGATCAGTGCTGGAAATAGTCTCCCAAGTACCCTAAGCTCTGAGCTCACAAAGAAGCTTAGGGAGATCATCAAGGAAATGATTCAGAGCATAAAGGACAGGGATGAGATCCACTTTCTCGCAGCCAAAAGACACAGGGATGATGTTCTTGTCTTACAAACAACTCAAGAAGCTCTGAAATAAACTTATGATGGAGAGCTTCATCAATCTACAAACTGCCGTAAGAGAATTCCAATAATTTTACGTCAGCCAAGTACAGCAAACTGACAATGTTCTAGCCGTCCTCCAACAAAGGGAAGCTCGATCTGATGCTCTTATCAAAGAAAATCGAAAGGACATTGCTCAAACTCAAAGTTAACTCAATGAGCTTGTCCAAGGAATGACTCGCCTATCAGAAGATATTTAAACCCTTGATGCTAACATAAAGGGGGAGAATAAAGGGAAAGGAGATCAAGGCAAGGGCAGAGGCAGAGGAACTTTCTCTGCTCAATCATCAAGGAGTCCTCCAAGGTAGTATCATCAACAGAGTCCACGATCTGGCCATCATACTTAACGATCTGATGATGAGCCAATTATCATGGCTCAACCATTAAGAAGTCAAAGGCCTTCTCCCAGCTCACACGAGGTGACCACAATTGGCCTAAGAATGCAAATTGGAGATCCTGCATTCATGAATAGGCACGATCATAATGAAACACTTAGCCAAAACGAGCTGGAAGAAATAGCACGAAGAGATGAAGCTAGCAAAAGAAGAAGAGCTGAAGAATATGCAAATCCTCTGAGAAGAAAAAGACAGAAGAAATAGAGATAAGTTGAAACTCAATTCTTATTGATGTAACTAAGTTTAAATGTAATATCTATCCTCAAACATCAATAAATTCATGCTTATTCTATAGAAATTTCAGATGTTCACTGAAATATTAAGTCATATTTACTTTGCTGCACTGCATATAGAATTTGATAATCATGACAACAAATCTCCTTGGTTATGTCAACATCAAATAGGAGGAGATTGTTGGAAGAATGCATATCTTGATTTGATGTTTAAAGTAAACGTTCATGATTATATATGAAGTCCTTCAAGGAATATATGTACAAGGACTTAGTGATAGATCAAAATTAGTAGGTTGATCTAAGCTTTCAATGTTCATCATTTTGTAAATGAATGTATAGATAAAGAGATCAAAGATGTTTGGTTGATCTATATCTTGAAATGTAATAGATAGGCTTCAAACAGATTTGGTGTCTAATGAGCTGATCAAGAGTCTGTAGAAGCCAAGGCAAAATCGTAGAGCATCAAGGATCGTAGTGTGACTACCTTAAAGGGCCTCTCCAGAGATCGTAGAGTGGTCCAGACATTTGCCGAAGCCAACTAAGAGATCGTAGAGTGGTCCAGATGTTTGCCAAAGCCAACTCAAAGATCGTAGTGTGCTCTCGAAAACGTAGAGTCTGCAAGACAAGCAAGTGAAGATCGTAGTGTGTCAGTCCTTAAGAGAAATCATAGTGTTCTCATTTGGTTGCATCAAGCACCAAGGTGGAAAGACACCACGATAATAATCGTAGAGTATCATCTGGTTATGTCAGAAGTTGTGGGCCTTGATCATTTGTTTAAACATAAAATCTTAAAAATGTGGAATGGGTTACAAATATTGAAGTAATCACCAGTCCCAATGGCATAAAAATATCCTTAGTATGCAACAAAGAGACGTATTAAAGAAGCTAAGGAAAGGACCATAGGACAGAGGAAAACACCTTTTCAGGTGTTAGGTGAGAAAGCAGTCTGCTATGTCAGTGGGCCAGGATGCAATTCAGAAGATATGCAGAAAAGTCTCCATCAAAGTTCTGAAACGTCAAACGCATTAAATTCTTCAACGGATGGATTCAACGGGCATATTTCAAAGATCACATATATGCAAGACATCTGCAGATGATTCAACTATGCAAGCAATTAAACAAAAAGAGAGAATACTCAACGCTCAACTCTACGATATGAGAAAAAAAAAAATCTTGCACAGCTACTCAGTTCTTTCTAACAAGAGCTTAACGGCAACTGAGTAGCACCTACCAAGAACTCAACAACTACCAATCAACTGAAGTAAGATTTCCAAGTCAGAAGGACTTGAAGAGTTCTAAGTTAATTATGAAGAACCAAGTCTGCTAGACTTGAAGAGTTCAAGATTGAACTAAGAAGTTCCTAGACTGCTAGTCTTGAAGGAATCTGTGAGATTCAGAAAGTGTAAAAGCCATCCTTAGTGGATTTCCTACTCGATGAGTAGAAGAGTGGACTAGGAGCTTTAAGTGCTCTGAACCACTTAAAACTGTTGTTTCTATTGCGTTCTTGCTATAAGTGTTATAACTGCTATAATTGTTATAATTGTTTCACTCTCATTAACTCACTATATCTAAAAGGGAGATCAAACAAACCTTAATTCCGCTGTGTTTAAATCTTTATCAAAACTGACAAAGTAAAACGAAAAGAATTTTAAATATCTATTCAACCCCCCCCCCCCTTCTAGATAACTATTATGCCTCTGGGAACTAACATATATATATATATATATATAACAATGTATAATAATTTATATTCGTATATCTATAAATCTAAATAATTAAGCAAGAGATAATTCAAATAAATCAAATCAAAAAACTTATCTCAAATACTTAGACCAATTTTCTCTTTTCAAAATGATTAGAACTTTTATAAGAAGACAGAGAAAGCTTTTTAGAGAACGAATATGTAGGCAAGGAGAGTAAAATCAATGGCCCAGATTTGTTTGATAAAAATGAAGGGCTCGAATTGAAGTATTTGATGAGCACACAGATTTGCTAGGAGAAGGAAACAAAGTTTTAGCCCAAGCAAATTTGGCTTCCCCAAATTTTCTTCTCCAAATTTAATTCTTAGCCCATTAAAAATGTTAACTACCTTTTGTATTTTATCACATGTTGCTTCTTTCCAGGCTAAGCATATGCACGGACGAGACTAATGCTTTTGTCCTAATATTATGGTCTCAAAATATATTCAATACTTGCAAATTTCAATTAAGGCTTTTCAACATTTTATTCACTTAATGCTCAAATGCCACATGCACACACTAAAATAAAAAGGCCCAACAGCGACCAAGACTATCTATCAGCTTTGAGAGAAATCCAATAATGCCCCGTTCTTAATATCTTCTTGAAAAGTAAAGGACCACTCATGTGTGGACCACATACTCCACCATGGACTTCATTCATGAGTCTTTGGGGTTGATCTTTGTCTAGGCACCTTAGAAGGCCTATTCCCACATTCCTTTTGTAAAGTGCATCTCTACTTAAGTAGAATTTCATGGACATTTTATGGATCCGCTTTCTTTCAGCTTGATTTGCCACAACGAGCGTAGATCCATCTCAAAGATATTCTTTGATGTCATGATATTAGGGTTATTTAATGGGAGGCAGTTCACCGGATACTTCTCCAATGTAATTTCCATAGGCTGGTGCCTTCTGGCTTGTAAATTTGATATATGGGATTCCTCCCCTTTCAGATATGTTGATTAAGGAAGCCAGGGTTGCCAGTGCACCCGCAAAATCATTCATGTTCTGAGGGATGTGGATGAAGGATATTTCTTTAAACTCCATAGCCATCTTGATAATTTGTCGATGGTAAGGCAGCTAATGCAATTCTTTAGTGTGATATGCCACAGTGGTTTGCTTAATGACCAGCTCAAAATCCCCAAAGACAGCTAACCATTTGACATCCATTGATTGGGTCATTTCAACCCCATTATATAGCCTTCATACTCAGTTGTGTTGTTTGTGTTGACAAGCTACAACTTGGTAGCCATGGGATACTATTCTCCCAAAATAGATACCAATATTGCCCCTGTTCCGATAATTTCCATGTTTATGGCTCCATCAAAATAAAATTTCTAAGATCGGACTGTATTTTCTTGATGGTTTTGTTGAACTGTCATTACTCCTTCATTTGGGAAATATGTTTCCAAGGATTCAAAATTCCCTGATGCTGCTTCGGCTAATTGATATGCAATTCCTTGACCTTTGATGGACTTTTGAGTCACGTAGATGATGTTGAATTGTTGGAGGATCAACTGTCATTTGGATAGTCAACAATTCAACATGGGTTTGCTGAATACGTACTTCAGAGGATCCATGCGGGATATAAGATAGGTTGTGTGACCATGGAGATAATGTTTTAATCACATGGCGGCCCATGCTAATGCACAACACGTCTTTTTAATCAAAGTATACTTCTGCTCGCTGCTGCTAAATCTTTTGATGAGGTAATAGATATCTCTTTCCTTGCCTCTATCATCTTTTTGTCCTAACATGCAGCCCATAGCATTGCCATTGACTGAAAGGTACATAAACATGGGAACATTATCCTTTTGAGGTATCAAGACTGGAGCTTTGACCAATTATTTTTTGATGTAAAGGAAGGCTTTTTGGCACACTCTTCATTCCACTACATGGAAGAATTTTTCATTAACAGCTTAAAGATGAGCTCACACGTTGCTGTGAGTTGAGAGATGAATCTGCTGATGAAATTGATTATCCCTAGAATCCTCGTGTTTCCTTTTCTGTTTGGGGCATGGGCATCTTGGTGATTGCCTTAATTTTAGCGGGATCTGGTTCAATGCCTCTGTAGCTTACTAAAAATCCCAGCAACTTGCATGACTTGACATCGAAGGCACACTTAGCTGGATTCAACTTCATATTGTATTTGCGCAATCGGTTGAAAATCTTTTTGAGATGGTCAATATGGTCATCTTCCTTCTAAGATTTGATGATGATGTCATCCACATAGACCTCTATATCTTTGTGCATTAAATCATGGAAAAGGGCCATCATGGTCGCTGATAAATAGCATCGACATTGATAAGGCTGAATTATAAATGTCTATAACAAAAGGTTCCCTAGGGAGTGATGAAGGTTGTTTTCTCCCAGTCCTCTTCAGCAACCATGATCTGATGGTACCCAACAAAGAAGTCAACAAAAGAATACATGTCATACTGAGACGTGTTGTCTATTAATATGTGGATAAAAGGTACTGAAAAATTATCTTTGAGACAAGCTTTGTTCAAATCCCTATAGTCCACACATACTCATACCTTCCCTCTGGGCTTAGGGATAGAAACTATATTGGACAGCCATTTAGGGTAGGTTGATACCATGATGATGTTGGCTTTAAGTTTTTTAACAATTTCTTCATTGACTTTTAAACTCCACTCAGGTTTCAATCGCCTGAGCTTCTATTTGACTGGCTTGAATCCTTCCTTAATGGGCAGGCGATGAATGACAATAACAGTAGACAAACTGATCATGTCCTCATGTGACCATGCAAACACATCCTGGAACTTGGTTAGTATAACAACCAGGTCTTTTCTTTGGCTTGGGGTAAGGTCCATTCCTATTTGGATCTCTTTAGAGTTTTTTGAGGTTCCGATATTGATAGAGGTTGTTTGATCAAGGTTTGGTTTGGGTTTATCTTTGACCCATTCTCTGATCTCCTCATGCACCTCATAGTCCTCTATCTCTTCTTGATCAATCCCATCAAGTCAAAGTCCAACTCTACATCAAAATTATAGTCATTATAGAGATTTGGCATTCCATTAGCAAGGCTAAACAAACCTAACTCTAGAGTCCTGAAAAAAATGCTCTCACTTAATATATGAGATTGTTTGATCATACAAAATGTTAGCAAAAGCATGACAAAAGTAACTGCTAGTACTGTGCAAAAAAAGAAAGCAGTTAATAATATCTACATAGCAAGGCAGAGGGATTTTCTGCCCTTTTTACCCTTCTTGGCAGATGTAAGGAGTGCTACGCCAATTGCCCAGGGTTAAGTCTTTGTTGACAGTTGTGATGAAGGGATAATTGATGTTTTCCTCTTCCTCTTTGTTGATGACCATGACTAAATTTATATCAAGGTTAGTATTTCCCTTTGACATATTTTCCTTAGCACTATTCATGCGAGGGGTCAGGATTTAATCTTCTGAGCCGTCATCATCTGGGATATCGTTGTTCATACCCTCAGTATATACCAGAAAGTACATCTTTGATAACCATTTTTTTACTTCTTGTTTGAGTCTTTGGTTCCTTTCCTCTCAATCTGGATCCGAAATTAGGACTTCTTTTCCACTAGCCGGCTTGGGCCTAGGAATCAGCATACCCACCACGAAAGCAAGAATTTTCATCAGAGGCTTTACAAATCTTGCATCTATAAGATTAGGTAGCAAAATTATAGAGGAAGGAACTGATAGATGCTTGTGTGGGTTCCGATGATTTGATCTAGAGAAATAGCCTAATCTAGCCTTCCTGTTTGGCTAGGAATTTGAACTGGACTTCTAAATCCTTGTTGAGTTTTTCCTAACCTTTGTCCAGGCTGGAAACCCAAGGATATCATTTCCTGACTAGCTGACATTACTTCGGTGGAAACTTTGGGCTTCAAAGTTGGGGCCCCAATAGGTTGATATCGAGTGTTGCTCACCTCAAGGGCCTGAAAATTTACAAGTTTAACTCCTTCATTGAGACTGATTAGGCATATCACTTTGTATATGAATAGGATATTCTAGTTCAGCATTGACAGTGACCAGATTACCGTTGATGATGTATTTGAACTGTTAATAAAGGATAGATGGAACATCTCCTGCCATATGGATCCATGGCCTTCCTAATAGCAAATTATATCGCATGGTGATATTTAGCACTTGAAAGGATATGTAAAAGGTATATGGACCGATCTCCACTGGCAGTTTAATTTCTCCTACAGCATTTTGTCAAGATCCATCGAAGGCTCTTATGACTATGCGGCTGCTTCAGATTTGATTGGGATTAATCTTCATTCTTTCCAACGTGACATAGAGACAGATGTTCAAGGAAGATCCTCCATCTATTAACACACCTCTGACCACATATCCTGAAGACATCATTGCTATATGTAATGGCTTGCAATGACCCGTCCCTTTGGGTGGTATGTCATCATCAGTGAAAGATATCACATTGTTGTTGAAACTGTGATCTACCAAATGATGAAACTTTTCGGTGTCCACCGTATTTGGCAGGTGAGTTTTTTCCAGTACTTTTACTAAGACCTTGTGATGATTTTTTAAAGATAAAACCAAGTTCAGAATAGATATCTGTTGAGGTGCTTATTTCAAGCTTTGCACCACCTTGCCTTCTTTATGCCCCATTTTGTGGAGGAATTCTTTAATTTTCTCCTCGAGCACTTTCCCCTTGGATTTGATGACTGGCTTCATAACTCGCTTAGGTAGACACAATGGGCTTTCCTTTAATATAGCAGCAGTTTTATTTGAAGTTGAACCTTTATCCTCCCCATAGTTCCAGGGGACACTTTTCAGGCTGATAATGGGATAATGCGGCCTGAATGGCAACACCAATGGTTCTGGTGCAGCCACCTTCAAAGGGTTCTTTACTTCTTTGAGATTCATTCCTTGGATTTCAAGAGGTGTTGCAAATAAGTCTCTTTCAAAGTATATGACTGCTATGACTTCCTTCCATCTCTGTGTTCCTGGAGAAAATATCTTCTCTTCCTCAGGTAACACAGTATCATTATTTGCCATTTGCAGGTCACCACTATTAATCATATTCTGGATTAGATGATGAAGTGCCAAGCAAGTTTTAGTGCTATGACCCCGAGTATTGGAGTGGTATTGATAGACCCTGGTAGCATCAAATCTCTTTGAACGTGGATTAATTGGGCATAGTAGTGTCATGATCTTCCCTTCATTGATCAACATCTTCAGGATTTCTTCCATTAATTGACCCAAAGGGGTGAACTTTCTTTGGTTTTCATAGTCCCGACGAGCCTGAGATCTTGCTTTCCTTGCAAGTTTTTCTTTCAAAGTTTCATTCTCTTGGAGTTGTTGATTCCTTATGATAATGAAGAGGAGACTTGTATGTCCTTGACTGATCAGTTGCTGAGTTACATGGTGCTGATGTATCACTAGTTCTTGCAGTTGATTAACGCATTCTTTGATAGGCTTCATTTCTCGCTCTATCATAAATAGAAATTCTAAATAATCCCACTTATCGGAATTATCTTTGTTGGTTTGTGGAAAATCACCTATATATTTGAGGTAATTAAAACTTTCTCCATTCCCTCTGCTGATCATATTGACGTTTTCTTCCTTGTGTTGAGGGAGAGGGTTGTCTTGTACATGTGGTTGTTCTGGTATTATTACCACGATCTCACCACTGTCTATCAAATCCTGGATTTTGTGTTTGAGGGACCAGCGATCTTGGGTGTCATGACCCGGAGCTCCAGAATGATAAGTACATTTCTTTCTTGTATTAAAATTCTTTCCACTTGGATTGGCTGGAGGAAGGAGTTGGATAATTTTCTTTTGTGCTGTCAGAAGCATGAGTACATTTTCTAATGAGTCCCCTAAGGGTGTGAAAACTCTTTAACGTCTGACCTCTCCAACTTTTTGCAATGGATGATTTGAGGATTGTGCATGTGAGATCCCGAATTTTATGAAATGAAAGTATTCAATTTTCCTATAATTATTATTCTATTTAGTAAATGGTTAAATTGATAAAAGGTTAAAGTTAAGGGTGATATCTGAAAAATTTTCAAAGTAAGCAAGTTGTCATAAAATAATCGGTGATAAAAGTACAGTAATACACGTGGTTGCATAGTAGCACACGGTATTATACAGTATATTTGATTATTGATGCTTACGCGAGAAGTCACTCAGTTTTATTCAATTATTATCACAATATTTTATATTATTAAATCAATAATTGAGACGAAAAAGTTATTTGTTAGTTCCCAGTAGGCACAATAGATCTAGAAGGGTGGGTTGAATAGATCCTTTTTAAATTCAAATACTTTTCTAGTTTATTTTGTATTGCTAATAATTTAGCATATGAGAAACATAAGAATCTTTCCAAGCACAGCGGAATAAGTAAAAGATCTCCTTCATTGATATATTCATAATCATACATACATTGTTCATAGAGTCACCAAGAGTAAGCGGTTAAGACACATACATAAGTTATAGCGGTTAATGTACATAATGTAAATGACATAAAGTAAAAGACACAAGGGTTTTAAGTGGTTTAGAGACTCAAGCTCCTAATCCACTCTTTCCGCTTTCAACTAGCGAGATTTTTACTAAGGAAGGCAAAGACCGAATCACTAAGATTACTTCAAGGCCAATGACCTTGGGACTTGATTCACTAAGAACTCTCAAGGCCGTGACCTTGGAACTTCTCTAGTTCCCTAGGAACTCTTCAAGCCCAGCAGGCTTGGAACTTCATTTAGACCCTCCGGACATGGACCCCTCAGACCCTGGCTTCTTGTTGTTGTAGTTGTTGTTGTTGTTGGTGTTAAGATGCTAAGATGTCTTTAAGCTCTGAACATCTTCTATACTTAGCAGCTTGGTGTGGTCTTCTCTGCATTCTGCTTCGAGTCTGAACCACATCTTCTTTGGTGCAGTTGATCGTTACTCCTTTCTGCTCATCTTTATCTGATGTCAACTTTGCACCATCACCATCTGGATTTGCTAAGTCTCTAAGCTTTTGGTAGACTTCGTCTAGCACTTAGTAATCCCTGAACCCTTCTTGAATGTTCTGTAGACATGATTCTGCTTCTGTTCCTTTTCTTCTTTTGGTTCATGGTGATCTGTAAAGTGGCTCTCTTGATCTTCTTTGTATTCGGCCACCTTTTGGAATGCTTTCTCTTTGGCCTTCTCGGCTTTCAGCTTGGCTGCCATCTTCAGTGGCATTCTCATCTTTGTTGAGTGAAGCTCTAATCTATTTAAGTCCTTCTTCAAAGCTGTTTCACTTCCACCTTTGTAGTCTCACTGTCACTAAGACTTGTTTGGTTGATCTTTGGTGGAACTCGTAGAGTCAACAATAGCATTCCCAACAACTCAACGATTTTGTAACTTAGCATCATCAGCAACTCTTGATCTTTGAAGCTCTGTTGACTTATACTGCTTCCCAATCTTCCCGTTGGAAAGTAGTCGTTGAAAGCTATTCAAATTGCTTCACAAGTTGTTTGGAGTAGACTGCAGATGTGACATGTCAACTTTTTTTGACTTTTCGACTTTGCGAGTACTCATCGCTTTTTTTATACCCCATAAAATATGTTACTTTGATGTCTTGGGCAGGTCGACGACTTTATTTCCTCCTTCTAATTTTTCGATCAGAGGTTGTCCTTGCATCGATGCTCTCAATAAGCTTTTGTCCTAATACCAACCTTCAGATTGAACCGTTGCCAATGCTTCAATCTTTAGTTGTTCAAACTCTACGATTCTGATGCAAATCTTCTCGAACCTGATCGTAGTGTCTTATTGACTGATACCATGTAGAGTCATCATTACGATCTTTACAAAGATGTTCATTGGATCTTCAATGTAGAACACCTCTTCCTTCTTTCGTGCAGTGCCTCAACACTTTTGTTTGCCTCGACTGTTCTCAGATACTGATGGCTTGACTCTTCATTTTGGTCCCTTCTGAACAACAAGACACTTCAGATTTGTGGCGTGTCTAGCTCACTTTCTCCTTGTGATCTCCCGTTCACTTATCATCAATGGACTGACTCAATGCTTAATCACTTTAGCCTTGTTCTTCAGAAGCTGGCCAGTATCTTTGTGTACACTCCATCAGTTCCTTCTTTGTTTGGAAAACACTACGATCCTGATTACTTCCAAGATCGTTGTCATCTTATCACTTTGACAGCTACTACACATACTGACTTTCCTTAGTCAGCTACTGAAGTCTTCTTATGATCATTTTTGTGAAGCCTTCATCTCGAATGGCTTCACAACTCAATCTGGATGCTGATTGAGTTGATGCTTAGATCTTCTGTTAGCTTGCATGCCATTCGTTGAGTGCTCTAGTTTCCTTCAGGTGGGATGTATCTTCGTAGTACCAACTAGAGGCTTCATCCCTTTGGATATTCTGGGAGTGCTTATTTGTTGAGAATCGTATTAGCTCTACGATTCTTCCTTGGTGTTATGAGCACATCTGTTGAAGTCTCAGCTCTACACTCTATGATTCAGCTTCGGCTATGCAGACACTACGACTTCGAGATCAGATCTTGACACTCTATGATTTCTGTCGTTGTGCTTGTTGTCTTCATCTGATCTTGTTCGACTACGATTTTTACCTTGATACGATCAGTAGACTCTACGACTTTGAGTGTAGTCTACGATTCTTGACTTGGCTTCGTTATCAGTAGACTCTACGACTCAGAGTGTAGTCTACGATTCTTGACTTGGCCCGGGCAGATGCTCCGTCATCTACGTGTAGGTAGTCATCTCTCGATTACGAACATGACTTCCTCATTAGACTATGGCTCCGAGGAAGTGTTACGCGACACACTACGAGCCTTCCTCGTCTCTCCTGGCAGTCTACGAACTCTGAGATCTACTATCTTGCAGACTACGATTCTGCCTTGCTAGTTCTCGAGCCTTCCTCAACTCTCCTAGCAGACTACTATTTTTGGTGCAGTGCTCGATGATCAGACAAGCCTATCTATTACATCATAAGATCAACCTAACATGCTTGATCTTTCTATATTTATAGTCCTTGTACATCATTTCTTTTTAAGGACTTTACAAAGTTGTTTAGCTTATATAGGATCATCCTAACATATTTGATTAATTCATTCTAAGTCCTTGTACATATGTTTCTATAATCTATTAGAGGACTTTACAGCTTTTCTTAATGCAAGCTTACTTGCATATTCATTCATATATATATTTATATATATATATATATATATATATATATATATATATATCATAATCAAATCATATAAAGATAGGAATATCATTCACATGTTTATTCTTGACAATCTCCCCCTATTTGATTATGACAAAAACAATAAGTGCATATGCATGTTATGAATGAATCTTATATACAGTGAGCAACTGTATTTCTAAAACATATAATCATGAATGTCATTTATAGTGATGTGAAATTTAATATACTGACATACACTAACATTTTACATCCTGGATCTAGAATATACCTAACTAGTTAGAGATGTACCTCTTTGGCTCCAAGTATGCTTCCAGGATGTCTGTTGATAAGCTATTCATCTGTTTGATCTTCTTGCACCTGCTCCCCCTGGGATGTTGACTTCATTTCTTTTGTCTGCACCTCTTCTTCTTCTAGTTCCCCCTCAGCCTCAGCCTCAGGCTCATCATCCTTTGGCTCCCCCTTAGATGATGACTCAGCTACTTCTTGTGTTGTCTTCTTCCTTGTTTTCTTCTCTTCTTTTCTTCTGCTGATCTTGCTCTTTCTTGAGTGCCTCTTACTCAGCCTCTTTTTATGCCTCTTTTTCTCCCCCCTTTTTGTCATTAATCACTTGAGAGAGTTGCTCCATGTTGGACATAAGTTGCTCCATCAGGTAGGAGGAGTTACCAACTTCAATCTTGAGTTCTTGTTGGCTCAGCTCAAGTTTCACGAAAAAAGACTGATTCAAGTTGTCAATCTTGTTAGTGAGGACTTGGAGTTTCTCTTCATTGGCCTTTTGTGCTCGTAGAACTTCAGCCTTCTAATCATGTATGGCCTTCAGATAGATGTGATCTCTCTCTTTGATTTTTAGAGATACATCAGCCATGGTGGCTTAGATTCTGTCTTGAACTGAGTTATCTTCTGTTTCTGTCAACCTCTTTGACTCTTCAATGATTAGAGATATTTTCTCAATCAGATCATCAGAATTTTTCATCAGCTCCTTCTTCATAGGAATTTGGTCATCTGGTTGGATAGCTTCTTGTTGAACACCAGATTGGACTCTATGATTTTCATCCTTGGACAGATTTTCGAAAGTTTTGAGAATCTGAAAAATCGTTGAGTACCAATCGCTATTGGAGGATGAAGGAATATTGGGCAACAGTGCTTGAGCAGATGAAGGCTTTTCATTTTGGACTTGAGCACCATCAGTGGTAGAGTGAATAGACTCTACGTTTATTTCCTTGGCGATAATCCTTCTGCCTTCAGAGTCCACTCTACGATCGTAGGGAATATAATGGTTACCAGTATATCTGTAGATTTTGTAGTGGGGCTGGTCTTTGATCATCATTGTTGCATAGCTCTTCACCTTTGGGAAGTTCTAAGACACCAGTTCTAGGCTTGGAATTTCTGGAGGTACTTCTTGTGATTCATCCGAGCCTTTCACTATTTTGCTTCTGTTAATCCTTGCTGGAGAGATGATAGGATAGTTTGCTGGTTCATCTAATTCCTGATTTGTAGAAATAGAATCTTTCTCCAATTCTTCACTACTTGAACTTGAATCTTGCTGATTCCTTTCATCAGATTTATCAGTGAATTCTTCTTCCTGAATTCCATTACCAGAGCCTTCTTCAGCAACATCTTCCTTGGATTCATCCTCTTCATTACTAGTCCCATCTTCAGCACTTTCTTCCTATGATTCAGATTCATCATCACTTAATTCAATGGTTGTAGTAGATTGATCATTTCTCTTCTTTGAGGCAAATTGAGCAAGTAATCTGTAGCTCTTCCTTCTCCTTAGGGGTTCAGCTATGGGAGCATCAGACTCTTCTTCCTCTTCAGACTCTGAGGCCTTTGAATCATCAGGCAAGCTTTCTTAACTTTCAACAATTGCATGTGCATGTCCTTCTTCTTCAGAGACAACATCATTTGACCCATCATCTGGGCTTGTTGGAGCATTTGTATTTGGAGATGCAGTTGGGTCATCTTGTAGCTTTTCTTCATCAGAAGATTCTACATTTTCTTCCATGAATCCAGCTTCAGCTTCATTGCTGGATTCGTTCTTTGGGGATTCTATCTTGAGATCGTTAGTTCCCTTTTCTTCCCCTAACTCTATGTTCTCCTTTTCGTCAGATGTACTTTCTTGGAAAACTGGGGCTGGTTTGTTTTCCACCTTAGCTCTCTTTCTTAATGGCCCTTTAAGCAGTCTGTTACTTCTCCTCTTAGTGGTTTTTATAGTCAGGACTTTTTTTTCTTCATCCTTGTCTTCCATGGAGAGACCTTTTGGTAGGGCCTCAGTTTTCTTCACACCTTTGGATTTCTTCCTTGCTGGTGTGGCTGCTACCGGTACTGAGTCACCAAACTCAGAGCTTTCCACCTCTTTCGCCTTCCTCTTTTTCGCAGAGTTCTTTCTGCTGCTCCCTGTTGTTGTTAACCTTCTGTTCTCCTTGGGGTTTTTCTTCCAATTCATAAACAGTTGTGGAGAAATTACTTTGTGAACATTCAGAGGTTCTCTCTCATCATCCTTGATTTTGCCTCCCAGCTTCTTCTTCATCACAATACTTAGCAGTCTTCCATGAAACCCTTTTGTAAGTGGTTTTTCTGTAGACTTCTTCAACTCAGCCTTTTCTACCCATTTGGATCTGATCAAACAAGATAACTCCAAAGTTTATTCGCTTCTTTAGAACTATTACAGACATAATCTTCAGTTGTTGATCAAGCACAATGTCATGTGCCGTATCCTTGCATAGTATACATTTGCCTACTATCTCAGCAAAGAACTCGAATTCCTCAGGAAACTCCTTTTTCTTCATGTCCTTTAGACTAGGGTTCCTTTGGTACCTCATAATCTCCTTTGCTTGCTCAGTGTCGATCTCATCAAGGTCTCTCAGTCCTAGGTCAGAAAAACCTAAGCATTGATTGATATCGGATGATTTCAGCTTAAGAGACTGACCTTTAACCTTGGTTGAAAGGGTTCCGGCATTTATGGATGCATTTGAGTAGAATTCCTTGACCAGATCAGTATATACTCGAGTGCTAGCTTCAAGACATTCTAAGAATCCAGCTTTCTTCACAAGTTCAAGAATGTCTCTGAACTTCTTTTTAGATTTCTCAAAAGACTTGGTTCCGAGCTGAATGCCAGTGATTACTCACCAATCTTCAATTTGAATAGTTCGAGGGATGAGAGTATATGATTCAGAGAGATTTATGAGAGATAGCTGATTGTGATTTGGGTTCTGGAGGTTTAATTGATTTAAGCTTCGAAGAGGATTCTAGGGTTTGAAAATGGGAGGGAGAGAGGTTCGATAAGTTCTTGTAACTGTTTGTAGATTTTGAATTTGTCTTTATGGTAGTTCCTTCTGACTCTACATACGTAGTGATGTGTCAACTAGCCATTGGTTGCACGATGCCCAGTAATGAGCTATAACTCCCCATTAACTTTTCAGTTAGATGTATCTTTTAGAAGAGTTGACGTTTGATTGACGTGGATTGACCGTTGACCTTTTTGGTTCGTAGAGTAGCATGATAAAGAAGCTATGGACTCTACATTTTTCTTTGTTGACTCAATGATTAACTTTTGAGAGATATTGCAGTGGATGGTTTTGACATTACTTCTCATTTTGAACCTGAATGGCTCAACCACTGATGTACTTCATGAAGCCTTGGGCACTTTTCTTCAGCAGGACATCTTTCCAACTAGCATTCGAACTTATCTCCCATAATCTGAATGTTTGAGCAATTTTCCTATTCTTCCAAGCTCCTCATGAGTTAGAGTATCCTCTTGTAAGACTGCGATCGTCGAGTCTGTTTCTACGATCGTTTAGGTTGCACTACGATCGTTGAGGTTATATCACGGTCGTTGAGATTTCTCAAACTCTACTCTGCGATCGTTAACTATCTTGGTCCTTGAGATGAACTTGACTAAGCAATCCTTTTGGGTTAAGGTAGCTCAGGAAGGGCCAACCTCTTAGAGTGAGCTAAGGGTCAGAATTGTCCCTAAGGCGCTTTCCAGATGAAATGCTTTTAGAAGTGATTTGCACTGATATCTCATTTAACCTTTTCTGCTGAGGAGTTCCTCTTCCAACTTTAGACATTTGCACTGGCTATAATTGTGGTGTCCTCCTGTATTTACACTACGATCAGGTGTTTGATCGTAGGTACTCCATGATTTTGAGTTGGGTAGCTGATAGGTTATCAGTAGTACGTTTTGAGACGTTCCTACTGACTATGGATCTTCATTTGGTTCATCAGCCACAAAGTTTTGGGACTCTATAGCTGGTACATTGCTTCATAGAATATATCAGTGTTGTTGTCCCTTAGCAGATCACTGCTCCCCCATGGTTGATGTTGTCTTTTCAGTGTAGTGTGATTTCCTTTTCTTCATATGTAGAAGAAGGTAATCATGCATATCTCATTCTGGCTGAAGTCATTAAATCTTCTTATATCGTAGAGATGGACATCTTCAAGGTTGTTAATTCTACGATCCTTTAATAGCACTACGAACGTAGTCTTCCTTGTCATTTTATGCTTGTTGAGTTCTGCTTCCATAATGATTTCCTCATGATTGATGCTCAATGATCCTCTGATATGAACTTCCTTGAGGATTCTTCTCATATGATGTGCTTCATATGATTGAGCATATATGACCCTTTTCATCTTTGGTTAAATTTCCTGCTTCCGTATAAAGATCAGCAGCCATGTGAGCTTCATTTAGATTGGCTCAGTAGGTTTTCAAGGACAAGCTTTGACATATAGGAGTTTTATCAGAAACATTTCTCAACAGTCTTAAGCCTTCTGCTGGTTGAATCTTCTTGACTGATGTCATCTGCTTTAGCATTCCTTAGTGTGGCTAGATAAACTAAGAACCTGCAGGTTATGAATTTCTATTTTTGGTACCCATGGTTAAATGGGTCTTGCTAGGTTAGTTTTCTAAACCCTTATTCCTCATATATTTGGATAATCATCATATTGATCACCAACAGTCATATTCATGCATGTAATTAGTTTAGATAATACACTTTGAGATGCATGATGGTGAGTGTATTTGAGATTTGCTATTTTAATAAAACACTCTTTTTCTTTGATGGTTTCATCATTTGCTAGGTTATGTTCACAGGGTTTAAATGTTCACAAAGTGAGAATCAATTCTACGATTTATTAGTATCTGGTTAATTCATAGAGGTGATCAGTTTCTATGAATCTTCAAGATACTCTTGTAGAACTTATCATACTCTGTGTGTTATTAAATACTTAGACCATATGTTGTACATACATACTAACCCATCAGCAAAGATTACTTCAAATTAGATTAATTTGACTTGTGATGCTCTTATGACCCATTTCAGATTTCTTTCACGATGTCATCTTCAACCTAAAACTTGAATGGAGAGAAAGTTTATAGGCATTTGAGTTTCCACCCTCAGTGTACTTTCTCTCTTCAACCTTTTTAGGTAGATTATGATTCCCTGAAAGAATACTGTTATAATTCATAAGGGGGTGTAATTATGATGTATATATTTATATTAGTGAGGAACCGTACTTTTTTACTGTCAGTTTCTTAACAGTTATTTATCTTAAATATAATGAGTTTTAGGCATTAATGGGCATAGTTTCTCATTTGCTCCTGACAGCTAGTTGCTCCAGTTGACCTTTAATCAATCAATCATGGTCTTTGAAGATGCAAGCTAAGAGAATATCAACATCTTTAGTTCTTTGACATCCTTGATTTCACAAGGTTTACATCCAGCTGCTGGTTGGCCAGATACATGTTTGAGAAGTTTTTCTTTCTTCTCTGGATAACCATTTCTTAGCATGTGTGGCCTTTTCATCTTTTTAGGCTGGTGGATGTTTGACTCTTTTCTGTTGATGTCTTTTGTGCTTTCTAGCCTAATCTTCAGACTACAAGATTGACCGCGAGCAAGGATTGGTCTTGTTGATATGATAATCAAGAACATGAACCAATCTGAGTAGCTTCAGGTGTATATACACATTTACCTGTACACAATATTTCCAACGTGTGAGCTCATCTGCATACAACAACTGACTTACTACTAAACTAAGTTTAGAACAATGTTTGTGTCTAGCTTTTGAATATAGCATGAGAACCTGCTCTGAAACCAAATGTTAGTTCCCAGTAGGCACAATAGATCTAAAATGGGGGGTTAAATAAATCCTTTTTAAATTCAAATACTTTTCTGGTTTATTTTTTATTGCTACTAATTTAGCATATGACAAATATAAGAATCTTTTCAAGCACAGCGGAATAAGTAAAAGATCCCCTTCATTGATATATTCATAATCATACATACATTGTTAAGTAGAGTCGATTCAAGTAGTAGCGGTTAAGACATACATAGCTTGATTATAGTAGTTAATGTACATAATGTAAATGTCATAAAGTAAAAGACACAAGGGTTTTAAGTGGTTTGAGAGACTCAAGCTCCTAATCCACTCTTACGCTTTCAACTAGCAGGATTTCTACTAAAGGAAGGATGACACCACGAATCACTAAGATTCCTTCAAGGCCAGTAGCCTTGGGACTTCAGTTCACTAAGAACTCTTCAAGGCCAGTAGCCTTGGAACTTCTATTGTTCACTAGGAACTCTTCAAGCCCAGCAGGCTTAGAACTTCATTTAGTCCCTCCGGACAAGGACCCCTCAGGCCCTGGCTTCTTGTTATTGTAGTTGTTATTGTTGTTGGTGCTGAGCTGCTAAGATGTCTTTAAGCTCTGAACATCTTCTGTACTTAGCAGCTTGGTGTGGTCTTCTCTGCATTTTGCTTCGAGCCTGAACCATATCTTCTTTGGTGCAGCTGATCTTTACTCCTTTCTGCTCATCTTTATCTGATGTCAGCTGTGCACCATCACCATCTGGATTTGCTAAGTCTCTGAGTTTTTGGTAGACTTCGTCTAGCACTTAACAATCCCTGTACCCTTCTTGAATGTTCTGCAGACATGATTCTGCTTCTGTTCTTTTCTTCTTTTAGTTCACGGTGATCTGTAGAGTGGCTCTCTTGATCTTCTTTGTATTCGGCCACCTTTCTGAATGCTATCTCTTTAGCCTTCTCGGCTCTCAGCTTGGCTACCATCTTCAGTGACATTCTCATCTTTGTTGAGTGAAGCTCTAATCTATTTAAGTCCTTCTTCAAAGCTGCTTCACTTCCACCTTTGTAGTCTCACTATCACTGAGACTTGTTCTGTTGATCTTTGGCGGAACTCGTAGAGTCAACAATAGAATTCCCAATAACTTAACGATTCTGCAAATTAGGAATCATCAGCAACTCTTAATCTTTGAAGCTCTGTTGACTTATACTGCTTCCCAATCTTCCCATTAGAAAGTAGTCGTTGAAAGCTATTCAAATTGCTTCACAGATCTCGAGTTGTTTGGTGTAGACTGCAGATGTGACATGTTAACTTTTTCTGACTTTCTGACACTGCAGTCTACTGTTTCACCTACCCCGTCAGATATGTTACTTTGATGTCTTGGGCAGGTCGACGACTTTATTTCCTCCTTCTGATTTCTCGATCAGAGGTTGTCCTTGCATCGATGCTCTCAATAAGCTTTTGTCCTAATACCAACCTTCAGATTGAACCGTTGCCAATGCTTCAATCCTTAGTTGTTCGAACTCTACGATTCTGATGCACATCTTCTCGGATCTAATCGTAGTGTCTTATTGACTGATACCATGTAGAGTCATCACTACGATCTTTAGAAAGATGTTCATTGGATCTTCAATGTAGAACACATCTTCTTTCTTTCGTGCAGTGCCTCAACACTTCTATTTGCCTCGACTGTTCTCGGATACTGATGACTTGACTCTTCGTTTTGGTCCCTTCTGAACAACAAGACACTTCAGATTTTTGGCGTGTTCAGCTCGCTTTCTCCTTGTGATCTCCCGTTCACTTATCATCAATGGACTGGCCTAATGCTTAATCACTTTAGCCTTGTTGTTCAAAAGTTTGCCAGTATCTCTATGTATACTCCATCAGTTCCTTCTTTGTTTGGCAAACACTACGATCCTGATTACTTCCAAGATCGTTTTCATCTTATCACTTTGACAGCTACTGCACATACTGACTTTCCTTAGTCAGCTACTGAAGTCTTCTTATGGTCATCTTTGTGGAAGACTTCATCTCGAATGGCTTCACAACTCAATTTGGATGCTGATTGAGTTGATGCTTAGATCTTCTGTTAGCTTGCATGCCATTCGTTGAGTGCTCTGGTTTCCTTCAGGTGGGATGTATCTTTGCAGTACCAACTATAGGCTTCATCCCTTTGGATATCCTGGGAGTGCTCATTTGTTGAGAATCTTATTAGCTCCACGATTCTTCCTTGGCATTGTGAGCACATCTGTTGAAGTCTCAGTTCTACACTCTACGATTCAGCTTCGGTTGTGCAGACACTACGACTCCGAGATCAGATCTTGACACTCTATAATTTCTGTTGTTGTGCTTGTTGTCTTCATCTGATCTTGCTCAATTACGATTTTTGCCTTGATACGATCAGTAGACTCTATGACTCTGAGTGTAGTCTACGATTCTTGACTTGGTTTCGTTAACAGTAGACTCTACGACTCAGAGTGTAGTCTACGATTCTTGACTTGGCTTTGGTAGATGCTCGGTCGGCTCGTAGGCAAGATGTCTCTACGATTCTGAACATGACTTCCTCAGTAGACTATGGCTCCGAGAAAGTGTTACTCGACATACTACGATCCTTCCTCGTCTCTCCTGGTAGTCTACAAACTCTGAGATCTACTATCTTGCAGACTACGATTCTGCCTTGATAGTTCTCGAGCTTTCCTTGACTCTCCTGGCAGACTACGATTCTGCCTTGATAGTTCTCGAGCTTTCCTTGACTCTCTGGCCAGACACGATTTTCTGTGCCGTGCTCGATGATCAGACAAGCCTATCTATTACATCATAAGATCAACCTAACATGCTTGATCTTTCTATATTTATAGTCCTTGTACATCATTTCCTTTTAAGGACTTTACAAAGCTGTTTAGCTTATGTAGGATCATCCTAACATATGTGATCAATTCAATTTAAGTCCTTGTACATATGTTATATATATATATATATATATATATATATATATATATATATATATATATATCATAATCAAATCATATAAAGATAGGAATATCATTCACATGTTTATTCATGACATTATTCATATTATTATTTGCAATATTGACGATGTCTAGAAAGTTCTGTCGAGGAAAGGGGTTTGGTCATCTAATTGCGCGCCAATAGATTTCCGGAAAGCCCCCTCTTTCCTGGGAATGATCTGGTTGTTAAATATTATGAATTATAATATTAATGATGAATGTTATTAAAAATCAAATTTGAATTCGGAGTTGAATTTTGAGACGCGGATGAGATATTTTTGTCCGGAACGATGAAATTAGTAAAAATAGACTATAAACACAAAATTCGTCGGGGTTAACTTTTTGGTCAAAAAGTCAACAGTTGACTTTTTGACCAAAAAGTCAACCCCGACAAATTTCAAAATTTTCAAAGATGAAATTGTTGATAAAAATATTTCCATTGTGTTGGGATTATTAGAGTTAGTGAAAATTGACATTTATTTCGATAATAGTTGATTTTTGAATGTTAAATTGACCAAGCGGGTAATTAATCGGATAAATGAGCAATTAATTACTATTAGTTCACATATATTTAACTATTTGTTCACATGTATGGAACTATTGATTCACATGTGGTACTATTAGGGGAGGTGATGCAAGTTTGATAATACTTGTAGGACTAAATTAAAAATGGAAGAAAAGATGAAGGTACTATACTGTAATAATTCAAGCCCCAAAACGTGCAATTATCAAAACTATATTTTCCTATAAATAGAAGCTTATTCTTCTTTCATTCTCACCAATTCACTAATAATCACAAGAGTGATTATAGAGAGAGAAGTTATAGAGAGAAAGAAGAAGAGTATTCTGCTACTTCACTATTGCAGTATCCAGTCTTCTTCTAAGGTAATGGGTATTATTTATTTCATATTCTGAAGAGATATTATTTTTCGTATTCGTATGAATATTATTTTCGTTCCATATTCATAAGGAATATCATTTTCGTTCAATATTCATTGTCTTCGTTTAATATTTGTAAGGAATATTATTTTCGTTCAATATTCGTAAGGGATGTTATTTATTTCTTATTCGTAAGGGTTATTATTTCTTACTATTCACTCGGGGTATTATTTACGGGGTACTATTCACTCGGGTACTATTCACTCGAAGTATTATTTATGGGGTACTATTCATGAAGTACTATTCACAAAGTACTATTTATGAAATACTATTCTCAAAGTACTATTCACGGAGTACTATTCACGAAGTACTATTCATGGGGTATTATTCACAAAGTACTATTCACGACAAAAAATTGATTCTTTTTTGTCCAAATTAATTTTTGATACATGAATATTATTCTTGAATTTTACACCAGAATTGGTGATCATGTTAACAATTTAATTATTCTTGAACTCTGGATAAATTATATTATAAATGTTTAATATTTATCCTTTCTCTCATTTGATTGATTCTTTATATCATTATCATGATCCTCATACTTATATTGCGTTAAAAGTCATCTTTGGCCCGTAGTGCATAGATGGACTGTTGGTTATTGGTTTTATAGTTGTATGTCTTTGGCCTGTAGTGCAAAGAAGAACTGTTGATTGAAATCTTTGGTCGTAGTGCAAAGATGAACTGTTGATTGATAGCTTTGGCCCGTAGTTCAAAGATGGACAGGTGTATGACATGATCATGACCACTGGTGATACTAACCAATATCCTTGGCCGTAGTGCAGGGATAATTCGATGATGTGATTGGCAAGATCATGACCATTAGTTATCAGTTGAATGTCTTTGGTCGTAGTGCATTGACAGGCAATTGATTGGTATGATCATGACCATTGGTTTTATAATTGAATATCTTTGGCCCATAGTGCAAAGATAGACAATTGATTGGTATGATCATTGTTATTATATTTGAATATCTTTAACCTTTGGGGTAAGGATATTGAGTAAACGTTCTATTAAGCCTTTGTGGCAAGGAGGAACTGTTGATTCACATTATTATAAACATGAATTTTGAATTTAACTAAAATCATTGGTGGTTCAGGTGAAGACAGGTGATGAAAGTTCTCTTTGTCTTGGGTATAATAAAGAACTGTTAATGGGTATTGCAAGGATAAAATTGATGATAAACTTTTAAATCATAGAAGATAGTAGATATCATGCTCTGCTTGACTCTTCTAATGGATTGTTTGTTCCGATGTAGTTGCTGATCTAAAACTTGTTGTCTATTGTATTCAATCAGTTGTTATACTATTGAAGGCTAAGGATAATTTATTCTGCATTATCTTAGTCATAATATTTCTTACTGGGCTAGTTGAGCTCACCTTTTTCTTTTACTGTTCTCTTCAGGAAATGAGAATATAGCTGGGACTAGTCAGGGAATGGATTTATGGTCCAAATGGTTGTTTTAGTAGTCCTCACTATTCTATGAAATAGTGTGATAATAATTGTAATGAGATTGAATTTGAGTGTGGATATTGTCTAGGAGACAATATCCGTGTTAAAACTCTCAACTATATTTTGTCGTATTTTTACATGACAATTGTATTAAAGAAGTTTGTATTTGATTTATGTACCATGTATTTGGCGACTCAAGATGGGTGATGTATAACTATTTTGGGGGCGTCATAGTTGGTATCAAAGCTTAGGGATATGATCCCTGGCTGAGATGTGAGGCTAGAACTAGGAGGGGAGAGACGGGTAATTCATTCGCTAGTATGACACACCTAAGTTTATTTGTTATTTAATTAGTCGGTCAGAATATAGGGATAATATGTGGCATGTTAATTAACCCTTATTTTGAAACTATATTCTAGAATGATATCTGAAATACAGGAGATGAGAAATGAGAAAATCATTATAGAGAGGAAATAACCAGGAAGGTACAATCCGAAAAGAAAGCAATGTATTCTTATCTCTTCGAACTACCAGGTACGTAAATTTCGAGGGAGAAATTTCATAAGTAGAGGAGATTGTGAGATCCCGAATTTTATGAAATGAAAGTATTCAATTTTCCTATAATTATTATTCTATTTAGTAAATGGTTATATTGATAAAATGTTAAAGTTAAGGGTGATATGTGAAAAATTTTCAAAGTAAGCAAGTTGTCATAAAATAATTAGTGATACAAGTACAGTAATACGCGTGGTTGCATAGTAGCACACTGTATTGTATATTATCTTTTATTATTGATGCTTACGTGAGAAGTCACTCAGTTTTATTCAATTATTGTCTCAATATTTTCTATTAATAAATCAATAATTGAGACGACAAAGTTATTCATATTATTATTTGCAATATTGACGATGTCTAGAAATTTCTTTCAAGGAAAAGAGTTTGGTCACCTAATTGCGCGCCAATAGGGAGAAATCCTT
This sequence comes from Panax quinquefolius, assembly GCA_020205615.1. Taxonomy (NCBI): domain Eukaryota; kingdom Viridiplantae; phylum Streptophyta; class Magnoliopsida; order Apiales; family Araliaceae; genus Panax; species Panax quinquefolius. Next base: position 135,879,304 of record CM035155.1, read on the forward strand.
ATCGGAAAGCCCCCTCTTTCCTGGGAATGATCTGTTGTTAAATATTGTGAATTATAATATTAATGATGAATGTTATTAAAAATCAAATTTGAGTTCAAAGTTGAATTTAGAGACGCAGACGAGATATTTGAGTCCGGAACGATAAAATTAGTAAAACTAGACTATAAACATAAAATTTGTCAGGGTTGACTTTTTGGTCAAAAATATAATAGTTGACTTTTTTTGAAAAAAGTCAAACTTCAAAAATTTCAAAGGTGAAATTGCTGATAAAAATATTTCCATTGTGTTGGGATTATTAGAGTTAGTGGAAATCGATATTTATTTCGATAATAGTTGATTTCTGAATGTTAAATTAACTAAGCGGGTAATTAATCGGATAAATGAGCAATTAATTGCTATTAGTTCACATGCATTTAACTATTTGTTTACATGTATGGAACTATTGATTCACATGTGGTACTATTAGGGGAGGTGGTGCAAGTTTGATAATACTTGTAGGACTAAATTAAAAATGAAGGAAAAGATGAAGGTACTATACTTTAATAATTCGAGCCCCAAAATGTGCAATTATCGAAAATATGTTTTTCAATAAATAGAAGCTCATTCTTCTTTCATTCTCACCAATTCACTAAGACTCACAAGAGCAATTATAGAGAGAGAAGCTATAGAGAGAAAGAAGAAGAGTATTCTACTACTTCACTATTGTAGTATCCAGTCTTCTTCTAAGGTAATGGGTATTATTTATTTCATATTCTGAAGAGATAATATTTTTCGTATTCGTATGAATATTATTTTCATTCAATATTCGTAAGGAATATCATTTTCATTCAATATTCATTGTCTTCGTTTAATATTCGTAAGGAATATTATTTTCGTTTAATATTCGTAAGGGATGTTATTTATTTCTTATTCGTAAAGGTTATTATTTCTTACTATTCACTCAGGGTATTATTTATGGGGTACTATTCACTCGGAGTATTATTTATGGGGTACTATTCACTCGAAAGTACTATTCAAGAAGTACTATTCACGGGATACTATTCACGTAGTACTATTCATAAGATACTATTCATGAAGTACTATTTATGGGGTACTATTCACGACGAAAAACTGATTCTTTTTTATCCAAATTAATTTTTGATACATGAATATTATTCTTGAATTGTACTCCACAATTGGTGATCATGTTGACAATTTAGATATTCTTGAACTCTAGATAAATTGTATTATAAATGTTTAATATTTATCCTTTATCTCATTTGATTGATTCTTTGTATCATTGTCATGATCCTCATGTTTATATTGCAGTAAAAGTCATCTTTGACCCGTAGTGCATAGATGGACTATTGGTTATTGGTTTTACAGTTGTATGTCTTTGGCCTGTAGTGCAAAAAAGAACTGTTGATTGATATCTTTGGTCGTAGTGCAAAGATGAACTATTGATTGATAACTTTGGCCCGTAGTGAAAAGATGGACAGGTGTATGATATGATCATGACCACTGGTGATACTAACTGTGACACCCCCAAATCCGGTACTTCCATTTCCATAGGATTTGGTGTTCACTGTACAAACATCATCTATCTATCTACCCATAAATAAATGCAAACCATGCAATAGATAGAAATAAATAATAAAATCTCTCCCCTTAGGGGGTTACAACAACTATATAATAAATAAATCCCAGGTTACTCTAACCTTAAATCATCTGTGCGGAAAATATAAACAAATAAGTCTTAAGTAACATCAATTCTAATCATCATTACATAACCACAATAATAAAGCAGTCTTCATTACTTGTTAATCTTGCCCTTGCCCTTACTAGTGGAAGGTTCGTCTGCTCTTTCGTTCTTAACTGCAATGTTATTATTACGGAAGAGTGAGCATGATTGCCCACAAGTATAACAATATAACAAATGAATAATAACATGCGAATGAATTAACAACTTCTAAAATAAAACTCAACTTTTGAATCAAGAATGAATAACAAGAATCAAAAGAACTTCTGAGGGTCATAAGACCTTGAACTATGTCCTAGGTTGTCAAGTGTTTATACTTGAAACCTTTAACAGTCATAAGACTATGGACTCTTCTTCTCGTACTTAGGGGGATCAGCCCTTAGTACCATACTATGCATTAATATCTTAACGCTTAAAGCGTAAATAATCCCCTATACTGGGGTTGTTCATCTCGATTTGACATTCGAGTTAAACACCAAAGGAAGTTTGGTTTGGATAATTCATCGAGGGTTCTAAAATTTTAAACGCTCATCAACTATGGACTAGTCGAATCAATAAGGGTTCACTAGTCTAACAAGGTTTAAAAGTAAATGAATATTTAACTTGAATAACATCTCAAAAGGTATACAATAGAATAATTATTGTATAACAACATCATGCTTGAAGATTAATAAACTTTAATATACAAGACAGGCTTGATCAATAAAAATGAGAACTTGCTCAATATCGAAAGATGAATTAATCAACTTATATAACGATAACAAGTAGGGTTAGGAAACTTGCTCAACGAAAGTTTAGGGTAAGAAACTTGCTCAACGTAAATGTAGAGTTAGAAAACTTGTTCAATGTAACAAGATAAGGTTTAGAAACTTGCCTCGTGCGTAGATTACACTTAAACAAACTCGTTCTTTGAATTAAATCCTACATACCAATTACGTTCACAATACCAGTCAATAATAATGTACTAAACATCATAAATTATTCTTTGTCTAATCTCGACTTCATGACTATACTTAGTCAATTATTACACTTAGTGTAAAATTAAGACTTCACGAAAAATTAAACTAATTATGCATTCGATCATTCAATCCACACTTTATTGTGTTATGGACATGTTAAGAACTTATTTTAACATCTCATTATAGTTCTAACAAGTCTTTATAATCATTAGACTAAGTTGCTAACACATTTCTATACTTGAACACTAAAATAAATTATTTTCTGGACATTCTGCTAAGTGGTATGCCTGGGCCGCCACTTTTGTCTTGGGTATCAATGCCTGAAGCATCGAGGCGCCTCGGTGAAGACAGCTGCCATGGCGGTGGTATGAGGAGTTCTATTCGGAGTTGGCGCTTACTGGCGAAACTCCAGATTTTGATTATCAGTTCGCGAAGAACACAGAGTTCAGCGAATTCATCACATCTTTAACACTAATTCCACCAAATTAAACATACCCACATGTTATAATTCGTACATAATCATTACCCAACATATATAGAGTGATTTTAATCCATAAAAACATATAATTACAGAATTAAAGCATGCAAATTGGACTGTTCTTGATGTTCTTGAAGTTTTGAACACAATTTCCTAAAATTCAACGCCACGGATTCGTTATACAACCAAATCCAACCATTCAAATTTCGTTTTGTTCATTTTATCATGCATAATCATATAAGTGTGTGAATTTTGCAAAATAATTTATATTTGACATATAAAAATCAGGTATAAGGCCATATGGCCATATAACATACTCTGAAATCTTTTACTGTATAATTTCATGAAACTGAAGATATGGAAACCCATATAATATATATAAAACATGCTATGATATTATATATTAACACATAATCACATAATTGTTACCCTTTCCAACTACAGAAACTTTACAAAAAACTTAGGCCATATTCATAAAAACATAAAAAGACGTAAAATAGGAATTTGGGTTGGAGAGAATTATCCAAAGCGTAAAGCGTAGATTAGTAAAGCGTATATTAGTAGGGAATGAATTCCTTCTCAATTCTTCTTCAATCACACACTCAATAATCTTAACTTTTCTCTCTGAGCTCTCAACTTAGCATTCGTGAAACAACATAATACACTTGAAGCGTATAAAAAACTAACGTGATGATGGTCAGTTACCCAGTCATGGGTAACTGCTATCAACTTCTCTTAGGGCCTTGTTTGGCTAGCATAATAGTTTTCAAAACTCCTTTAATTTAATTACACTTTTATACTATAGTTTAAATCATGTCACACCCGTTATAAAATAAATCAAATATCTAGTTTAATTTATTTAAATAAAATATAATAATTTCTCAATAATGCACATAGTCACATAATTAAATTTCTCATCGATTAATAATATCAAATTATTAAATCTCTAATTAATAATTAAATTAATTAAAATAACATAGGCTTATTAAATATTTCTTTTAATTCAATAAGCTAACATAAATACGTACATCAAATAATAAAATTCTCCACATCAAATTAATAAATATAACACATATAATTAAATTAATCTATCACAACTTTCTCAATTAATTATTTAATCTAATAATTAATTCATCGAAAAATATTTATTCAATCCAATAAATATTAAAATTAAATTACAAAATTACGGTTGTCACACTAACGAATATAATTGGCCGTAGTGCAGTGATAATTTGATGATGTGATTGGCAAGATCATGACCATTAGTACAGTTGAATGTTTTTGGCCGTAGTGCACTGATAGGCAATTGATTGGTATGATCATAACTATTGGTTTTATAGTTGAATATCTTTGGCCCGTAGTGCAAAGATAGACAATTGATTGGTATGATCATTGTTATTACATTTGAATATCTTTAGCCTTTGGGGTAAGGATATTGAGTAAACGTTCTATTAAGTCTTTGTGGCAAGGAGGAACTGTTGATTCATATTATTATAAACACGAATTGTGAATTTAACTAAAATCTTTGGTGGTTCAGGTGAAGACAGGTGATGAAAGTTCTCTTTGTCTTGGGTATAATAAAGAACTATTAATGGGTATTATAGGGATAAAATTGATAATAAACTTTTAAATAATAGAAGATAGTAGATATCATGCTCTGATTGACTCTTCTAATGGATTGTTTGTTTCGCTACAGTTGTTGATCTAAAACTTGTTGTTTATTGTATTCTATCAGTTGTTATACTGTTGAAGGCTAAGGATAATTTATTCTACATTATCTTAGTCATAATATTTCTTACTGGGCTAGTTGAGCTCCCCCTTTTCTTTCACTGTTCTATTCAAGAAATGAGAATATAGTTGGGTCTAGTCGGGGAATGGATTGACGGTCCAGATGGTTGTTTTAATAGTCCTCACTATTCTGTGAAATAGTGTGATAATAATTGTAATGAGATTAAATTTGAGTATGGATATTGTCTCCTAAACAATATCCATGTTAAAACTCTCAATTATATTTTGTCGTATTTTTACATGACAGTTGTATTAAAGAAGTTTGTATTTGATTTCTATACCATGTATTTGGCGACTCAAGATGGGTGATGTATACCTATTTTAGGGGCGTCACAGTGCAGATGTTTAGAAAGGAGAATAATTTTTCATTTGAATAGGAAAGTTTTGATTGCCTCTCTTAGTCTGTTCTTACAGCACCAAGGATACATTCTCTTCTTTCTTTTTATGAACCCTCTAGGGGTTATTCCCATAGTTTCCAGCCTGAATGTGCTCAGCCACGACTTCTAAAGCAGTGAGGTCTTAAATCTTCCTAGACTTTAACCCCATCTCAGTCATCTCTCTGTGTTTAATCATTTCTATGAATGGTTTTCCTATGACTGCTAGAACCCTATCATAAAATGGAGCTTCTTGTATGTCAATGAAAGTTATTACTATTTCAGTTTTTGTTATTGATGGGATTACTTAAGCATCCAGACGTCTCCATGTTTGGGCATACTCTCTGAATGACTCAATATTTTGCTTTTTAAATTTAAAGATTTGATATCTATCTGGAGTCATTTGTGATTGGAAACTGTTTTGGTTTAGAAAAGTATGGGCTATTTCTTCCCAGCTATGGATTTTGGAATTGTCCAATCTGGCATATCATGCTCTGGCCTCTCCAGTTAGACTCTTTTGAAATAAGACTATGTAGTTAATATGGACCAATTACTTCCCTACAAAAAGACTATGTAGTTTAGTCTTGGTAAGCATCAATAGTTTGCATGCTATGCAATGTGTCTATTTTAGGAGTTTTTTAATGTTTTCCTGCAAAACAGAAGTCAGTTGTTTTGATGACAGGGTAGCATGATAGTTTTTGATACGGAAAGGAATGTATATTTACATCTTTCTTTATATTTACATGGAATCATAATTTACATTAAATTAGAATTTACATGGAATTGAAAGGGAAAGGCATGAAGAGACTTCTCTTCGCGTTTGGTTTATCAGAAGCTAACCTATCTTAGGCTACTCTCGCGGCTTTTCTGCATGAAGGTCCCCAGATCATCGCAATTTACTAGATGGGAAGTTAATCCGATCTTTCAATTGGAGTGGATTTGAGTGGTGCCTTTCCTGAGCCTCGCGCGATTAGTCTTCGTTGAGTGCAGTAATTAAAGACAGACGAGGTTGCCTCCTGATGGAGAAATCATACAACATACATTCACAAACATCGTGTCTCAGCGTATGAAATGATGAAATTGTGTGAAGCACTAATACAACATGCAAAGATTGTGTGAGGCACTAAAATGTAATAAATAAAGCATTAAGTTACATCCATTCAATGTAAAGGCAGCATTCACACACAAGCAAAAAGGTTTTTTGAAAAGTTAGAAATGCTTCTTAAGCCCTCTACTATCCCCAGCAGAGTCGCCACCTGTCGACATCTAGAAAATTTTCCTCTTTTCTTTGGAATTCCTCTTTTTACCCTTTATGTTCTCTATGTGTTGAGTTTTGTTTGAAAGGGCGAGTTTGAAAAGATTCCGATACAAAAGGTTGACGATTTGAATATTCAGAGTCGCCAGTTGGTAGTTTTTAAATGGTTATACCAACTCAACCGAATTTGGAAAGGTTTACACAAAGGCCCAATTGTTGGACTCTGTTTAATAGGCCTTGGAAACCGAGATTGTGACGCCCCCAAAATAGGTATACATCACCCATCTTGAGTCGCCAAATACATGGTACAGAATACAAATACAAATGTAATTATACAACCGTCGTGTAATATACGACAAAGCATAACTGAGAGTTTAAACAGGAATGTAGCCAATAGACTTGCTTTACCGCCAAGTACGTCTCGTGTTCATAACGTTTTTCATATATCCATGTTACGTAAATATGTGAAAGACCGGAACCATATTATTGAGTTAGAACCGGACGAAATAGCGGAAGAATTAACGTATGAAGAGGTTCCTGTTCAAATCTTGGATAAGAAGGAACATATTCTACGCTCCAAGGTTATACCTCAAGTCAAAGTGTTATGGAGGAACCACGATGTTGAGGAAATGACCTGGGAGTTAGAATCTGAAATGAAATCAAGGTATCCTTACCTCTTGACATACCAGTACATACCCACAATTTCGAGGGTGAAATTTCATAAGAAGGAGATTGTAAGACCCCAACTTTTATGAATAAAAATAAATTTTCTATAAATATCATTTTTGAATATTATGGAATAAATTTGATATAATGTTATAGTTGTGGGTAATATTTATAAACTTTTCAAAGTACTCAAGTTGTTATATAATATTCGATTGGTTAGGGAATATTCGTACGAAGGCACAATCATTGGTGGACCCCACAACAGAATTATTGTCGGATTGAGAAAATGACAAAAATATTTTTATGAAAATAACGGTGAAGTTTTACCATTTGATACTGTTGAACTACTCGGTAGTAAAAGTACGAGAATGGCGTGGTTGCATAGTTAGCACACGGTATTGATTATTAATGCTTATGTGAGAAGTCACTCAGTTTGATTCAATTATTGTCGATATTTTATATGTTATTAAATTAATAATTGAAATGACGAAGTTGTTAATATTAATATTTTCATTATTAACGATGTCAGAAGTTACATGCGAGCGGAGGTTTGGTCACCTAATTGCGGCATGATAGGAAAAATCCTTATTGGAAAGACCCTCTTTCTTGGGAGCGACACAGTCGATTAATAGTGTGAATAATAATAATGATGATGACGTTTTGTTTTATTCAGTATTATTAACGTAATAAAAGCGAAAAAGCTATTTATATAAAGCAGAATACTTTTATAAAGTTATTCATTTTATTAGGCTAATAGTAAAATCTTTTATATAAAACAAAATATTTTTATAAAGTTATCATTTTATTAGACAATAATTAGAATATATTACATTTTATTATGCATAGTGTTTGCATAGTAAAATCTTTTTAAAAGTTATTCATTTTATTAGATTATAAATAGAATATATTTTATTTTATTTAAAAGATTTTGCTTTAAATATGGATAGATTCGATTAAAGTACATCAATCTGGACCGTTTCATGGATTGGTTCTTATTCATTCCATTCTTCTATAAATAGAAGCTCATTCCTTCATTATTTCTTACGAATTCACTAAAACTCTGTAGAGAGAAACTATAGAGAAAGAAGAAAAGTATTTTGCAACTTCACAACTCGATATCAAGTTTCTTTTTATGGTAGAAGGGTATTATTTCATTTGTATTCATGAAGAGAACTTCTATTATTCCATCTTTATTATACGTTGGAATATCATTATGCATGCTTTCTGTGGGACCTAGTTAAAATCTTTATTATTACGTTGGAACATCCATTGGTGTGAATTTCACCTAACTTTGGTTCCGTTATTTAGTATACATTGGAATAAACATACATCATGCTGGCACCGCATGCATGGTGATTTGTTGTATTCCATTCTTTATTATTCATTTGAAATATCATGTAGAAGTGCGTATTACGCATGACACGGGTTCCGTTATTTATTATTACGATGGAATAACACATACATGCTAAAATACCGCATGCATGGTGATTTCTTTTGTTATTCCATTCTTTATTATACTCGGTTGGTTAAAGTTTTGACTTCTACACTCCATGAAATTAGTGGAATATTCTTGATATTTGCGCTTCATCCAAATATCTTTTCATGGAAATATTCTTACGAGCATTCTTGAATTTTACTTTACAAAGAAGTATCATGTTGACAATTTGGGACGTTATTAGTTCTGAATAAATTAATTCTTGAACTTGTTTTATTGAATTCTTATATCATTGTCATCATCCTCATGTTTATATTATTTTTGAAAGTCATACGTGGCACATGTAGTGCATAGATGGACTTGGTATGATTATGACCGAGGATTATTGATTGTAATCATGACCATAATGTTACAAATGATGTGGTAAAAGTCCTCATTGGCCGAAGTGCATTGATGGGACGATTGTTGGCATGATCATGACCATTGATAAATACACAAATATCATTGCCCCGTAGTGCATTGATAATTTTTGGTCAATGAATATCCTTGGCCGTAGTACAGGGATGATGTGGATTATTTATTAAGCTGAGTCTCAGCAATAAAAGTGATGAAAAACTTTTTTAAATCGTAAAAGATAGTAGATTTTATTCTCTACTTGACTCTTTTAATGGATTGCATGTTCACTGCAGATTAAACTTGATGTCTATTGTATTTTATCAGTTTAACACTATTGAGGACTAATGATAATTTATTCTGCATTATCTTAGTCATAATATTTCTTCTTGGGCTAGTTGAGCTCACCTTTCTTTCACTATTCTCTTGAAATGAGAACATAAGCGGGACTAGTCGGGGAGCGGAGTGATGAATTAGAGATGGTGTCTTAGTAGTCCTCACTATTACATTAAATAGTGTGATAATAAATGTAATGAGGACTAAATTGAGTATGGATATTGTCTAGATGACAATATTTGTATTGAAACTCACAGCATGTATTTTGTCGTATTTTACATGACTGTTGTAAAATCAAGTTGTATTTGAATTTAGTACCATGTATTTGGCGACTCAAGATGGGTGATGTATACCTATTTTGGGGGCATCACAGTTGGTATCAAAGCTTAGGGATATGATCCCTGGCTGAGATGTGAGATAAGAACTAGGAGGGGAGAGACGGGGAATTCCTTCGCTAGTATGACCTACCTAAGTTTATTTGGTATTTAATTGGTCGGTCAGAGTATAGGGATAATATGTGTTATGTTAATTAACCCTTGTTTTGTGGCAGTATTTGAAAATGGCATCCGAGAATGTTGAGAACATCAATGGGGCACAGGAGACCGTTGAGTCTCCACAGATCAATAATCAGGATAATGTACATCAGGAAGGCGACAATCCTAATATAAACAATAACACTGACCAAATGATGAACGATGGAATGTTCCGAGGCTTCATGCAATTCATGCAACATCGGTGAGAAAGCGGCTCATCCAAAATGCGGTGGAAACATCGGCAACTCTCTCGGATGGTCACCGTAAGCAGATTCGAGAGCTGGGACCACGGAGTTTTTGGAGAGCAGAAACCACTTAAAGCGGAGGCGTGGATAAAGTAGATCAACAAGATATTTGATGTCTTGGTTTGCTCAGGAGCAAAAGGTTCCCTTGCCACTTTTATATGTTGTGGCGGAGGTGAGATTATTGGTGGGAATCGTAAAAAGCGTACTCAACTGCCGCCAGACCGAAGATGTCTTGGGAGAAGTTCAGAAGCTGTTCAACGACAAGTACTTTCCGAAAGTATTCGTCACATGAAAGAGGTAGAGTTCATTAAGCTGGAACAAAACAACATGGCCAGTGTCGCGAGACGAAGCCAAGTTTGCGAGCTATTAGGTTTGCATCCCATTTGGTTGATAATGAGGAGAGAAGAATGGCGAATGTTTCTAAGAGGTTTAAAAAACCGGAGATACGTCGATATCTTATCTCTCATAAAGCGTGTTTGTATTGAGATGTTGTTAATAGGGCTCGGTTCTTGGAGCGCGATAATGAGTCAAACCAACCAAAAAAGAAGCGGTACGGCAAAATGATAATACCAGTGATAGCAGTCATTGAAGCGGTGACAATAAGCGTGGAGGGAATCAACATGCCAAAATGGTAACCACTTGGTGGTAATCATGGTCAAAACAATAAGAATGGACATTTCAAGAAAAGAAGATTCAATGATGATGGAAGGCGTCGGCAAGATCACAGATCGTTAAGGAAGGAGAATGGCCACCTATCATATGCTTCAAATGTGGAGGGGAGGGACACATCAGTCCAAACTGTGCGATGCCCTACAAAGCATGTTACAATTGTGGAAGAGAAAGACACCTGGACCGATTTTATCATGCACCGAAGATAAGTACAGCTGGGATGGAGGCAGCAAAGGCCGTCCATTAGACAAAACCAGTTGTTCAAGGGAGAGTGTTTGTCGTGACCTCACAGAAAGCAAGGAACCCGAATGAGGTCATCACGGGTAAGCTTATCATAAATTCTAGTGAAGTATATACCTTATTTGATACCGGTTCTACCCATTCTTTTATTTCTCCTACTTGCGCTCAACCGTTTAAATTTGACTCGGAGAAATTAGACTTTGACTTATCTGTTGAAACTCCGTTGGGAGAAACCTTCATTACATCCATTGTTTATAAGTCTTGTTTGGTTCAAATCGGTACCCTCACATTACCTGTCGACCTTATTTCATTGAAAATACTTGCATTTGACGTAATTCTAGGGATTGATTGGTTAACTACTCATCATGCAAAAATTGATTATTTTTCGTAAGGTTGTTAGCTTTCTTATTCCTAATCAACCTATTATGCGAATTCAAGCAACCAAACCATTAAAACCAATCACTGTCATCTCAAGCCATAAAGCTATTCGTTTATTGAAAAATGGATGTCAAGCTTTCTTAGCTCATGTCACGGATCTAAACAAAAATAGGTCAGTTTTGAATGATATTTCTATTGTTAATGAATTTCCTGACGTATTCCCTGAAGAACTTTTTGGCCTACCCCCAGAGCGTGAAATTAAATTTTGTTTCGACCTTGAACCTGGTACAAAACCTATTTCCAAAGCCCCATATCCAATGGCTCCTATTGAACTTCAGGAGTTAAAGACACAACTGCAGGAATTGTTAGACATTGGCTTTATTCGTCCTAGTACTTCTCCTTGGGGTGCTCATGTTCTATTCGTGAATAAGAAAGATGGGAGTATGCGACTTTGTATTGATTATCGGGAGTTGAATCATGTCACCATCAAAAATAGGCACCCATTGCCACGTATTGATGACCTGTTTGACCAGTTGTAAGGCTCCAAATTCTTTTCAAAGATTGATCTTCGTTCCGGACGATGACATTCCAAAGACGGCTTTCAGAACTCGATATGGGCAATATGAATTCCTAGTCATGTCTTTTGGATTGACTAATGCTCCTGCTACCTTCATGGATATGATGAACTGAGTATTCAAGGAATATTTGGATCACTTCGTGGTCGTCTTTATTGATGACATCCTTATTTATTCCAAAAGCCGTGAAGATCATGAGCAACACTTGTGGCTGATACTCTAAAAGATTTGTGAATATAAGCATTATGCCAAGTCGAAGAAATGCGAGTTCTGACTTGAGGAAGTATCATTCCTTGGGCACGTGGTATCAAGTCATGGAATATCTGTTGACCCGGCAAAGATTGAAGCCATTCAAAGCTGGGAGCAACCTAAATCAGTGACCGAAGTACGTAGCTTTCTCGGCTTAGCTAGTTATTATCGGAGATTCGTATAAGGGTTTTCTCAAATCGCTACTCCCTTAACTCAGCTGACTCGGAAAGATACAAAATTCGGTTGGAATGAGGAATGTGAGAAGATTTTTCAAAAACTCAAAAGAAGACTCATTTCAGCACCTGTTCTGACAATACCATCTAGCTCGGAGGGATTTCTCATCTACAGTGATGCTTCAGGCAAGGACTTAGGATGTCTTCTCATGCAACATGGGAAAGTCATAGCCCATGCCTCTCGACAACTCAAAGAATATGAGAGGAATTATCCTACTCATGATCTAGAGTTGGCAGTTGTTGTCTTCGCACTTAAAATTTGGAGGCATTATTTGTATGGGGAGAAAGTGGAGATCTTTACGGATCATAAAAGCCTCAAATATTTCTTCACTCAAAAGGAACTCAATATCACGACAATGACGTTGGCTTGAGCTATTAAAAGATTATGATCATACCATCTGGAAAAGCAAACGTGGTAGGCGGCGCATTGAGTAGAAAGATCATATCTTGGTACAAGTGCGATATTGTCAACGCAAAGGCCCATCTTGTATGACTTGCAAAGGATGGAGATAGAATTAAAGACTCCAGGGACCCATGTAATGATGGCGAATATACGAGTAGAACCGACTTTAATCGACAAAGTTAAAGCTGCTCAAGCTACATACCTGGAGCTGATGCATATGAGGAAGAAAGTATAAGAAGGAGCTATGCCGGAAGAAAGAATCGATAAAGAAGGAATACTTCGAGTCAACTCCAGACTTTGTGTTACTAACGACCTTGATTTAAAGTATAAAATCATGATGGAGGCGCACAACACACCGTTTGTAATCCATCCTGGGAGTACCAAAATGTATCGTGATCTTCGTCATACATTTTGGTGGAGCAATATGAAGAGAGAGATAGCGCTATTTATCTCAAGGTGTCTAACTTGTCAATGAGTCAAAGCGGAGCATCAAGTACCAAAAGGTCTATTGTAACCACTTGAAATTCCAGAATGGAAGTGGGAGCACATTACTATGTATTTCATTACTGGTCTTCCCAAGGTTTCTCAAGGCATAGATGCAATTTGGGTCATTGTTGATAGATTGACCAAGTCTGTTCATTTCTTACCAATACGAGAAACTTATACACTTGAACGTCTTGCTCGTATGTACATAAACGAGATTGTAAGGCTGCATGGTATGCGGTATCCATAGTTTATGATCGAGACCCAAGATTCACTTCACGATTTTGGGTTAGTTTACAAAAAGCTATGGGCACAGATTTACGATTTAGTTCGACTTATCATCCTCAGACGGACGAACAATCAGAGAGGACTATTCAAACTCTTAAAGATTTATTAAGACTCTGTGTCCTTGACTTCAAGGGAAGTTGGGACAAGTTCTTACCATTGGTGGAGTTTTCCTACAACAACGGTTATCAAGCAAGTATTGGCATGGCTCCATTCGAGGCGTTGTATGGAAGAAAGTGTCGTTCTCCAGTATGCTAGGATGAGGTGGGTGAAGCAACGTTGTTGGGACCGGAGTTGATACGTATGACTACGGAAAATATTCAAACGATCCAACAACGTATAAAAAACCTCACAAGGCCAAAGCAAAAGAGTTATCTTGATCTTCATCGAAAAGGACGTGGAATTCGATATTGGAGATCATGTGTTTTTATGTGTTGCTCCATGGAAAGGAGTTACGAGATTTGAAAGAGAGGAAAGCTCAATCCTCGATTCATTGGCCCATTTTAATCCTCGATCGAGTAAGGATCGTAGCCTATATAGACTTGCTTTCTGCCAAGTATGTCTCGTGTTCATAACGTTTTTCATATATCCATATTACGTAAATATGTGAAAGACCGAACCATATTATTAAGTTAGAACCTGGGCGAAATAGCGGAAGATTTAACGTATGAAGAGGTTCTATTCAAATCTTGGATAAGAAGGAACATATTCTACGCTCCAAGGTTATACCTCAAGTCAAAGTGTTATGGAGGAACCACGATGTTGAGGAAATGACCTGGGAGTTAGAATCTGAAATAAAATCAAGGTATCCTTACCTCTTCGACATACAGTATGCGTACCCCCTAATTTCGAGGGCAAAATTTCATAAGAAGGGAGATTGTAAGACCCTCAACTTTTATGAATAAAAATGAATTTTCTATAAATATCATTTTTGAATATTATGGAATAAATTTGATATAATGTTATAGTTGTGGGTAATATTTATATATTTTGCAAAGTATGCAAGTTGTTATATAATATTCAATTAGTCAGGGAATATTAAATGCAACGGCAAAATCATTGGTGGACCCCTAGCGTAATTATTGTCGGATTGAGAAAGCGACAAAAATATTTTTATGAAAATAACGGTGGAAGAAGTTTTTGGTTGATCTTTGTTGAACTACTCAAGAGTAAAGTAAAATACGATGTCTGGCGTGGTTGCATAGTATACTACGGTATTGATTATTAATGCTTATGTGAGAAGTCACTCAGTTTGATTCAATTATTATCGATATTTTATATATTATTAAATCAATAATTGAGATAGCGAAGTTGTTAATATTAATATTTGCATTATTAACGATGTCTAGAAGTTACGCCAAGGAGAGGTTTGGTCACCTAATTGCGGCAATAGGGAGAAATCCTTATTGAAAGCCCTCTTTCTTAGAAGCGACACAGTCGATAAATAGTGTGAATAATAATAATGATGATGACGTTTTGTTTTATTCAGTATTATTAACATAATAAAAGCGAAAAACTTTTTATATAAAAGCAGAATACTTTTAGAAAGTTATTCATTTTATTAGGCTAATAGTAAAATCTTTTTATATAAAATAGAATACTTTTATAAAGTTATCTATTTTATTAGACAATAATTAGAATATATTATATTTTATTATGCATAGTGTTTGCATAGTGCTTGCATAGTGTTTGCATAGTAAATTCTTTTTAAAAGTTATTCGTTTTATTAGATTATAAATAGAATATATTATATTTTATTTAAAAGATTTTGCTTTAAATATGGACCGTCCGATTAAAGTACATCAATCTGGACCGTTCATGGATTGGTTACTATTCATTCCATTCTTCTATAAATAGAAGCTCATTCCTTCATTATTTCTTACGAATTCATCGAAACTCTGAGAGAAACTATAGAGTGAAAGAAGAAAAGTAATTCTGCAACTTCACTACTCTCGATATCAAGTTTTTTTTTATGGTAAAGGGTATTAATTCTTTTGTATTCATGAAGAGAACTTCTATTATTCCATCTTTATTATTACATTTGGAATATCATTGGTTTTACATGCTTTTCTGTAGGACCTAGTTCCGTCTTTATTATTACATTGGAACATCGTGTTGGTGTGAATGTCACACGACATTGGTTCCGTCATTTAGTATTCTCATTGGAATAACTCCGCCATCATCGCAAGTACCGCATGCATGGTGATTTCTGTTGTATTCCATTCTTTATTATTACATTTGAAATATCCTGCCGGTACATATTACGCTTTGACCGGATTTACATTATTTATTATTACGATGGAATAACTCGCCTACATACATCAAGCAATCTTGCATGCATGGTGATTTCTTCGAGCATTCTTGAATTTTACTCTACAAAGCAAAGATCATGTTGACAATTTGGACGTTATTAGTTCTGAATAAATTAATTCGTGAACTTGTTTAATTGAATTCTTATATCATTGTCATCATCCTCATGTTTATATTTTTTTTGAAAGTCATATGTGGCCTGTAGTCCATAGATGGACTTGGTATGATTATGACCAGGGATTATTCGGTGTAATCATGACCATAATGTTACAAATGATGTGGAAAAAGTCCTCATTGGCCCGAAGTGCATTGATGGACAGTTGTTGGCATGATCATGACCATTGATGAATACACAAATATCATTGGCCCGTAGTGCATTGATAATTTGTGGTCAATGAATATCCTTGGCCGTAGTGCAAGGATGATGTGGATTATTTATTAAGCTGAATCTCAGTAATAAAAGTGATGAAAAACCTTTTTAAATTGTAAAAGATAGTAGATTTTATTCTCTACTTGACTCTTTTAATGGATTGCATGTTCCACTGCAGTTAAACTTGATGTCTATTGTATTTTATCAGTTTAACACTGTTGAGGACTAATGATAATTTATTCTGTATTATCTTAGTCAAAATATTTCTTACTGGGCTAGTTGAGCTCACCCTTTCCTTCACTATTCTTTTCAGGAAATGAGAACGTAGCCGGGACTAGTCGGGGAATGGAGTGATGGTCCGAGATGGTGTCTTAGTAGTCCTCACTATTCTATTAAATAGTGTGATAATAAATGTAATGAGGACTAAATTGAGTGTGGATATTGTCTAGATGACAATATTTGTATTAAAACTCACAGCATGTATTTTGTCGTATTTTAAACGACTGTTGTATAATCAAGTTGTATTTGAATTTAGTACCATGTATTTGACGACTCAAGATGGGTGATGTATACCTATTTTGGAGGCGTCACAATTATACCGAATAATTCCTGTTCATAATCATACCAAGTCCATCTATGCACGTAAGCCAAAGATGAATTTCATCACAATATAAGCATGAGGATGATGACAATGACATAATAATTCAATAAAACAAGTTCAAGGATAAATTTTAAAGATTTAAAATTTTAGTTTATCCAGAAATCAATAATGTCCAAATTGTCGACGTGATACTTCTTTGTGGAGTAAAATTCAAGAATGCTCGGAAGAATATTCCCATGAAAAGATACTGGATGAAGCGCAAATATCCAGGATATTCTACTAATTTCATGTAGTATAGAAGCCAAAACTTTAACCAACTAAGTATAATAGAATATATGAAACTGCAAATGGATTTTCGCCCGCCATGCAGTATAATCCACGTAGACATATCATTTTCACAATTTAATAAGGAATAAATACGAAGGATCATTCACCATGCATGCGGTAATCCACATAGACAGGTTATTCTAACAGAATAATAAAGAATGGAACCAGTTCATGCGTAATCCGCATAGAAAGGATATTCAATGTAATAATAAAAATGGAACCAGTCATGCGTAATCTACGAGCAGGATGTTCCAATGTAATAATAAAGAATGGAACAAGGTCGTGCGTAATGCGCATGCGAGGATGTTCCAATGTAATAATAAAGAATGGAATAATGGTGAGAATTCACCGAGGCGTGCGATAGACCATACGAGCAGGTTATTCCAAAAGAATAATAAAGAATGGAATAACAGAAGAATTTCACCATGTATGCGGTACTTCGCATAGACAGGTTATTCTAACATAATAATAAAGAATGGAATAACAACTCTTACGAGTATTGAAAGAAAATAACTCTCTTCATGAATACGAAGGAATAATACCCCTTACCTTAGAAAAAATTAGATATTGGAATAGTGAAGTAGCAGACTTCTCTTTTTCTTTCTCTCTATAATTTCTCTCTATAATAAATGCTCTATAGCTTTTGTGAATTGGTGAGAAATGAAGGAAGAATGAGCTTCTATTTATAGAAAAATATAGTTTCGATAATTACACATTTTGGGGCTCAAAATATTACAGTATAATACCTTCCTGTTTTTTTTATTTTTAATTTAGCCCTGCAAGTATTATCAAACTTGCACCAAGTCTCCTAATAGTAAATAATGTGAATCAATAGTTCAATCATGTGAACCAATAATTATAATCATGTGAAAATATGAATTACAGTATAGTGCCTCCATCTATACCATCATTTTTAACTTAGTCATACAAGTATTATCAATCTTGCACCAACTCCCCTAATAGTACAAGAATGTAAATCAATAGTACACACATGTGAACAAATAGTTATAATCATGTGAATTAATAGCAATTAATTGCTCATTTATCCGATTAATTACATTTGGTCGGTCAAAAACTTCCAGACCTCAATTAATATCGCAATAAATGTCGATTTCCACTAACACTAATAATTCCAACGCAATAGAACTATCAATTTCATCTTTAATCAACACGAACTTATTCATCATTAATATTATAACTCACAATATTTAACAATCAGGTCTTTCCCAGAAAGAGGGACTTTTCGATAAGGATTTCTCCTTATTGGCCGCTTGATTAGATGACCAAACCTCTCCTTGATAGAACTTCTAGACCTTCGTAAATATTGAAATTTAATAATATAAATAACTTTGTCGTCTCAATTATTGATTTAATAATATAACATATTATGCGGATGATCTTGTGACAATAATCGAATCAATAATATAAGAGAGATATGATGCGCAATTATCGTAGCAATAATTGAGTATAAGCGGTGACTTCTCACATAAGCATCAATAACCAATACCGTGTGCTGCTCTTATGCGACCACGCCAGACATCGTATTTTTTACTACTAAGGGTAGTTCAACGGTTTTAACGGTAACACTTACTGTAGTTATTTTTATAAAAGATAATTATGTCGTTTTCTAACTACGACAATACTTCCGTGGTGGGGTCCACCAATGATTGTGCCATCGTACGAATATTCCATGTTAAAATGAATATTCCCCGACCAATCGAATATTATATAACCACTTGCTTACTTTGCAAAATTTGTAAATATTATCCACAACTATAACATTATATCAAATCCACACCATAATATTCAAAAATTTATTTTGAAAAAATTATTCTTTATTCATAAAAGGTTGGGTCTTACAGAGATTCACAAAGTTTAGGGGCTTGATTAAGCGGGGGGAAAGTTTTAGGCACCCCCCGACTTCCGTGAAAACACGGTTATCGCGTCTTTTCAATTCCCTAATTTATCTGAAGTGTGTGTGTGTTAATTGGGCCTAAGTGCATTATTTGGAAGTAATGTTATGCCTCGTTTGCACCTATATACAAAAGGTTTGATTTGTATTAAAATTTTAATTGTAAGCAATATATAGCAATGATGTTTAGAAAATAGGTTTTCAAACTCTTATGCTCACATAGTAATTGAGGCCTTTGATACTTCCATTTTATTTCGTATTCGATTTTATTTTATTTTATTTTCGAGATGCAAAGCATCTTTGACAAAATAATATACATAGTAGTGTTGGGCTCTTTATGGGCATGAAAGCCATCTAAGGATGTCCAAACACCATCAGTAATTTACAAGATGGTTGTACAGCTGAAAAGGCTCCATCATGGGAACCAGATCTACATCCATCAACTGGATCTTCGATCCGGTGGCTCCTAGGCTCACATGATTGTTTAATATTTACAAAAAATAAAACTATAAAGAAAACTAGATTTAAATATATCTTAGTCATTCTAGCTCAACGGCTCCAGTTTTGCAACTTTTGAACCGGTTAAAAGTTAGATATGGCTAGAATAGAGATTGAAAACTCGATTTCCACCAGTTAAAATTTGATATGTCGTAGAATATATGTATACAAGTATTTAGAAAGAAGAAGAATAAAGTTTGGAACACTATAGAAGGGTTTAAGAGCTGAAATGGACAGAGTTTTCTCTCTTTTTCCCTTTTTTTTTCTTTTTGGCTGATCGGGGGGTCTATTTATTAAACAAAGTGGTCGCGGGTCTACCTGCGGCTGCCCAGATGGGCCCAGGCCCGGGCCCTATGGGTCCTATTGTCTCAAACTACGTGCACTCAGGCCAACGCGTTGTCCCATCGAACCTTCATAACTTTTAATCCAAAAATCCGATAGAGGCGTGCTATACCTTTCCAGAAAGCCCTTGACGAGAGCTACACAATGACATGGGATTTGAAATTTTCTGAATCCAGAAAGATGGGACCATGACCAGATCTTCAATTCTCTGCAGTCCATCCATTGAGTTGTCTTGTGCTGTTTTCACTTGGGATTGATGTTATGGTTAGGCGTGACTTCTTTTGGATTGATTTGGGTTAAATTGATGTTGAGTTGGCAAAATTACTATTTTTCCCTTCTCAGGTTGGTTTCGGGCTTGATGCACTTGTAGTCGTCTTTTCTCAGGGTTTTCTCTAAGGTTTGTTTGATGTTTCCTAGGGTTGTTTTTGGGGTTGGATTTGATCTCCCGGGATTGTCACTAGGTTTAGACTTTGATCTCCCAAGGTTGTCTCCAGGGTTGGACTTGGTCTCCCGTGTTATCTATGGGCTTGACTTTGACCTCCCTGGGCAGTCTCTGGGGTTTGATTTGATCTCCCAGGGTTGACTCCGGGGTTTGGATTTGGTCTCTTGGGGTTGTCATTGGAAGATAAAAGACGATTCTGCCCTCCTACATGGTTAGTAACAGGAATGCAAAATTTCGAGTGTCTACACCTATCTTTCGGATTAAAGTGTATTTTGAATATTTTATTCATTCCATATGGTATAAGAAGTATATTTTTTTTAACATGTTGATATTCTTCAGAATTACGCCAATAAACATTTATGCTACGTTTGGATAGCAAGAATTAAGGTAGGAATAGAATGACTCATTTTTATGGAATGAAAAAGCTTGTATTTGGTTGTTCTACGTGGCAAAAAGGGTCCAACTCACTCATAAAAAAGTGAGCTTTGAGCTTATATTTTTAAGCTCAATAAAACATGTGACTTTTTGGCCTAACCCAAAGCAGTCCAACCCGCGGGTGGCGCAACCTAGCACAACTCATTCCTTAACAAAAATGTAAAACAAATTTATTTCACTAACTTTGTTCATTATAACACTACTCCAAAGTTAGGAGTCAAATCCAATTTTTTTAGAAACTTAGAAGTATGTAAACAAAGAAAAAAAAAATACTAGTTCTAGTTCGGTTCTTCTCGACTTTCAATCTCACTCTCTTTTATCTCCCACTCATATTACTCAAATCAATTGTATCTAATTTTTTAATTCAATGTTTTTGTTGAAAGGCTACCTCCATCTCTTTCAAAATGATTGAATTGAAATTGCATGATACAACAGTTTTAACTATATATTCATTACTTGTGAATCTAAAGAAATTATTATATTTTATCATTAATGTGGACACTCAAAATTTTGCATTCCTGTTACTAACCATGCAGGAGGACAACATCGTCTTTAATCTTCCAGAGATAACCCTGGAAGTCAAATCACCAAATCAAGCCCCGGCTGTAAGACCCCGAATTTTATGAAATGAAAGTATTCAATTTTATAATAATTATTATTCTATTTAATAAATGGTTAAATGTATAAAAGGTAAGTTAAGGGTGATATTTGAAAATTTTGCAAAGTAAACAAGTTGATATAAAATATTCGTTGTGTCGGGGAATATTCGATTGGTCGGGGAATATTCGTTTTAACAGGGAATATTCGTACGACGGTACAATCAATTGTGGACCCCACAATGGAAGTATTGTCGTAGTTAGAAAACGACAGAAATATCTTTTTATAAAAATAACGACGAAAGTTTTACCGTTAAAACTGTTGAACTACCCCAGTAGTAAAAAAATGCAAGAATGCTGGCGTGGTTGCATAGTAACACACGGTATTGATTATTGATGCTTACGTGAGAAGTCACTCAGTTTACTCAATTATTTCTACAGTAATTGTTGCATAGTATCTCACGTTATTTGATTCAATTATTGTCACAGTATCATTTGCATAATATTTTATATTATTAAATCAATAATTGAGACGACAAAGTTATTCATATTATTATTTGCAATATTGACAATGTCTACAAGTTCTGTGAAGGAGAGGTTTTGTGACGCCCCCAAAATAGGTATACATCACCCATCTTGAGTCGCCAAATACATGGTAGAAAATAAAAATACAAACTTAATTATACAACCGTCGTGTAATATACAACAAAACATAACTGAGAGTTTAAACAGGAATGTTTCCTTCTAGACAATATCCACTCTCAAATAGAGTCCTCATTACATTTATTGTCACACTATTTTATAGAATAGTGAGGACTACTAATACACCATCTCGGACCATCACTCCGTTCCCTGACTAGTCCCGGTTACGTTCTCATTTCCTGGAGAGAACAATGAAAGCAAAAGGGTGAGCTCAACTAGCCCAGTAAGAAATATTATGACTAAGATAATGCAAAATAAATTATCATTAGTCTTCAACAATGTTAAACTGATAAAATACAATAGACACCATGCTTAACTGCAGTGGACTAAGCAATCCATTAGAAGAGTCAAGTAGAGCATGATATCTACTATCTTCTATGATTTAAAATGTTTTCATCAATTTTTATCACTGAGACTGAGCTTAAAAAATAAACCACATCATCAAGGATATTCATTAAATAATCAATGGTCATGAATATACCGAATAATCCCTGGTCATAATCATACCAAAAACTGTCCATCAATGCACTACAGGCCACTAAGGACTTTTACCACATCATTTATAAAATTACAGATCATGATTATACCGAATAATTCCTGTTCATAATCATACCAAGTCCATCTATGCACGTAAGCCAAAGATGACTTTCATCACAATATAAGCATGAGGATGATGACAATGACATAATAATTCAATAAAACAAGTTCAAGGATAAATTTTAAAGATTTAAAATTTTAGTTTATCCAGAAATCAATAATGTCCAAATTGTCGACGTGATACTTCTTTGTGGAGTAATATTCAAGAATGCTCAGAAGAATATTCCCATGAAAAGATACTGGATGAAGCGCAAATATCCAGGATATTCTACTAATTTCATGGAGTATAGAACCCAAAACTTTAACCAACTGAGTATAATAGAATATATGAAACTGCAAATGGATTTTCGCCCAATATGCGGTAATCCACGTAGACATGTCATTTCCACAATTTAATAAGGAATAAATATGAAGGATCATTCACCATGCATGCGGTAATCCACATAGACAGGTTATTCCAACAGAATAATAAAGAATAGAACCAGGTCATGCGTAATCCGCACAGACAGGATATTCCAACAAAATAATAAAGAATGGAACCAGGTCATGCATAATCCGCACAAACAGGATGTTCCAACAGAATAATAAATAATGGAACCAGGTCATGTGTAATCTGCGCAGACAGGATGTTCCAACAGAATAATAAAGAATGGAACCAGGTCATGCGTAATCCGCACAGACAGGATGTTCCAACAAAATAATAAAGAATGGAGCCAGTTCATGCGTAATCCGCACAGACAGGATGTTCCAACAGAATAATAAAGAATGGAATAACAGAAGAATTTCACCATGTATGCGGTACTTTGCATAGACATGTTATTCCGACATAATAATAAAGAATGGAATAATAACTCTTACAAGTATTGAAAGAAAATAACTCTCTTCTTGAATACGAAGGAATAATACCCCTTACCTTAGAAGAAATTGGATATTGGAATAGTGAGGTAGCAGACTTCTCTTCTTCTTTCTCTCTATAATTTCTCTCTATAATAAATGATCTATAGCTTTAGTGAATTGGTGAGAAATGAAGGAAGAGTGAGCTTCTATTTATAGGAAAATATAGTTTCGATAATTACACGTTTTGGGGCTCAAAATATTACAGTATAATACCTTCCTCTTTTTCTTTATTTTTAATTCAGTCCTGCAAGTATTATCAAACTTGCACCACCTCCCCTAACAGTAAATAATGTGAATCAATAGTTCAATCATGTGAATCAATAGTTATAATCATGTGAAAACACGAATTATAGTATAGTACCTCCATCTATACCTCCATTTTTAACTTAGTCATACAAGTATTATCAATCTTGCACCAACTCCCCTAATAGTACAAGAATGTGAATCAATAGTACACACATGTGAACAAATAGTTATAATAATGTGAATTAATAGCAATTAATTGCTCATTTATCCGATTAATTACCCGGCTGGTCAGTAAAACTTCTAGACATCAATTAATATCGGAATAAATGTCGATTTCCACTAACACTAATAATTCCAACACAATGGAACTATCAATTTCATCTTTAATCAACACGAACTTATTCATCATTAAAATTATAACTCGCAATATTTAATAACCAGGATGTTCCCAGGAAAGAGGGGACTTTCCGATAAAGATTTTTCCTTATTGGCGCGCAATTAGATGACCAAACATCTCCTTGACAGAACTTCTAGACATTGTAAATATTGAAATTTAATAATATAAATAACTTTGTCGTCTCAATTATTGATTTAATAATATAACATATTATGCAGATGATATTGTGACAATAATCGAATCAATAATATGAGAGATATGATGCAACAATTACTGGAGCAATAATTGAGTATAATTGCTTGACTTCTCACGTAAGCTTTAATAATCAATACCGTGTGCTACTATGCAACCACGCGTATTACTGTACTTTTACTACCTGGTAGTTCAACAATTTTAACGGTAACACTAACGTCGTTATTTTTATAAAAAAATAATTATGTCATTTTCTAACTACGACAATACTTCCATTGTAGGGTTCACCAATGATTGTCTTAGTAAATACGAATATTATTCAGATTAAGGCGAATATTCCCCGACCAATTGAATATTATATAACCACTTGCTTACTTTGCAAAATTTATAAATATTACCCACAACTATAACATTATATCAAATCCATACCATAATATTCAAAAATATATTTCGAGAAAATTATTCTTTATTCATAAAAGTTGGGGTCTTACAACCTCCCCTTCATATGAAATTTCATCCTCGAAATTAGGGTGTGTACTTGGTATATCGAAGAGGTGAGGATACCTTGATTTCATTTTAGATTCTAACTCCCAGGTCATTTCCTCAACATCGTGGTTTCTCCACAAAACTCTGACTTGAGGTATAACATTAGAGCGTAGAATATGATCCTTCTTATCTAAGATTTTAACAGGTACCTCTTCATACGTTAAATCTTCCTCTATCTCGTCTGGTTCTAATTAAATAATGTTGTTCGGGTCTTTCACATATTTACGTAACATAGATATATGGAAAACGTTATGAACACGAGACATACTTGGCGGTAAAGCGAGTCTATAGGCCACAGTTCCTACTCGTTTGAGGATTATAAATGGGCCAATGAATCGAGAATTGAGCTTTCTTCTTTTTCCAAATCTTGTAACTCCTTTCCATGGAGCAACACGTAACAACACATGATCTCCAATATTGAATTCCACGTCCTTTCGATGAAGATCAACATAACTCTTTTGTCAATCTTGTGAGATTTTTATACGTTGTCGGATCGTTTGAATCTTTTCCGTAGTCATACATACCAAATCCGGTCCCAACAACGTTGCTTCACCCACCTCATCCCAACATACTGGAGAACGACACTTTCTTCCATACAACGCCTCAAATGGAGCCATGCCAATACTTGTTTGATAACTATTGTTGTAGGAAAACTCCACTAATGGTAAGAACTTGTCCCAACTTCCCTTGAAGTCAAGGACATAGAGTCTTAATAAATCTTCAAGAGTTTGAATAGTCCTTTCTGACTGCCCATCCATTTGAGGATGATATGCCGAACTAAATCGTAAATTCATGCCCATAGCTTTTTGTGAACTAACCCAAAATCTTGAAGTGAATCTAGGGTCTCGATTAGAAACTATGGATACTGGCATACCATGCAATCTTATAATCTCGTTTATATACATACTAGAAAGGTGTTCAAGTGTATAAGTTTCTCGTATTGGTAAGAAATGAGAAGACTTGGTCAATCTATCAACAATGACCCAAATCACATCTATGCCTTGAGAAACCTTGGGAAGACCAGTAACGAAATCCATGGTAATGTGCTCCCACTTCCATTCTGGAGTTTCAAGTGGTTGCAATGGACCTTTTGTATTTGATGCTCCGCCTTGACTCGTTGACAAGTTAGACACCTTGAGATAAACCCCGTTATCTCTCTCTTCATATTGCTCTACCAAAATGTATGTCGTCGATCACGATACATTTGGTACTCCCAGGATGGATTGTAAACGGTGTGTTGTGCGCCTCCATCATGATTTTATACTTAAAGTCTGAATCATTAGGAACACAAAGTCTAAAGTTGACTCGAAGTATTCCTTCTTCATCGATTCTTGCTTCTGAAATAGCACCTTCTTGCACTTTCTTCCTCATACGCATCAGCTCCAGGTCTGTAGCTTGAGAAACTTTAATTTTATCGATTAAAGCCAGTTCCACTCGTATATTCGCCATCATCACATGGGTCCCTGAAGTCTTTAACTCTATTTTCATCCTTTCCAAGTCATACAAAATGGGCCTTTACGTTGACAATATTGCACTCGTACCCGCATATGATCTTCTACTCAATGCGTCAGTTACTACGTTCGCTTTTTCAGGATGGAATTGGATGGTATGATCATAATCTTTCAACAACTCAAGCCATCGTCGTTGCCGCATGTTGAGTTCCTTTTGAGTGAAGAAATATTTGAGGCTTTTATGATCCGTATAGATCTCTACCTTCTCTCCATACAGGTAATGCCTCCAAATCTTAAGTGCAAAAATGACTGCTGCCAACTTTAGATCATGAGTAGGATAATTTCTCTCATATTCTTTGAGTTGTCGTGAGGCATAGGCTATGACTTTCCCATGTTGCATGAGAACACATCCTAAACCTTTTCCTGAAGCATCACTGTAGATGACAAATCCCTCCGAGCCATATGGTATTGTCAGAACAGGTGCTGAAATGAGTCTCCTCTTGAGTTCTTGAAAACTCTTTTCATATTCCTCACTCCAACCGAATTTTGTATCTTTTCGAGTCAGCTGAGTTAATGGAGTAGAGATTCGAGAAAATCCTTCCACGAATCTCTGATAATTACCAGCTAAGCTGAGAAAGCTACGTACTTCGGTCACTGACTTAGGTTGCTCCCAGCTTTCAATTGCTTCAATCTTTGCCGGGTCAACAGATATTCCATGATTTGATATCACGTGCCCAAGGAATGCAACTTCCTCAAGCCAGAACTCACATTTCTTCAACTTAGCATAAAGCTTATTTTCACGAAGCTTTTGAAGTATCAGCCTTAAGTTTTGCCCATGGTCTTCACGGGTTTTGGAATATATGAGGATGTCATCAATAAAGACGACCACAAAGTGATCCAAATATTCCTTGAATACTCGGTTCATCATGTCTATTAAGGCAGCAGGAGCATTAGTCAATCCAAAAGACATGACTAGGAATTCATAATACCCGTCATAGGAGTTACGAAAGCGTCTTTGGAATGTCATCAGTTTTAATCTTCAACTGATGATATCCGGAACGAAGATCAATCTTTGAAAAGAATTTGGCTCCTTGCAACTGGTCAGACAGGTCATCAATGCGAGACAACGGGTACCTATTTTTGATGATGACGTGATTCAACTCCCGATAATCAATACAAAGTCGCATACTTCCATCTTTCTTCTTCATGAATAAGCAGGAGCACCCCAAGGAGACGTCTTAGGACGAATGAAACCGATGTTCAACAATTCTGTATTTGGGTTTTAACTCCTGAAGTTTAATAGGAGCCATTCGATATGGGGCTTTGGAAATGGGTTTTGTACCGAATTCAAGGTCGATACAAAATTCAATTTCACGCTATGGGGTTAGGCCAGAAAGTTCTTCAGGGAATATGTCAGGAAATTTATTAACAATAGAAATATCATTCAAATCGGACGTATTTTTATTTAAATCCATGACATGGGTTAAGAAAGCTTGACATCCATTTTTCAATAAACGGATAGCTTTATGACTTGATATGATAGTGATTGATTTTAGTGGTTTGGTTGCTTGAATTCGCATAATAGATTGGTTAGGAATATGAAAGCTAACAACCTTACGAAAATAATCAATTTTAGCATGATGAGTAGTTAACCAATCAATCCCTAAAATCACATCAAATGCAAGTATTTTCAAGGAAATAAGATCGACAGGTAACGTGCGGTTACCGATTTGAATCAAACAAGACTTATAAACCGTGGATGTAATGAAGGTTTCTCCCAACGGAGTTTCAATATATAAGTAAAAGTCTAATTTCTCCGGAGTCAAATTTAAACGTTGAGCGCAAGTAGGAGAAATAAAGGAATAGGTAGAACCGGTATCAAATAAAGTATAAACTTCGCTAGAGTTTATGATTAGCTTACCCATGATCACCTCGTTCGGATTCCTCACTTTTTGGGAGGTTACAACAAACGCTCTCCCTTGAACTACCGGTTTTGTCTTATCTGGGACACCCTTTTATGCCTCCATCCCAGCTGGACTTGACTTTGGTGCACGACAAAATCGGGCTAGGTGACCTTCTTTTCCACAATTATAACATGCTTGGACTGCATCGTGCAGTTTGGACTTATGTGTCCTTCCCCTCCACATTTGTAACATACGACCGGTGGTCGTTCTCCTTCCTTAACAACAGGTGTTGGTGCTGACGTCTTTCCATCATTATTGAATCTCTTCTTCTTGAAATGTCCACTCTTATTGTCATGGCCATGATTACCACCGAAGTGATTACCATTTCTGGCATATTCATTCCTTCCACGTTTGTTGTCACCGCTTCGATGACTGCTACCACTGGTATTATCGACTTGTCGGCTGCTCTCTCTTGGTTGGGATGACTCATTATCGCACTCCAATAATTGAGCCATATTCACAACATCTGAATACAAACACAATTTATGAGAGATAAGGTATTGACGTATCTTGGGTTTCAAACCTCTTAGAAACATTCGCGTCATTCTCTCCTCATTATCAACCAAGTGGGACGCAAACTAAGATAACTCAGCTAACTTAGCTTCGTACTGTGCCACGGTCATATTGTTTTGCTCAAGCTTGATGAACTCTATCTCCTTCATGTGACGAATACTTTCAGGAAAGTACTTGTGGTTGAACAGTTCTTGGAACTTCTCCCAAGACATCTTCAATGCGGCAGGTTGAGTACGCTTTACAGATTTCCACCAAGAATCGCCTCTGCGTCAAGACATGTGTGGACGCCCCAAAATAGGTATACATCACCTATTCGAAGTAAATCAAATACATGGTACAAAATACAAATACAATCTTTAATATACAACAAAAAAGCTGTGAGTTTTAATACAAATATTAT
This sequence comes from Panax quinquefolius, assembly GCA_020205615.1. Taxonomy (NCBI): domain Eukaryota; kingdom Viridiplantae; phylum Streptophyta; class Magnoliopsida; order Apiales; family Araliaceae; genus Panax; species Panax quinquefolius. The sequence goes on from CM035155.1 coordinate 135,908,757, forward strand.
CTTCTAGACAATATCCACTCTCATGATAAGTTCTCATTACATTTATTATCACACTATTTAACAGAATAGTGAGGACTACTAATACTATCATCTAGACCGTCACTCCGTTCCCCAACTAGTCCCAGTTACGTTCTCATTTCCTGAAGAGAACAGTGAAAGAAAGGGTGAGCTCAACTAGACCAGTAAGAAATATTATAACTAAGATAATGCAGAATAAATTATCATTAGTCTTCAACAATGTTAAACTGATAAAATACAATACACATCAAGTTTAACTGTAGCGGAACATGAAATCTATTAAAAGAGTCAAGTAGATAATAAAATCTACTATCTTTTATGATTTAAAAAGTTTTTCATCACTTTTATCGTTGGGACTCAACTTAATAAATAATCCATATCATCCCTGCGCTACAGCCAAGGATATTCATTAGTATTACAACCATAAATTATCCATGCATTATGGGCCAAGGATATTCGTGTATTCATCAATGGTCATGATCATTCCAACAACTGTCCATCAATGCACTACGGGCCAATGCGGACTTTTCCCACATCATTTGTAACATTACTACCATGATTATCTTAGAATAATCCACGGTCATAATCATACCAAGTCCATCTATACACCACTGTGCCCACGAGATGACTTTCAATAAAATATAAACATGAGGATGATGACAATGATATAAGAATTCAATAAAACAAGTTCAAGAATTAATTTATCCAGAACTAATAATGTCCAAATTGTCAACATGATACTTCTTTGTGAGTAAAATTCAAGAATGCTCGAGAAGAATATTTCCATGAAAAGAAGATCTTTGGATGAAGCTTAAATATCAAGGATATTCCACTAATTTCATGGAGTATAGAAGTTAAAACTTTAACCAACTTAGTATAATAAAGAATGGAATAACAAAAGAAATCACCACGCATGTGGTACTTCAGATAAACGAGTTATTCCAACGAGAATAATAAATAACGGAACGAAGTCGTGTGTAACGCGACCACAGCGGGATATTCAATGAGAATAATAAAGAATGGAATAACAATGAAATCAACATGCATGCATGCAGATTGCAGATAGGCAGTGTTATTCCAATGAATAATAAATAATAGAATCAGTCCCGTAAAAACGCACGCATGTGATATTCCAACAGATAAATAAAGACGGAACCAGGTCCGGCGTAAAATGCACAGACAGGATGTTTCAACAGAATAATAAAGAATAGAATAACAACAGAAATCACCAAGTATAGGGTAGACCACGTATACAGTTTATTCCAACAGAATAATAAAGAATGGAATAACAGAAGTTCTCTTCATGAATATAAAAAAAAATACCCCTTACCTTATAAAGAAGAGTACTCCGATGGAAGGGCGAGGATATACTTGAAGAAACTTGCACTACGTTCAAAGCTTTCTTAAACGCTAAAGAAATATGCTCAAGATTATAGAAGAATAATTCTCTCTATAGTTTCTCTCTCTAGAGTTTCAATGAATTCGTAAGAAATAATGAAGGAATGAGCTTCTATTTATAGAAGAATGGACTGAATAGTAACCAATCCATGAACGGTCCAAATCGATTTACTTTAAACGGACGGTCCAGATTGGTTTACAATAAAATATAATATATTCTATTTATAATCTAATAAAACGAATAACTTTTAAAAAGATTACACTATGCAAACATTATGCAGACACTATGCAAACACTATGCATAATAAAATATAATATATTCTAATTATTGTCTAATAAAACGAATAACTTTATAAAAGTATTATGTTTTAGATAAAAAGCTTTTCTGTTTTATTACATTAATAATACTAATAAAATAAAACTTCATCATCATTATTATTATTCACACTATTAATCGACCAGGTCGTTCCTAGGAAATAGGGGACTTTCCAATAAGGATTTCTCCCTATTGGCGCGCAATTAGGTGACCAAACCTCTCCTTGGCAGAACTTCTAGACATCGTTAATAATACAAATAATAATATTAATAACTTAATCATCTCAATTCTAAAATATCAACAATAATTGAATTAATTAACGTGAGATACTATGCAATAATTACTGAAGAAATAATTGAACAAAACTGAGTGACTTCTCACGTAAGCATCAATAATCAATACCGTGTGCTACTATGCAACCACGCGTATTTCGCATTACTTTAACACCGGGTGATTCAACAGTTAACGGTAAAACTTCCGTCGTTATTTTTATAAAAATATTTTTGTCATTTCTCAATCCGACAATAATTCTGTTGTGGGGTCAACCAATGATTGTGTCGTCGTATGAATATTCCCTGTTTAAAACGAATATTCCCCGACCAATCAAATATTATATAACAACTTGCGTACTTTGCAAAATTTATAAATATTACCCACAACTATAACATTATATCAAATTTATTCCATAATATTCAAAAATGATATTTATAGAAAATATATTTTTATTCATAAAAGTTGGGGTCTTACAACATGAAGGTGGCAAAGGGAACCGTTTGCTCCTCGGAGCATCCCAAGACATCAAATATCTTGTTGATCTGCTTTATCCACGTCTCTGCCTTAAGTGGTTTTGGCTCTCCAAAAAACTCCGGTGGTCCCAGCTCCTTGAACTGCTTAGCGGTGACCGTCCGAGAGTTATCAGTGTTTCCACCTGCATTTTGGACTGGAGCCGCCTTCGCGTGATGTTGCATGAATTGCATAAAATCTCTGAACATCCCATCGTTCATCATTTGATCATTGTTTTTTACCTGAGGATTATTGTCTTCCTATTGCACATTATCCGGGGTATTAATCTATGGTGACTCAACGGTCTCATGTGTTTCATTGCTTATTTCAACATTTTTGGATGCCATTTTCAAATACTGCCACAAAACAAGGGTTAATTATCATATCACATATTATCCCTATACTCTGACTGACCAATTAAATACAAAATAAACTTAGGTAGGTCATACTAGCGAAGGAATTCCCGTCTCTCCCTCCTAGTTCTTGTCTCACATCTCAGCCAGGGATCATATCCCTAAGCTTTGGTACCAACTGTGACGCCCCCAAAATAGGTATACATCACCCATCTTGAGTCGCCAAATATATGGTACAGAATACAAATACAAACTTAATTATACAACCGTCGTGTAATATACATCAAAACATAACTGAGAGTTTAAACAGGAATGTTGCCTTCTAGACAATATCCACTCTCAAACAGAGTCCTCATTACATTTATTGTCATACTATTTTATAGAATAGTGAGGACTACTAATACACCATCTCGGACCATCACTCCATTTCACGACTAGTCTCGACTACATTCTCATTTCCTGAAGAGAACAATGAAAGCAAAAGGGTGAGCTCAACTAGCCCAGTAAGAAATATTATGACTAAGATAATGCATAATAAATTATCATTAGTCTTCAACAATGTTAAACTGATAAAATACAATAAACATCAAGTTTAAGCTGCTGATGAAATAAGCAATCCATTAGAAGAGTCAGTAGAGCATGATATCTACTATCTTCTATGATTTAAAATGTTTTCATCAATTTTATCATTGAGACTAAACTTAATAAATAAACCACATCATCGAGTCATCCCTGCACTACGGGCCAAGGATATTCATAAAATCATCAATGGTCATGACTATACCGAATAATTCCTGGTCATAATCATACCAAAAACTGTCCATCAATGCACTACAAGCCACTGAGGACTTTTACCACATCATTTATAACATTACAGGTCATGATTATACCGAATAATCCCTGGTCATAATCATACCAAGTCCATCTATGCACGTAAACCAAAGATGAATTTCATCACAATATAAGCATGAGGATGATGACAATGACATAATAATTCAATAAAATAAGTTCAAGGATAAATTTTAAAGATTTAAAATTTTAGTTTATCCAGAAATCAATAGCGTCCAAATTGTCAACATGATACTTCTTTGTGGAGTAAAATTCAAGAATGCTCAGAAGAATATTCCCATGAAAAGATACTGGATGAAGCACAAATATCCAGGATATTCTACTAATTTCATGGAGTATAGAACCCAAAATTTTAACCAACTGAGTATAATAGAATATATGAAACTGCAAATGGATTTTCGCCCGCTATGCGGTAATCCACGTAGACATGTCATTTCCACAATTTAATAAGGAATAAATATGAAGGATCATTCACCATGCATGCGGTAATCCACATACACATGTTATTCCAACAGAATAATAAAGAATGGAATCAGGTCATGCATAATCTACACAGACAGGATATTCCAACAGAATAATAAAGAATGGAACCAGGTCATGCATAATCCGCACAGACAGGATGTTCCAACAGAATAATGAAGAATGGAACCAGGTCATGCGTAATCCGCGCAGACAAGATGTTCCAACAGAATAATAAAGAATGGAACCAGGTCATGCGTAATCCGCACAGACAGGATGTTCCAACAGAATAATAAAGAATGGAGCCAGGTCATGCGTAATCCGCACAGATAGGATGTTCCAACAAAATAATAAAGAATGGAATAACAGAAGAATTTCACCATGTATGAGGTACTTTGCATAGACAGGTTATTCCAACATAATAATAAAGAATGGAATAACAACTCTTACGAGTATTGAAAGAAAATAACTCTCTTCTTGAATACGAAGGAATAATACCCCTTACCTTAGAAGAAACTGGATATTGGAATAGTGAGGTAGCAGACATCTCTTCTTCTTTATCTCTATAATTTCTCTCTATAATAAATGCTCTATAGCTTTAGTGAATTGGTGAGAAATGAAGGAAGAATGAGCTTCTATTTATAGAAAAATATAGTTGCCATAATTGCACATTTTGGGGCTTAAAATATTACAGTATAATACCTTCCTCTTTTTCTTCATTTTTAATTTAGTCCTGCAAGTATTATCAAACTTGCAATAGTAAATAACGTGAATCAATAGTTCAATCATGTGAATCAATAATTATAATCATGTGAAAATACAAATTACAGTATAGTACCTCCATCTATACCTCCATTTTTAACTTAGTCATGCAAGTATTATCAATCTTGCACCAACTCCCGTAATAGTATAAGAATGTGAATCAATAGTACACACGTGAACAAATAGTTATAATCATGTGACTTAATAGCAATGAATTTCTCATTTATCCGATTAATTACCCGACTGGTCAGTAAAACTTCCAGACATCAATTAATATCGGAATAAATGTCGATTTCCACTAACACTAATAATTCCAACACAATGGAACTATCAATTTCATCTTTAATCAACACGAACTTATTCATCATTAATATTATAACTCACAATATTTCACAACCTGTGTCGTTCCTGGAAAGAGGGGCTTTCGATAAGGATTTCTCCTTATTGCGTAGTAATGATTAGATGACGAACCACTCCTTGACAGAACTTTAAGACATTGTAAATATTGCAATTTAACAATATAAATAACTTTGTCGTCTCAATTACAGATTTAATAATATAACATATTATGCAGATGATACTGTGACAATAATCGAATCAATAATATGAGAGATATGATGCAACAACAACCATCTTGTGATCAATAATTGAGTATAAGCGAGTGACTTCTCACGTAAGCATCAATAACCAATACCTGTGTGCTACTATGCAACCAACGCCAGACATCTTGTACTTTTACTACCCGGATAGTTCAACGGTTTTAATTCGGTAACACTTCCGCCATTATTTTTATAAAAGATAATTATGTCGCTTTTTAACTACGCATAATACTTACGTTGTGGGGTCCACCAATGATTGTGCCATCGCATTAATATTCCTTATTAAAACGAATATTCCCCAACCAATCGAATATTATATAACCACTTGCTTACTTTAAAAAATTTGTAAATATTACCCACAACTATAACATTATATCAAATCCACACCATAATATTCAAAAATATATTTCGAGAAAATTATTCTTTATTCATAAAAGTTGGGGTCTTACAGGTTTGGTCACCTAATTGCGCGCCAATAAGGAGAAATCCTTATCGGAAAGCCCCCTCTTTCCTGGGAATGATCTGGTTGTTAAATATTGTGAGTTATAATATTAATGATGAATAATTGTTGAAGTATTAAGAATGTGTTTACTGAAGATAAGTGAATTACAAAAGTTAGAGGAGAATAATGTAAACTTGGAAAACTTTAGGGGTACGAAAGCGTAATAAGTTAAATCAATCTGGACCATTGGTGGTGATTTTAATAGTAAACCAATCTGGACCATTGATGGTGGTTTTAAAAGTTAATCAATCTGGACCATTGATGGTGGTTTTAATAGTAAATCAATCTGAACCATTGGTGGTGGTTTTAATAGTAAATCAATTTGGACCGTCGATGGTTATTTTAATAGTAAATCAATTTGGATCGTCGATGGTGGTTTTAATAGTAAATCAATCTGGACCGTCGATGGTGGATTTAATAGAAAATCAATCTGGACCGATGATGGTGATTTTAAAAGTAATCAATCTGGACCGTTGATGGTGGTTTTAAAAGTAATCAATCTGGACCATTGATGGTGGTTTTAAAAGTAATCAATCTGGACCGTCGGTGGTGGTTTTAAAAGTAAATCAATCTGGACCGTCGGTTGTGGTTTTAATGGTAATCAATATGGATCGTCTGTTCTAATAGTAAATCAATCTGGACCGTTCATGAATTAGTTACTATTTAGTCCATTCTCCTATAAATAGAAGCTTAATTCTTCTTTCATTCTCACCAATTCACTGAGATTCATAAGAGAAGCTATAGAGAGGAAAAAGAAGAGTATTCTGCTACTTCACTATTACAGTATCCGGTCTTCTACTAAGGTAAGGGAAGTTATTTCTTTTATATTCGTAAGGGATATTATTTGTTATATTCGTAAGGGGTATTATTTCTTTCGTATTCATAAGGAATACTATTTTTTGTATTCATCCTTTAGTATGTCGGAATAACCTATCTACGCAGATTACGTACCATATGACAGATGAAAATCAATTTGCAGTTTCATATGTTATTTCTTTTCATATTCTTAAATCTAAACTTACTATGGTAAGTATTGCTTCTATAATCCTTGAAATTAGTGAAATATCCTTGAGTTTTGTGCTTCATCCATGCAGTATCGTTTTAATGGAATATTGATCTGAATTTTCTTATTAAATATCAATATTTTCACCTGAGTTACTTTTCATGAGTTACTATTCACTATAATATTATTCACTCGGGTATTCGGGGCACTTTTCATGCCAGGGTACTATTCATAAGTTACTATTCACGGATTACTTTTCATCCTATTACTATTCACTCTAGTATTATTCCACTCGAGTATTTGGGGCACTTTTTCTGCTGGGTTACTATTCACGAGATACTATTCATGGGTTACTATTCACCCGATTACTATTTACTCTAGTATTATTCACTCGGGTATTTGGTGCACTTTTCATGTCGGGGTACTATTCATGAGTTACTATTCATAGGTTACTATTCACCCGATTACTATTCACTCTAGTATTATTCACTCGGGTATTTGGGGCACTTTTCATGCCAGGGAACTATTCACGGGGTACTATTCCTGAAGTACTATTCACATGGTACTATTCACGCGGTACTATTCACCGAAAATTTTATTTCTTTTCTGTACAAATTATTTTTGATACATGGATATTATTCTTGAGTTTTACTCCACAAAGCAGTAACGTGTTGATAATATAAACATTTTTAAATTCTAGATAAATTAAATTGTTAAAGTCTTTAATATTTATCCTTGATCTCGTTTGATTGAATTATTATATCATTGTCATCATCCTTATACTTATATTGTGATGAAAGTCATCTTTGGCTTTCGTGCATAGATGGACTGTTGATTAGTATGATTATGACCAGGGATCATTCGGTATAATCATAACTCGTAATATTACAAATGTTGTGGTAAAAGTCCTCATTGGCCTTAGTGCATTGATGGATAATTGTTGGTATGATTAAAACCATGAATTATTCGGTATAATCATGACCATTGGTGAAAATACGAATATCCTTGGCCCGTAGTGCATGGATAATTCGTGGTCATGATACTAATGAATATCCTTAGCCGTAGTGCAAGGATGATTCGATGATGTGGATTATTTATTAAGTTGAGTCTCAGCGATAAAATATTGATAATATACTTTTAATTCGTAAAAGATAGTAGATATCATGCTCTACTTGACTCTTCTAAAAATACAGTTGCATGTCTTTGGCCTGTAGTGCAAAGATGAACTATTAATGAATATCTTTGGTCCATAGTACAAAGATGAATTTATTAGTATGATTATGAACAGGAACTGTGATTTGGTATAACCGTGATCTTTGATGTTTCAGGTAAAGACATGTGATCAAAATTATCTTCGTCCTGGGTGCGAAGAGGAATTTAGAACCACAATTATGAGTTATTTACATGATTGTGGACAGGAATTGTTGATTGATGTTACATGGATAAAATAGTGTTGGTGGACTTTTAACATGGAGAAGATAATAGACTTTATATTCCATTTGACTCTTCTAATAGATTGCTCGTTCCGCTGCAATTATGGTTGAAGACTTTTATTATCTACCATATGTTCTAAATCTTTGATTTATTCCTGATGAAGGCTATTGATAAATGAATTATCCTAGTCATAATATTCTTTACTGGGCTATTTGTGCTCACCCTTTTCCTTCACAATTCCTTTCAGGTAATAAGAGTGTAGCTGGGTCGAACGAGGATAATAGGGGAATAGTGTGATGGTCCGAGACTGTCGAAGTTTCTTAATACATTAGAAAATGGCATGACATGCAATATATGATTGTATTGAGGACCTAAGATGTGTGTGTCTTATTTTATACGTCACTTAATAATTGATTTTGGAGAACAGCAATAGGGTGGTGAGAACCCGACTTTAAAAGCGTCAAAAGTGCACCTCATTAGAATGAGCAGGATAGAAATCTTCTCGTTCTTCTTTGGGGTCTTGAAATATTTGATGTTGTACTTTATATGGCATTGTAATAATTTGAGTTTGGATACTATCTACGAAATAATATTGTATTAAAACTCACAGCTTATGTGTTGTAGTACTCTGCACGATAGTTCAACAGTTATATAAATGAAGTTTGTATTTGATTTTTATAGTGTGATATCTGGCGACTCAGAATGGGTCGTGTGCATCAATTTTGGGGGAATCACACCGGTGACAACCCCGGAAGATCAAATCACGCCCCAAAGATAACCTTGGGAGATCAAATCAATCCCCGAAGAAAACCCCGGGAGATCAAGCCAAACCCCGGTGACAACCCTGAGAGATCAAGTCAAACCCAGGGAGATCAAGTCAACCCCCGGCGATAACCCTAGGAGATCAAGCCAAACCCTGGTGACAACCCCAGGAGATCAAGCCAAGACCTGGTGAAAATCTCAGGAAACCACAAACTAACCACAGAGACAACTCTAAGGACTGACAAAAGTTAACAGCAGTCCAATCTTGGAGACAACCCTAAGAAAAGACAGCTACAACTACATCAAGCCCGGAACCATCTTGGGAAGGAAAAATAGCAATTTTGGAAACTCAACATCAATCAACTCAAAACATTTCCATAAAGGTCATGCAGGACCATAACGTCAATCCTGAGTGAAAAACAGCACAAAGCAGCTCAACGGATGGACTGCAAAGACTCAAATATCTGGTTATGGACTCATCTTCTTGGATTCGAAAAAGGTCAAATTCCATGTCATTGTATAGCTCTTGGAAAAGGCTTTCCAGAAAGGTATAGCACACCTCCATCGGATTCCCGGATTGAAAGTTATGAAGGTACGAGCAAACAGCGCGTTGGTCCGAGTGTACGTACTTTGAGATAATGGGACCCACGAGATCGAGCCCACCTGGGCAGCTGCAGATAGACTCGCGGCTAATTTGGTTTATAAATAGACCCCCCAATCAGCCAAAAAAGAAAAGAAAAAAGAAGAAAACTGAGGTTCGAGCAAACTCGTCTCTCCCCTCCTAGTTCTAGACTCATATCTCCGCCAGCGACCATATCCCTAAGCTCTGATACCAATTGTGACGCCCCCAAAATAGGTCCACACGACCCATTCTGAGTCGCTAGATATCACACTATAAAAATCAAATACAAACTTCATTTATCTAACTGTTGAGCCGTAAATGCGCAAGATACGACAACAGATAAGTTGTGAGTTTTAATACAATATTATCTCGTAGACAGTATCCAACTCAAATTGTAACAATGCCATATAAAATACAGCAGCAAATATTTTAAGACCCCAAAGAAGAACGAGAAGATTACTATCATATTCATTCTAATGAGGTGCACTTTTGACACTTTTAAAGTCGGGTTCTCATCACCCTATTGTTGTTCGCCAAAATCAATTATTAACTGACGTATAAAATATGACACACACATCTTAGGTCCTCAATACAATTATATGTTGTATGTCATGCCGTTTTATAATGTATTGAGAAACTTCGACAGTCTCGGACCATCACACTATTTCCTTGTTATTCCCGCTCACCCAATTACTACACTCTTATTACCTGAAAGGAACTGTGAAGCAAAAGGGTGAGCACAACTAGCCCAGTAAAGAATATCATGACTAAAGATAATTTAAATATCAATAGCTTTTGTCAATAATAAATCAGAGATTTAGAACATATGTTAGATGATAAGACTTTTCAACCATAGTTGCAGCGGAATGAGCAATCCATTAAAAGAGTCAAATAGACCATCAGATCTATTATCTTCTCCATGTTAAAAGTCCACCAATAATGTTTTATCCCTGTAACATCAATCAACAATTCTTGTCCACAATTATATGAATAACTCATAATCATAATTGTGATTCTGAATTTCCTTTTCGCACCCAGGACGAAGATAATTTTCATCACCTATCTTCACCCGAAACATCAAAAATCATGGTTATACCAAATCACAATTCCTGCTCATAATCATACTCACAAATTCATCTTTGCACTACGGTCAAAGATATACAACTGTATATATCCAATAACAAATAGTTCATCTTTGCACTACAGGCCAAAGATATACAAGTGTAAAACTAATAACCAACGGTCCATCTTTGCACTACAGGCCAAAGATATACAACTGTAAAACCAATAATGTTGAGACTCAGCTTAATAAATAAACCACATCATCAAATCATCCCTGCACTACGGCCAAGGATATTCATTAAATCACATACATGAATTAATATTTTTTTGCTGAGACTCAGCTCAATAATTAATCCACATCATCGAATCATCCCTGCACTACAGGCCAAGGATATTCGTTAATATCACGACCACGAATTATCTATGCACTACGGGCCAAAGATAATCGTGTTTTCATCAACGGTCCTTATCATGCCATAAAATAATTCATCTTTGCACTCTTGGCCGAAGAGAATACATTGCCATAATCATACCAAAAACTGTCCATCAATGCACTACGGGCCAATGAGGACTTTTTCCATATCATTTGTAACATTACGGTCATGATTATACCAAATAATCCCTAGTCATAATCATACCAAGTCCATCTATGCACTACTGGCCACAGATGACTTTCAACATAATATAAACATGAGAATGATGGCAATGATATAAGAATTAATCAAACGAAAACAAGGATAAATATTAAAGACTTTAAATTTATCCAAATATTATCAATCAATTAACAAACTCATAATTTAATATTATAACAATATTTTAATCACTTCTTAAACTTATAAACAATTTCTTTCAATTGTTTACATTTTACCAAATAAGGCATTTAATCATTCAAAAATACCATACTCATAAGATTTCATCACCAATGATTAAATCCCTCATAAAAAATATGCATATACCTTATATAGGATTTCCAAGCCATAAAATCCTATTTTCCAACTTTGTTACTTCACATAACATATTTAACTCATATGTTCGTAACTAAATCATTTTTATGAAAAATACCAAATCAGTCCAAAAAATACTTCTTTTCTGGGATTTAGTAGAATATAGTCCCATAATGAACATATATTTTTTTCAGAATTTTTAAAATTCATTTACTATTTTTCAAAAATCAATTTCTAATTAATTCCTTAAGAAATTAGCTACCTCAAGTTTAACTCCAGAAATTCCCAAATCTTGGCAGGATCTTACACATGTTAACATGAGCTTCCAGTTTAAATTTCATGGTCATCGAAGTTATAGAACTCCGGTTATAGCATTTTTCGTTGAAAAACCCTAAATATTGAAATGGTCATAATTTGCTCATTTTAAGTCGGAATGAGCTCATTTTTGGACAGGAAGTACCTTATACTATATACTTTCATGTCCCAAATGGCCGGATTTTTTCTCACAAATTAAGTGGCCGAAACATCCCTTCTAAAAATCTGGATAGTAGCATTTTGGTAATTTTCAACTTTTGACTCCTTTGCTAAAATCAGTCCTAACAAAAATCTACAACACCTTTTCCAGTTATTCCACTTGGAGATGCCACAAAACTCATAGATCTAACTCTATAACTTAACCACACTCAAAAATTCAAAATATAATAGGAGATATGATCAATTGAATTTTATGTACCATTTTCACCAAAATCTGATTTTCAACCCTTTGTGATTTCTAAGAAACTTTTATGTTTTCACATAATAACCAACATAACTCATCATAACACTTACTAATACTTCATATACCCAAGAATTTCATCAGTCCAATGCTTTTATTATGACTCTCATCATAATCAACGTAACCAGATCATTTCCACAATTTAATAAGGAATGAATATAAAGGATCATTCACCATGCATGTGGTAATCCACATAGACAGGTTATTCCAACAGAATAATAAAGAATGAAATAACAGAAGGATTCACCATGCATGCGATAGAGACCCCACAGACAGGTTATTTCCAACAAAATAATAAATAATGGAACCAAGTCCGGTGTAAACGCACAGACAGGATATTTCGACAGAATAATAAATACGGAATAATAAATAATGGAACGAAGTCCGAATAATAAATAAAACGCATGCAGGCGAGGATATTAAAACGAGAATAGTAAAGAATCAAATAATAGAAGAATTTCACCATGTATGCGGTACTTCGCATAAACAGGTTATTTCAACATAATAATAAGGAATGGAATAACAGAAGAATTTCACCAAGTATAGGGTACTTTCTGATATCTGAGTTATTCCAATGTAATAATAAAGAATGGAATAATGAAGTTCTCTTCATGAATACAAAAAAATAATACCCTTACGAGTACAACAAATAATATCCCTTACCTTTGAAAGAAGAGTATTCCGATTTGGTAGTAGGCGAGGATACACTCGAAATTATCTTACGCTTTCAAAGCTTTCTTAAACTCTAAAGAAATACGCTCAAGATTATAGAAGAAGAACTCTCTCTATAGTTTCTCTCGAAGAGTTTGATGAAATTCATAAGAAATAATGAAGGAATGAGCTTTATTTATAAAAGAATGGATTGCATAGTAACTAATTCATGAGCGGTCCAGATTGATTTACTTTTTAATCGGACGATCAGGATTGAAAGCAAAATCTTTTAAATAAAATATAATATATTATATTTATAATTTAATAAAACGAATAACTTTATAAAAGTATTCTATTTTATATAAAAATATTTTACTATGCAAAACACTCTGTGAGCACTATACAACACTATGCATAATAAAATATAATATATTCTATTTATAGAATAACTTTATAAAAGTATTTTGTTTTATATAAAAAGTTTTTCTATTTTATTACATTAATAATACTAATAAAACAAAACTGAGTGACTTATCATGTAAGCATTAATAATCATCACAGTGTGCTACTTATGCAACTAACGCCAGATATCGCTTTTCTTTACTACCGAGTAGTAAAACAATTTTAACGGTAAAACTTCCGCCGTTATTTGTATAAAAATATTTTTGTCGTTTTCTCAATTCGACAATAATTACGTTATGGGGTCCACCAATGATTGTACCGTCGTACGGCTATTCCCCGACAAAAAATATTTTATATCAACTTGCTTACTTTGCAAAAAATTTCACATATTACCATTAATTTTTAACTTTTATCAATTTAACTATTTAAAAAAATAAAAAAAAATTGAATACTTTTATTTCATAAAATTTGGGGTCTCACAATCTCCCCTCCTTGTGAAATTTCGCCCTCGAAGTTTATGTACGTACCTGGTATTCGAAGAGATGAGAATACCTTGCTTTCTTTTCGAATTGTACCTTCCCGGTTATATCCTCTATATCATGATTTTTCCATTGTTCATCTCATGTATTTCAGATATCATTCTAGAATATATCTTCAAAATAAAGGTTAATTGACATATCACAGATTGTCAACTTATCAAGTAAAAATTTCGGCTTAGGTAAGTCACACACTACTCGTCTCTCCCCTCCTAGTTCTAGACTCATATCTCCACCAGCGACCATATCCCTAAGCTCTGATACCAATTGTGACGCCCCCAAAATAGGTCCACACGACCCATTCTGAGTCGCCAGATATAACACTATAAAAATCAAATACAAACTTCATTTATATTAATTGTTGAGCGTATGCAAATGAGTACGTACAACAGATAAGTTATGAGTTTTAATATAATATTATCTCGTAGACAGTATCCAACTCAAATTGTTACAATGCCATATAAAATACAGCAACAAATATTTTAAGACCCCAAAGAAGAACGAGAAGATTACTATCATATTCATTCTAATAAGGTGCACTTTTGACGCTTTCAAAGTCGGGTTCTCATCACCCTATTGTTGTTCGCCAAAATCAATTATGAAGTGACATATAAAATACGACACACACATCTTAGGTCCTCAATACAATTATCTGTTGCATGTCATGCCGTTTTATAATGTATTGAGAAACTTGACGATCTCGGACCATCACACTATTTCATATCCACATTATCCCAATCGAGCAAATTTACACTCTTATTACGAAAGGAATGGTGAAGCAAAAGGTGAGCACAACTAGCCCAGTAAAGAATATCATGACTAAAGATAATTTAAATATCAATAGCTTTTGTCAATAATAAATCAGAGATTTAGAACATATGTTAGATGATAAAACTTTTCAACCATAGTTGCGGTGGAACGAAAGCAATCCATTAAAGAGTCGAATAGACCATCGTGTCTATTATCTTCTATGTTAAAAGTTCACTAATAATGTTTTATCCTGTAACATCAATCAAAAATTCATGTCCACAATTATATGAATAACTCATAATCATAATTGTGATTACGAATTCCTTTTCGCACCTGAGGCGAAGATAATTTTCATCACCTATCTTCACCCGAAACATCAAAAATCATGGTTATACCAAATCACAATTCCTGCTCATAATCATACTCACAAATTCATCTTTGCACTACGGTCAAAGATATACAAATATATAACTAATAACAAAGCAGTTCATCTTTGCTGCTGAAGCCAAAGATATACAAATTATAAAACCAATAACCAACGGTCCATCTTTGCACACTTCTGTGCCAAAGATATACAATTGTAAAACCAATAATGTTGAGACTCAGCTTAATAAATAAACCACATCATCGAATCATCCATGCACTACGGCCAAGGATATTCATTAAATCACATCCATGAATTAATATATCATTGCTGAGACTTAGCTCAATAATTAATCCACATCATCGAATCATCCCTGCACTACAGGCCAAGGATATTCGTTAATATCACGACCACGAATTATCTATGCACTACGGGCCAAAGATAATCGTGTTTTCATCAACGGTCCTGATCATGCCATAAATCAATTCATCTTTGCACTCTTGGCCGAAGAGAATCCATAGCCATAATCATACCAAAAACTGTCCATCAATGCACTACGGGCCAAATAGGACTTTTTTCATATCATTTGTAACATTACGGTCATGATTATACCGAATAATCACTAGTCATAATCATACCAAGTCCATCTATGCACTACTGAAGCCATGAGATGACTTTCAACATAATATAAACATGAGAATGATGACAATGATATAAGAATTAATCAAGCGAAAACAAGGATAAATATTAAAGACTTTAAATTTATCCAAATATTATCAATCACTTAATAAACTCATAATCTAATATTATAACAATATTTTAATCACTTCTTAAATTATAAACAATTTATTTCAATTATTTACATTTTACCAAATAATGCATTTAATCATTCAAAAATGCCATACTCATAAAATTTCATCACCAATGATTATATCCCTCATCAAAAATATGCATATACCTTATATAGGATTTCCAAGCCATACAATCCTATTTTCCTACTTTGTTACTTCACATAACATATTTAACTCATATGTTCGTAACTAAATCATTTTTATGAAAAATACCAAATCAGTCCCAAAAATATTTCTTTTCAGGGATTTAGCAGAATATAGTCCCATAATGAACATATATTTTTTCGGAATTTTTAAAATTCATTTACTATTTTTCAAAAATCAATTACTCATTAATTCCTTAAGAAATTAGCTACCTCAAGTTTAACTCCAGAAATTCCCAAATCTTGGCAGGATCTTACACATGTTAACATGAGCTTCCAGTTTAAATTTCATGGTCATCGGAGTTATAGAACTCCGGTTATAGCATTTTTCATCGAAAACACCTAAATATTGAAATGGTCATAACTTGCTCATTTTAAGTCGGAATGAACTCATTTTTGGACAGGAGGTACCTTATACTATATACTTTATTGTCCCAAATGGCCGGAATTTTTCTCACAAATTAAGTGGCCGAAACATCCCTTCTAAAAATACGGACGAGAGCATTTTGGTAATTTCGATTTTGACTCCTTTGCTAAAATCAGTCCACACAAAAATCTACAACACCTTTTCCAGTGATTCCACTTGGAGATGCCACAAAACTCATAGATCTAACTCTAGAACTTGACCACACTCAAAAATTCAAAATATAATAGGAGATATGGTCAATTGAATTTCATGTTCCATTTTCACCAAAATCTGATTTTCAACCCTTTGTGATTTCTAAGAAACTTTCATGTTTTCACATAATAACCAACATAACTCATCATAACACTTACTAATACTTCATA
This sequence comes from Panax quinquefolius, assembly GCA_020205615.1. Classification (NCBI taxonomy): domain Eukaryota; kingdom Viridiplantae; phylum Streptophyta; class Magnoliopsida; order Apiales; family Araliaceae; genus Panax; species Panax quinquefolius. Next base: position 135,925,884 of record CM035155.1, read on the forward strand.
TACCCATGAATTTCATCAGTCCAATGCTTGTCTTATGACTCTCATCATAATCAACGTAACCAGATCATTTCCACAATTTAATAAGGAATGAATATAAAGGATCATTCACCATGCATGTGGTAATCCACATAGACAGGTTATTCCAACAGAATAATAAAGATGGAATAATAGAAGGATTCACCATGCATGTTATAGAGACCGTACAAACAGGTTATTTCCAACAGAATAATAAATAATGGAACCAGGTCCGGTGTAAACGCACAGACAGGATATTTCGACAGAATAATAAATACGGAATAATAAATAATGGAACCAGGTCCGGCGTAAAATGCATGCAGATGGATATTAAACGAGCAATAAAGAATGAAATAATAGAAGAATTTCACCACGTATGCGGTACTTCGCATAAACATGTTATTCCAACATAATAATAAGGAATGGAATAACAGAAGAATTTCACCAAGTATAGGGTATGCGAGTATCTGAGTTATTCCAATGAATAATAAAGAATGGAATAACAGAAGTTCTCTTCATGAATACAAAAAAATAATACCCCTTACGAGTACAACAAATAATATCCCTTACCTTTGAAAGAAGAGTATTCCGACTGGTAGGGCGAGGATACACTCGAATTACTACTATTCAAAGCTTTCTTAAACTCTAAAGAAATACGCTCAAGATTATAGAAGAAGAACTCTCTCTATAGTTTCTCTCTGAAGAGTTTCAGTGAATTCATAAGAAATAATGAAGGAATGAGCTTCTATTTATAAAAGAATGGACTGCATAGTAACTAATTCATGAACGGTCCAGATTGATTTACTTTTAATCGGACGGTCCAGATTTGAAAGCAAAATCTTTTAAATAAAATATAATATATTATATTTATAATTTAATAAACCGAATAACTTTATAAAAGTATTCTATTTTATATAAAATATTTTACTATACAAAACACTTATCAGCACTATACTAACACTATGCATAATAAAATATAATATATTTTATTTATAGAATAACTTTATAAAAGTATTTTGTTTTATATAAAAAAAAATTCTATTTTATTACATTAATAATACTAATAAAACAAAACTGAGTGACTTATCATGTAAGCAATAATAATCAATACCGTGTGCTACTATGCAACCACGTCTATTATTGTACTTTTACTACCGAGTAGTTCAACAATTTTAACGGTAAAACTTCCGCCGTTATTTTTATAAAAATATTTTTGTCGTTTTCTCAATTCGACAATAATTACGTTGTGGGGTCCACCAATGATTGTACCGTCGTACGACTATTCCCCAATAAAAAAATATTTTATATCAACTTGCTTACTTTGTAAAAAATTTCACATATTACCCTTAACTTTAAACTTTTATCAATTTAACTATTTACCAAAATAAAAAAAATTGAATACTTTAATTTCATAAAATTTGGGGTCTCGCAATCTCCCCTCCTTATGAAATTTCGCCCTCGAAGTTTATGTACGTACCTGGTATTCGAAGAGATGAGAATGCCTTGCTTTCTTTTCGGATTGTACCTTCCCGGTTATATCCTCTATATCATGATTTTTCTATTGTTCATCTCCTGTATTTCAGATATCATTCTAGAATATATCTTCAAAATAAAGGTTAATTGACATATCACAGATTGTCAACTTATCAAGTAAAAATTTCGGCTTAGGTAAGTCACACACTACTCGTCTCTCCCCTCCTAGTTCTAGACTCATATCTCCGCCAGCGACCATATCCCTAAGCTCTGATACCAATTGTGACGCCCCCAAAATAGGTCCACACGACCCATTCTGAGTCGCCAGATATAACACTATAAAAATCAAATACAAACTTCATTTATCTAATTGTTGAAGCGTCGATGCGAGTACGACAATGAGATAAGTTATGAGTTTTAATACAATATTATCTCGTAGAGCGTTATCCAACTCAAATTGTTACAATGCCATATAAAATACAAAGAACAAATATTTTAAGACCCCAAAGAAGAAGCGAGAAGATTACTATCATATTCATTCTAATAAGGTGCACTTTTGGCGCTTTCAAAGTGGGTTCTCATCACCCTATTGTTGTTCGCCAAAATCAATTATGAAGTGACATATAAAAATCGACACACACATCTTTAGGTCCTCAATACAATTATCATTGCGTATGTCATGCCGGTTTTATAATGTATTGAGAAACTTGACGATCTCGGACCATCACACTATTTCCTGTTATCCCCTTTCGACCCATTACTACACTCTTATTACGAAAGGAATTGTGAAGCAAAAGGGTGAGCACAACTAACCAATAAAAGAATATCATGACTAAAGATAATTTAAATATCAATAGCTTTTGTCAATAATAAATCGTAGATTTAGAACATATGTTAGATGATAAAACTTTTCAACCATAGTTGCGGTGAACGAAGCAATCCATTAAAGAGTCAAATAGACCATCAGGTCTATTATCTTCTCCATGTTAAAAGTTCACTAATAATGTTTTATCCCTGTAACATCAATCAAAAATTCATGTCCACAATTATATGAATAACTCATAATCATAATTGTGATTCTGAATTCCTTTTCGCACCCAGGAAGAAGATAATTTTCATCACCTATCTTCACCCGAAACATCAAAAATCATTGTTATACCAAATCACAATTCCTGCTCATAATCATACTCACAAATTCATCTTTGCACTACGGTCAAAGATATACAACTGTATAACCAATAACAAACAGTTCATCTTTGCACTACAGGCCAAAGATATACAACCGTAAAACCAATAACCAACGGTCCATCTTTGCACTACAGGCCAAAGATATACAAATGTAAAACCAATAATGTTGAGACTCAGCTTATTAAATAAACCACATCATCGAATCATCCATGCACTACGGCCAAGGATATTCATTAAATCACATCCATGAATTAATATTTCGTTGCTGAGACTTAGCTCAATAATTAATCCACATCATCGAATCATCCCTGCACTACAGGCCAAGGATATTCGTTAATATCACGACAACAAATTATCTATGCACTACGGGCCAAAGATAATCGTGTTTTCATCAACGGTCCTGATCATGCCATAAAACAATTCATCTTTGCACTCTTGGCCGAAGAGAATCCATAGCCATAATCATACCAAAAACTGTCCATCAATGCACTACAGGCCAAATAGGACTTTTTCATATCATTTGTAACATTACGGTCATGATTATACCAAATAATCACTAGTCATAATCATACCAAGTCCATCTATGCACTACAGGCCACAGATGACTTTCAACATAATATAAACATGAGAATGATGACAATGATATAAGAATTAATCAAACGAAAACAAGGATAAATATTAAAGACTTTAAATTTATCCAAATATTATCAATCACTTAATAAACTCATAATCTAATATTATAACAATATTTTAATCACTTCTTTAACTTATAAACAATTTCTTTCAATTGTTTATATTTTACCAAATAATGCATTTAATCATTCAAAAATGCCATACTCATAGGATTTCATCACCAATGATTAAATCCCTCATCAAAAATATGCATATACCTTATATAGGATTTTCAAGCCGTAAAATCCTATTTTTCAACGTTGTTACTTCACATAACATATTTAACTCATATGTTCGTAACTAAATCATTTTTATGAAAAATATCAAATCAGTCCCAAAAATATTTCTTTTCTGGGATTTAGCAGAATATAGTCCCATAATGAACATATATTTTTTTCGAAATTTTTAAAATTCATTTACTATTTTTCAAAAATAAATTACTCATTAATTCCTTAAGAAATTAGCTACCTCAAGTTTAACGCCAGAAATTCCCAAATCTTGGCAGGATCTTACACATGTTAACATGAGCTTCCAGTTTAAATTCCATGGTCATCGGAGTTATAGAACTCCGGTTATAGCATTTTTCGTCGAAAAAACCTAAATATTGAAATTATCATAACTTGCTCATTTTAAGTCAGAATGAGCTCATTTTTGGACAGGAGGTACCTTATACTATATACTTTCATGTCCCAAATGGCCGGAATTTTTCTCTCAAATTAAGTGGCCGAAACATCCCTTCTAAAAATCTGGACAGTAGCATTTTGGTAATTTCCAGCTTTTGACTCCTTTGCTAAAATCAGTCCACACAAAAATCTACAACACCTTTTCCAGTGATTCCACTTGGAGATGCCACAAAACTCATATATCTAACTCTAGAACATGACCACACTCAAAAATTCAAAATATAATAGGAGATATGGTCAATTGAATTTCATGTTCTATTTTCACCAAAATCTGATTTTCAACCCTTTGTGATTTCTAAGAAACTTTCATGTTTTCACATAATAACCAACATAACTCATCATAAAACTTACTAATACTTCATATACACATGAATTTCATCAGTCCAATGCTTTTATTATGACTTTCATCATAATCAACGTAACCAGATCATTTCCACAATTTAATAAGGAATGAATATAAAGGATCATTCACCGTCGTGTGGTAATCCACATATGCGAGTTATTCCAGCAGAATAATAAAGAATGGAATAATGAAGGATTCACCATGCATGTGATAGAGACCTTACTGATGCATGTTATTATTCAATGAATAATAAATAATGGAACCAGGTCCGGTGTAAACGCACAAACAGGATATTTCGACAGAATAATAAATGCGAAATAATAAATAATGGAACCAGGTCCGGCGTAAAATGCACAGACAGGATATTCCGACTGAATAGTAAAGAATGAAATAATAGAAGAATTTCACCATGTATGTGGTACTTCGCATAAACAGGTTATTCCAACATAATAATAAGGAATGGAATAACAGAAGAATTTCACCAAGTATAGGTTAGTCTGCGTATACAGGTTATTCCAACAGAATAATAATGAATAAATTAATAGAAGTTCTCTTCATGAATACAAAAAAATAATACCCCTTACGAGTACAACAAATAATATCCCTTACCTTTGAAAGAAGAGTATTCTGACTGGTAGGGCGAGGATACACTCGAAGAAAATTTGTACTACGCTCAAAGCTTTCTTAATATTTGTACTATATGATTCTTGGTTTCCAAGTCCTGTTAAACAGAGTCCAATAGTTGGGCCTTTTGCAAAACTTTCAAAAAAAACTCGTTTGAGTTGGTACAACCATTTCACTTCTACCAACTGGCGACTCTGAGTTTTCAAAATCGTCGACATTTTCTGCCAGACCCTTTTATCTAACTCACCCTTTCAAATCAAATTCAAACAACATAGAAAGTATAAAGGGCAAAAAAGACCAAAATAAGGAATTTTTTCCCAACGTCGACAGGTGGCGACTCTGCTGTGGACAGTTGAGGGCTTAAGTCGCTTTTTCAAACTTTTTAAATCTCCTTTTCTTGCGTGTGTGTGTGTGTGAATGTTGTCTGTATATTAAATGGATGCTTTAAATTTATTCACTTTAGTGCCTCGTACAATTTGTGCGTTTTGTATTAATGCCTCGCACAATGTCATCATTTCATACGGTGAGACACAATGTATGTGAATGTATGTTGTGAGATCCCTCCACCAGGAGGCAAACCCGTCGGTGTTTGATTAGTGGACTCAACAGAGAATAATCGTGCGAGGCTCAGGAAAGCCACCACTCAGATTCACTCTAATTGAAAGATTGAGTTAACTTCCCATCCATTAAATTGCGATGATCTGGGGACCTTCATGCCGAAAATCTGTGAGAGTAACTTAAGATAGGTCAGTCTCTGATAAACCAAACGTGAAGGGGAGTCTCTTTATGCCTTTCCCTTTCAATTCCATATAAATTTTGATGCGATGTAAATTACGATTCCATGTAAATATAAAGTAAAAGAAAATTTCATTCCCTATCAAAAACTGTCATGATATCCTGTCATCAAAATAACTAACATCTGTTTTGGAGGAAAACTTGAAAAAACCTCTAAAACAGTAACATTTCAGAGCATGAAGACTATTAGTGTTTATCAAGTCTAAACTACATCCTTTTTTTGTAGGGAAACAATTGGTCCCATTACCCGATCAAAGTCTAAAAAGGCACTAATCCCTCCTTCAGACATGGCTGCAAGTGCCCAACCTGAATCTACTCTTGTTTCTCTAGAAGAGTTCGAGGGACTAAGAAACCAGATAGCAGAATTAACTGTCTTTTTGAAAGAACAGAACAAAAATACTCAGGGTCAACAAATACCCAGTCAAACAAAAACCTCTGCACAGGGAGGAAGCCAAGGTACTGACAAGAAAGAAAAGGAAGCACAGATACCTGAGCCTCAAATCCATAAAAAATCCAATAAAACCCCTAAAATCACCAATCCTAAAGAAGATTGGGAAACTGGTGAAGATTCAAAAAAAAAAGTTCAGCAAATAGAAGAAACCATCCAGTCAATCAAAGGGACTGGAACTTATGGGAGTGTGACTTATTCAGACCTTTGCATCTTTCCTGGGGTTCACTATCCAGACAAGTTCAAAAATCCTGATTTTGAGAAGTATGACGGATTAGGGGATCCTTACACTCATTTAAATGTGTTTATTGGAGAACTTGGGTCATATGCCAAGGATGAAAAACTTAGAATGCAGTTATTTCAGAAGAGTCTAACTGGATAGGCCAAAATATGGTATGCCAGATTGGATAATTCCAAAATCCATAGCTGGGAAGAACTAGCTCATGTTTTTCTAAATCAATACAATTTCTAGTCTCAAATGTCTCCAGATAGATATCAAATTGCCAAAGTTAAAAAGTAGAATACTGAGCCATTCAGAGAATATGTCCAAAGGTGGAGACTTCTGGCTGCTCAAGTAATCCCATCCATGATAGAAACTGAGATGGTAATGACTTTCATTGACATATAAAAAGCTCTATTTTATGAGAGGATCCTAGCAGGCATAGGAAAACCATTCTCAAAAATGATTAAACATTGAGAGATGGCTGAGATGGGGTTGAAGTCTGGAAAAAATAAAGATCTCACTGCTTTAGAAGCTATGGTCGAGCATATTCAAGCTGGAAATTATGAGAATAACCCTAGGAGGGTTCATAAAAAGAAAGAAGAGGATATATCCTTGGTACTACATGGTCAAACTCAAAGGGGCAATCAAAACCAAAATGTGCCCATTCAAAGAAAGAATTAATCCCCTTTCCAAATATCTGCACAACCCTCAAATTCTTCACTCCAAAGAATTGGAGAAGCCAAATGTCAAAGGTCATTTATACCCTTAGGGAGCTCATTGGAAAATATACTGAAGCTTCTGACAGCACAGAAGAAAATTGTCCAGCTCCTTCCTTCAGCCAATCAAAGTGGAAGAAATTTTGATACAAACAAGAAATGTGTGTATCATTCTTGGGCTCTAGGACATGACACCTAAGAATGTTGGTCTTTGAAGCACAAGATCCAAGACCTGATACACAGTGGTGAGATCGTGGCAACAAAACCAGAGCATCCACATATGCAAGATAACCCTATGCCTCAACACAAGGAAGGGAATGTCAATATGATTAGCAGAGGGAGTGGAGAAAGTTCCAGTTGCCTCAAATATGTAGGTGACTTTTCCCAAACTAGCGAAGATAATTCTGATAAATGGGATTATTCAGAATATCAGTTTATGATAGAGCGAGAAATGAAGTCTATCAAAGAACAGGTTGATCAACTGGAAGAACTAGTGATACATCAGCACCAAGTAACTCAGCAGCTGATCAGTCAGGGGCATATAAGTCTCCTCGCCATTATCACAAGAAATCAACAACAAGTCCAAGTGAATGAAACTTTGGAAGAAAAACTTGCAAGAAAAATTAGAGCCCAGTCTCGACAGGACTACGCAAACCAAAGGAAGTTCACTCCTTTGGGGAAACTAATGGAGGAGATTTTGCATATATTGATTAATGAAGGGAAGATCATAAATCTGTTACCCCCAATCAATCCATGTTCCCAGAGATTTGATGTTACCGGGTCTATCAATACCACTCCAACACTCTGGGTCATAGCACTGAAAGCTGTTGGGCACTTCATCATCTAATCCAGAATATGATTGACAGCGGTGACCTACAAATGGCAAATAATGGTACTGTATTGCCTGAAGAAGAAAAGATATTCCCTTCGAGAACATAAAGATAGAGGGAAGTTATAGCAGTCATATCCTCTAAGAGAGACTTATCTGCAACACCTCTTACAATCCAAGGAATGAAGGTCGAAGGAGCAAAGAATCCTTTGAAAGTGGTTGCACCAGAACCATTGGTGCAGCCATTCAGGTCACAGTATCCAATCATCAGCATAAAAAAAGTCCCCTGGAACTATAGAAGAGATGAGGGATCAACTTCAAATCAAACTGCTGCTATATTAAAGGAAAACCCTCTGTATCTACCTCATCGAGTAATGAAGCCAGTCATTAAATCCACGGGAAGAGTGCCCGAGGAGAAATTTGAAGAATTCCTCAGTAAAATGGGACATAATGAAGCCAAAGTGGTGCAAAAATTAAAAAAAGCGCCCCGACAGATATCCATTCTGGACTTGGTATTGTGTTCTGAAGATCATCGCAAGGTTCTAGTGTAAGTAATGGAAGAAGCTCACATGCCAAAGATGATAGATACCGAGAAGTTTCATCATTTGGTAGATCACATTTTCAACATTAATGTGATATCTTACACTGATGATGACATACCTGTAGAAGGGACGGGTCATTACAAGTCATTGCACATAGCAGTGATGTCCTCAGGATATGTGGTAGGAGGTGTATTGATAGATGGAGGATAATCCTTAAACATATGTCCCTATGCCGCATTGGAAAGAATAAAGATTAATCCCAATCAAATCTGAAGCAGTCACATAGTCATAAGAGCCTTTGACGGGTCTTGACGAAATGCTATAGGAGAAATTAAAATGCCAATGGAGATCGGTCCACAAACCTTCTACATATCCTTTCAAGTATTGAATATCACTACAGGATATAATTTATTGTTGAGAAGGCCATGGATCCATATGGCAGGAGCTGTGAGATCCTGAATTTTATGAAATGAAAGTATTAAATTTTCTTATAATTATTATTCTATTTAGTAAATGGTTAAATTGATAAAAGGTTAAAGTTAAGGGTGATATGTGAAAAAATTTCAAAGTAACCAAGCTGTCATAAAATAATCGGTGGTAAAAGTACAGTAATATGCGTGGTTGCATAGTAGCATACAGTATTGATTATTGATTCTTACGTGAGAAGTCACTCAGTTATACTCAATTATTGCTACAATAATTGTTGCATAATATCTCTCATATTATTGATTCAATTATTGTCACAGTATCATCTGCATAATATGTTATATTATTAAATCTGTAATTGAGATGACAAAGTTATTTATATTATTAAATTGCAATATTTACAATGTCTAAAAGTTCTGTCAAGGAGAGATTTGGTCATCTAATTGCGCGCCAATAAGGAGAAATCCTTATCGGAAAGCCCCCTCTTTCCTGAGAATGATCTGGTTATTAAATATTATGAGTTATAATATTAATGATGAATAAGTTCGTGTTGATTAAAGATGAAATTGATAGTTCCATTTTGTTGGGATTATTAGTGTTAGTGGAAATCGACATTTATTTCGATAATAATTGATTTCTGGAGGTTATATTAAACAAATTTGGTAATTAATCAGATAAATGAGCAATTAATTACTATTAATTCACTTGCTTATAACTATTTGTTCACATGTGTGTACTATTTATTCCCATGCATGTACTATTAGGGGTGGTGGTGCAAGATTGATAATACTTGCATGACTAAGTTAAAAATGGAGGTATAGATGAAGGTATTATACTGTAACTATTTTTTTCACATGTATAGAACTATTGATTCACATGAATGTACTATTGATTCACATGATGTACTATTAGGGGAGGTGTTGCAAGTTTGATAATACTTGCAGGACTAAATTAAAAATAAAAGAGAAGATGAAGGTATTATACTGTAATATTTCGAGCCCCAAAACGTACAATTATCGAAACTATATTTTCCTATAAATAGAAGCTCGTTCTTCTTTTATTCTCACCAATTCACTAAGACTCACAAGAGCAATTATAGAGAGAGAATCTATAGAGAGAAAGAAGAAGAAAAGTCTGCTACAGTAAAACCTCTATTTAGGAATAGACTTGGGACCAAACTATTTATATTCTAATTGAGAGGTTATTACTAAATAGAGGTATTGGTACAAAATATTTTCTGAACACCCAAAAATATCCACTTTAACAAAAATATAGATTTTATAATAAAAATTAAAGAAAACATAAATTATTTAGATTTTCAAACTAGGAAAATGTAGTCTTTTATAGAAAATGTAATCTTTTATAGGAAAATGTGGCTTTTTATAGGAAATGTAGTCTTTTCTAGGAAAATGTAGTTCTTCATAGGAAATGTAGTCTTTTATAGAAAATGTAGTCTTTTAAAATTTATATTGTCTCTCTCTCTCATATATATATATATATATATATATATATATATATGAAATTATTACTATATAGAGGTATAGTTTCTTAATACGGGACTTAAAAAGTATATAACATATTATAATTTAGAGGTTATTCCTATTTATAACTGGCCCAAATTGGGACCAAATTTTTTTATAATATTGTAGAGGTTATTCTTATATAGAGTATTCCTAAATAGAGGTTTTACTGTACATCACTATTCCAGTATCCAGTCTTCTTATGAGGTAAGGGATATTATTTTTTTCAGTATTCGTAGAAGTAATATTTTCTTCCATACTCTGTAGTATGTGAGTAATATTATTTCGTTTCGTATTCCTAATTCTACCCTCATTCTGTTAAAGTATTGCTTCTATACTCCGTGAAATTAGTAGAATATCCTTGATATTTGCGCTTCATCTAGTATCTTTTCATGGAAATATTATTCTGAGCTTTCTTGATAATTATTGATCTTTTCATGCCAAAATACTATTTATGAGTTACTATTTACGGGTATTATTCACCCTGTTACTATTCACTTGAATATTATTCACTCAGGTATTCGGGGTACTTTTCATGATGGAGTACTATTCACGAGTTACTATTCACAAGTTACTATTCACCCGGTTATTATTCACACGAATATTATTCACTCAGGTATTTGGGGCACTTTTTATGTCGGGATACTATCCACGAGGTACTATTCCCGAAGTACTATTCACAGGGTATTATTCACGGGGTACTATTCATCCGAAAAATATATTTCTTTTCTGTCCAAATTATTTTTGATACATGAATATTATTCTTGAATTTTACTCCACAAAGCAGTATCTTGTTGACAATTTGGATATTTTTAAAATCTGGATAAATTTAAAGTCTTTAATATATATCCTTGATTTTATTTGATTAATGCTTATATCATTGTCATCATCCTCGTGCTTATATTATGATGAAAGTCATCTTTGGCTTACGTGCATAGATGGACTGTTGGTTGGTATGATTATGAATAGGGATCATTTGGTATAATCATGACCCGTAATGTTACAAATCATGTGGTAAAAGTCCTCATTGTCCCGTAGTCCATTGATGGACAGTTGTTGGTATGATTATGACCAGGGATTATTCGGTATAATCATGACAAATGATGATTACATCAATATCCTTGGCCCGTAGTGCAGGGATGATTCGATGATGTGGTTTATTTATTAAGCTGAGTCTCAGCGATAAAGTGGATGAAAAACTTTTTAAATCATAGAAGATAGTAGATATCATGCTCTACTTGACTCTTCTAATGGATTACTTGTTCCGCTGCAGTTAAACTTGATGTTATTGTATTTTATCAGTTTAACACTATTGAAGGCTAACGATAATTTATTGTGCATTATCTTTATCATAATATTTCTTACTGGGCTAGTTGAGCTCACCCTTTTGCTTTCATTGTTCTCTTCAGGAAATGAGAACGTAGCCGGGACTCGTCGAGGAACGAAGTGACGGTCCAGATGCTTGCATTAGTGGTCCTCACTATTCTATGAAATAGTGTGATAATAAATGTATTGAGGACTTCATTTGAGTTTGAATACTGTCTATGAGACAATATTCATGTAAAAACTCTCAGCTACGTTGTTGTCGTATTGTATAAAAGAAGTTTGTATTTGTTCTTTTGTACCATGTATTTGGCGACTCAGAATGGGTGATGTATACCTATTTTGGGGGCGTCACAGTTAGTATCAAAGCTTAGGGATATGATCCCTAGCTGAGATGTGAGACAAGAACTAGGAGGGGAGAGACAAGGAATTCCTTCGCTAGTATGACCAACCTAAATTTATTTGTTATTTAATTGGTCGGTCGAAATATAGGGATAATATGTGGCATGTCAATTAACCTTTGTTTTAAAGATGTATTCTAGAATGATATCTAAAATACAGGAGATGAGCAATGGAAAAATCATGATACATAGGAAATAACCGGGAAGGTACAATCCGAAAAGAAAGCAAGGTATTCTCATCTCTTCGAACTACCAGGTACGTAAATTTTTAGAGCAAAATTTCATAAGGAGGGTAGATTCTGAGATCTCAAATTTTATGAAATAAAAGTATTCAATTGTCTTAAAATTATTATTCTATTTAGTAAATGGTTAAATTGATAAAAGGTTAAAGTTAAGGGTGATATGTGAAAAATTTTCAAAGTAAGCAAGTTGTCATAAAATAATCGGTGGTAAAAGTAGAGTAATACGTGTGGTTGCATAGTAGTATACAGTATTGATTATTGATGCTTACATGAGAAGTCACTCAGTTATACTCAATTATTGCTACAGTAATTGTTGCATAATATCTCTCATATTATTGATTCAATTATTGTCACAGTATCATCTGCAAAATATTTTATATTATTAAATCAATAATTGAGATGACAAAGTTATTCATATTATTATTTGAAATATTGATGATGTCTAGAAAGTTCTGTCGGAGAGAGGTTTGGTCACCGAATTGCGCGCCAATAAAGAAAAATCCTTATCCGAAAGCCCCCTCTTTCCTGAGAATGATCTGGTTGTTAAATATTGTGAATTATAATATTAATGATGAATAAGTTCATGTTGATTAAAGATGAAATTGATAGTTCCATTTTGTTGGGATTATTAGTGTTAGTGGAAATCGACATTTATTTCGATAATAATTGATTTTTGGAGGTTATATTAAACCAATCTGGTAATTAATCGGATAAATGAGCAATTAATTGCTATTAATTCACATACTTATAACTATTTGTTCACATGTATGTACTATTGATTCACATGCATATACTATTAGGGGAGGTGGTGCAAGATTGATAATACTTGCATGACTAAATTAAAAATGGAGGTATAGATGATAGGTACTATATTGTGACTATTTTTTTAACATGTATAGAACTATTGATTCACATGAATGTACTATTGATTCACATGATGTACTATTAGGGGAGGTGGTGCACGTTTGATAATACTTGCAGGACTAAATTAAAAATGAAGGAAAAGATAAAGGTATTATACTGTAATATTTCGAGCCCCAAAACGTGCAATTATCGAAACTATATTTTCCTATAAATAGAAGTTCATTCTTCTTTCATTCTCACTAATTCACTAAGACTCACAAGAGCAATTATAGAGAGAGAAACTATAGAGAGAGAATAAGAGAAGTCTGTTACCTCACTATTCCAGTATCCAGTCTTCTTCTGAGGTAAGGTGTGAGACCCCAAATTTTATGAATAAAGATTTAAATTTCTCAAAATATTTTTTTGAATATTATGGTGTGGATTTGATATAATATTACAGTTGTGGGTAATAGTTATAAATTTTGCAAAGTAAGCAAGTTGTTATATAATATTCAATTATTCGGGGAATATTCGTTTTAACAAGGAATATTCGTACGACGGCACAATCACTGGTGGACCCCACAACAGATGTATTGTCGTAGTAAGAAAACGATAGAATTATCTTTTTATAACGGCAAAAGAGTTCCCGTTAAAACTGTTGAACTACCCGGTAGTAAAAGTACAGTAATACGTGGGGTTGCATAGTAGCACACGGTATTGATTATTGATGCTTACGTGAAAAGTCACTTAGTTATACTCAATTATTGCTACAGTAATTGATGCATCATATCTCTCATATTATTGATTCAATTATTGTCACAATATCATCTGTATAATATGTTATATTATTAAATCAATAATTTAGACGACAAAGTTATTCATATTATTATTTGCAATATTGACAATGTCTAGAAGTTCTGTTAAGGAGAGGTTTGGTCACCTAATTGCGCGCTAATAAGGAGAAATCCTTATCGAAAAGCCCCCTCTTTCCTAGGAACGACCTGGTTGTTAAATATTGTGAATTATAATATTAATGATGAATAAGTTTGTGTTGATTAAAGATGAAATTGATAGTTCGATTGTGTTGGAATTATTAGTGTTAGTGGAAATCCACATTTATTTCGATAATAATTAATGTCTGGAGGTTATATTGACCAATCAAGTAATTAACCGTATTAATAAGCAATTAATTGCTATTGATTCACATGATTATAACTATTTGTTCACATGTGTGTACTAGTGATTCACATTTATTTACTATTAGGGGAGTTGGTGCAAGATTGATAATACTTGCATGACTAAGTTAAAAATGGAGGTATAGATGGAGGTACTATACTGTAATTCGTATTTTCACATGTCTAGAACTATTGATTCACATGATTTACTATTAGGGGAGATCGTGCAAGTTTGATAATACTTGCAGGACTAAATTAAAAATGAAGGAAAAGAGGAAGGTATTATACTGTAATATTTCGAGCCCTAAAATGTGCAATTATCGAAACTATATTTTCCTATAAATAGAAGCTCCTTCTTTCATTATTTTTCACCAATTCACTAAAGCTATAGAGCAATTATTATAGAGAGAAATTATAGAGAGAAAGAAGAAGAGAAGTCTGCTACCTCACTATTCCAGTATCCAGTCTTCTTTTGAGGTAAGGGGTATTATTCTTTCGTATTAATGAAGAGAGTTATTTTCTTTCAATACTCATAAGAGTTGTTATTCCATTCTTTATTATTATGTTGGAATAACATGTCTATGCGAAGTACCGCATACATGGTGAAATTCTTCTGTTATTCCATTCTTTATTATTCTGTTAGAATAACATGTCTGTGCGGTCTATCGCATGCCTGGTGAATTCTGTTGTTATTCTATTCTTTATTATTCTGTTGGAATATCCTGTCTGTACGGATTACGCATGACCTGGTTCCATTCTTTATTATTCTGTTGGAATATCTTGTCTGTGCGGATTACGCATGACCTGGTTCTATTCTTTATTATTCTGTTGGGAATAACCTATCTGTGCGGTCCATCGCATGCATGGTGAATTCTTCTGTTATTCCATTCTTTATTATTCAATTGGAATAACCTGTCTATGTGGATTACCGCATGCATGGTGAATGATCCATCGTATTCATTCTTTATTAAATTGTGGAAATGATCTGACTACGTGGATTACCGCATGGAGGATGAAAATCCATTTGCAGTTTCGTATATTCTATTATACTCATCTGGGATATCATTTCTTTTGAACTCGTCATGAAATATCATTTTCTTTGGTATTTTTTGTTACGAGTTACTATTCATGGGTTACTATTCACTCTAGTATTATTCACTCGGGTAATCGGGGCACTTTTCATGTCGGAGTACTACTATTCACGAGTTACTATTCACGGGTTACTATTCACCTGATTACTATTCACTTTAATATCATTCACTCGGGTATTTGGGGTACTTTTCATGTCGGGGTACTATTCACGGGGTACTATTCCTGAAGTACTATTCACGGGGTACTATTTACCCAAAAAATATATTTCTTTTATGTCCAAATTATTTTTGGTACATGAATATTATTCTTGAATTTTACTCCACAAAGCAGTATCATGTTGATAATTTGAACATTATTGAATTCTGGATAAATTAAATTATAAATCTTTAAAATTTATCCTTGAACTTGTTTTATTGAATTATTATGTCATTGTCATCATCCTCATGCTTATTTTGTGATGAAAGTCATCTTTGGCTTACGTGCATAGATGGACTTGGTATGATTATGACCAGGGATTATTCGGTATAATCATGACCGTAATGTAATGAATGATATGGTAAAAGTCCTCAGTGGCCTGTAGTGCATTGATGGACAGTTGTTGGTATGATTATGACCAGGGATTATTCGGTATAGTCATGACCATTGATGATTTCATAAATATCCTTGGCCCGTAGTGCAGGGATGATTTGATGATGTGGTTTATTTATTAAGCTGAGTCTCAGCGTTAAAGTTGATGAAAAAAATTTTAAATCATAGAAGATAGTAGATTTTACTCTATACTTGACTCTTCTAATGGATTGCTTATTCTGCTGTAGTTGTTGATCTAAAACTTGTTGTCTATTGTATTATATCAGTTGTTATACTGTTGAAGGCTAATGATAATTTATTCTGCATTATCTTAGTCATAATATTTGTTACTGGGCTAGTTGAGCTCACCCTTTCTTTCACCTTTGTTCTCTTGAAATGAGAATATAGCTGGGACGAGTCGGGGAATGGAGTGACGGTCCAGATGATAGCATTAGTAGTCCTCACTATTCTGTGAAATAGTGTGATAATAAATGTAATAAGGACTCCATTGAGTGTGGATATTGTCTAGATGACAATATTCTTATTAAAACTCTTAGATTATGTTTTGTCGTATTTTACACGACTGTTGTATAAATAAGTTGTATTTGAATTTATGTACCATGTATCTGGCGACTCAAGATGGGTGATGTATACCTGTTTTGGGGGCGTCACATAAGGGATATTATTTTTTTCAGTATTCGTAGAAATAATATTTTCTTCCATACTCTATAGTATGTGAGTAATATTATTTAGTTTTGTATTCCTAATTCTACCCTCATTCTGTTAAAGTATTGCTTCTATACTCCATAAAATTAGTAGAATATCCTTGATATTTGCGCTTCATCTAGTATCTTTTCATGGAAATATTATTCTGAGCTTTCTTGATAATTATTGATCTTTTCATGTCGGAATACTATTTATGAGTTACTATTTACAAGTACAATTCACCCTATTACTATTCACTCGAATATTATTCACTCGGGTATTCGGGGCACTTTTCATGTCGGAGTACTATTCACGAGTTACTATTTATAGGTTACTATTCACCCAGTTACTATTCACACAAATATTATTCACTCGGGTATTTGGGGCACTTTTCATGCTAGGGTACTATTCACAAGGTACTATTCCTGAAGTACTATTCACAGGGTACTATTCACCCAAAAAATATATTTCTTTTCTGTCCAAATTATTTTTGATACATGAATATTATTCTTGAATTTTACTCCACAAAGTTGTATCATGTTGACAATTTTGATATTTTTAAACTCTGGATAAATTTAAAGTCTTTAATATTTATCCTTGATTTCGTTTGATTAATTCTTATATCATTGTCATCATCCTCATGCATATATTGTGATGAAAGACATTTTTGGCTTACGTGCATAGATGGACTGTTGGTTGGTATGATTATGATAAGGGATCATTCGGTATAATCATGACCCGTAATGTTACAAATGATGTGGTAAAAGTCCTCATTGGCTCGTAGTGCATTGATAGACAGTTGTTGGTATGATTATGACCAGGAATTATTTGGTATAATCATGACCAATGATGATTACATGAATATCCTTGGCCCGTAGTGCAGGGATGATTCGATGACTAAAATCTTAATGGAGTCTGAAAGTTAAAGAAGAAATTGTTAAACAATTCAAAGCCGACATCATCATGGTATCAACCTACCCTGAGTGGTTGTCCAATATAGTTCTTGTGCCTAAGCCCGGAGGGAAGGTACGAGTATGCGTGGATTATTGGGATTTAAAAAAAGCTTATCTCAAGGACAACTTTCTAGAACTTTTATCCACATACTAATAGACAGCACGGCTCAGTATGGCATGTATTCTTTTGTTGACTGCTTCGCTGGGTATCATCAGATCATGGTGGCTGAAGAGGACAGGGAGAAAGGGAGGCATCCCAGATATCAAATTTGCAAGCCAAAAGGCACCAGCCTATGAAAATTACATTGGAGAAATATCAGATGAACTGCCTCCCATCAAACAGTCTTGGTATTACGATATCAAAGAATATCTTCGAGATGGATCTATGCCCGCTGGGGCAAGTCAAGCTAAAAGAAAGCGGATCCATAAAATGGCCATGAAATTCTATTTTAGCGGAGATGCACTTTACAAAAGGGATGAGGAATAGGTCTTTTAAGATGCATGGACAAAGATCAAGCCCAAAGACTCATAGATGAAGTTCATGGTGGAGTATGTGGTCCATACATGAGCAGTCCTTTACTCGTCAAGAAGATATTGAGAACGGGGCATTATTGGATTTCTCTCAAAGTCGACTGTAATGATCATGTCAGGAGATGCTATCAAAGCCAAATCCATAGAAATGCCATCCACGCTCCTCCAAATGAACTACACAATATGAGTTCACCATGACCCTTTTCAATGTAGGGGATGGACGTGATCGGGCCAATCGAGCCAGAAGACAGTAATGGTCATCGGTTTATCTTCACCATGATCAATTACTTCACCAAATGGGTCTATGCTGCCTCTTTTCCTAAGGTTGCCAAAGAGGTAATCATTGGTTTCATCAGAATTAATATCATCTGTCGATATGAACAACCGGAGGTGATCGTATCGGACAATGTCAAGAACCTAAACAACCAGGTGATAAAGGAATTATGCAGCAAATTCCATATCAAATATCTTAATTCCGTCATTTATCGTCCCAAGATGAATGGTGTCGTCGAAGCAGCCAACAAGAATATCAAGAAAATTATACAAAAGATGTCCGCCAATCATAAGGGATGGCCTGACTTATTGCCTCTGACTCTGTTAGCGTACCGAACGTCAATACGCAATTCTACTGTTGTTACCCTCTACTCATTGGTCTATGGCATGGAAGCAATACTCCCCATAGAAGTAAAGATGGAGTCCTTAAGAGTGTTAATGGATTCTCAAATGGAGGAAGATCAATGGTTACATGACCAATATCACCAGTTATATCTGATAAATAAGAGGAGGGCCATAGCTATCTTTCATGGTCAATTATATCAGCAGAGGATTGCTCGGTCATACAACAAGAAATTCTGGCTTCGATAATTTAAAGAAAATGACTTGGTATTAAAGAAAGTCCTTGATAATCAAGATCAATCTAAAGGAAAGTTCGCCCTAAACTAGGAAGGCCCTTTCATTGTCAAGAAAGTGTTGACGGGAGGAGCCCTCAGACTACGAGAAATGGATGGGGAAGAATTCTCCCAGCTCATTAATTCAGACACCGTGAAAAGGTATTATGTCTGAAATCACCTATAACCCATCTATGGTGCGGTTTAACCCTTACAAAAAATCACAAAACCTCTTCAATGATTCAAAGTCGGAACTAAATAGACCTGATCTCCTCTCATCAATGGGAGTACGTACGCAACCATCTATGGTGCGGTCAAACCAAACAAAAAATCTAAAAATCCCTCAAACCAAGCTCAAACTCAAAACTATTCACTACAAAGCCTGAACTACGTAAGACTTGATCTTTCATCCATAGGAGTACGTAGGCAACCATCTGTGGTGCGGTCTAACCCTCAAAACAAAAGCCAAACATTTTCCCTAAATCTTAGCCATATCCAAAGACCAGTCCCAAGACACCAAAAACTGGTACAGTAGAAAATCCCAAAGATCAACGACCTATTCTGAAAGATCCTAGGACTTCTCAATGTCAATCCATCAAGGAGAAGTTTATGATACATCAAGATAACAAGTTATAAAGAAAATGATAACTATCAAGAAAGTGACAAGACATATCTAAATGGGAAGTGAATCAAAATATATTTCCTTGCCATAAAATACTATTTGATATATAAAATGTATCATGTGCATGACAAAAATGGCTAACCTAGTCTATACAGCAAAATGAAAGCTAGTCTATAAACCCGTAGATAAACGGGCCAACAAGTCCAACAGGGCATCCCTCTCAAAAAATGGAGGCGAATCTATAAGCTTCTGCCCTAAGGTCTCCATGCGAGCCAGAAGATCGCATCCATCTGCATAGTGCTACCATGATCATTTATGAATGCACTTATATCTGCAACAATGCTAACCCTGTAGGATCTAAGTGCAGTACTATCAGCAATGGAAGCATCTCGAGCTACGCGAGCCTCATCCCTCTCAACCAAAGATACATTCTGAGTAGCTAGAGCATCATCTCGTTTAACAAAAGCTATATCCCGACTATCTCGAGCATCATCTTGCTCAGTAAAAGCAGCATCCCGACCAGAAAGGGCTGTCAACATGAGTGCTCTAGCCTGATCCCTCTCAAATGTCATAAGATGTAGCCTCTGATCTAAATAGTCTACAGCAGGTGCAGCAAGAGGGCTAGGGGTGTCACTGACTAGAGATGTTGTCAAACCAGTAAATAGTTCATCCTCGATGAGAGAGTCAGGGTCTTCCATAGGCTCCTCCTCATCAGAATCAATACTCGGCTCTGAGTGAACAACCATAGCCGATGTAATATCTGCCCCCAGCCATGCAAAATACTGTGAATATCGACTCGGATGAGTAGTCAAAAATTCCGCCATCTCACAATGAGTCCAACAGTCATAAATCCTGATCAAGTCATCTGCTGACAAAAACGGAGCTGATAGTCGCTGACCCAAAGCCCCGCTAAATGGGTGAATATCCTGAAACTGATCAAACTGTCCCATAACAGCCAGTGGATTATACATGGTCATCCATCTCATACCAACCAGGGGTAGATAGTTCATACCAACTGTATGAGTAATAAGGCTATAAGGAGAGTTGAGTCATGAGCAAGGAAATATAGCAAATAGATCCTCAATCGCTGTCAGAGAAGCCAACCAGGATGTTACATCTTTACACTCAGTCGGTCAAAAAGAATAAGACATAGCTATCTCATGAGTAAAGCAGTACCCATGACATCTAAAGGTGTCAATCAGTCTCAAATATGTCATACACCACACATACAACAAGACGGCACTCCCCTTGAAAACCCCCATAGGATGGGTATGGCAAAATGTGGCCGACCTCAAGGTCTCTGCCAATATCATGGGCAAGATAGTGCAACCCTCCTTGAGAGCACGAACTACTCTCATCAGGCCAATGTCCAGATGGTCCATATATAGCGGCATGTACAAATAGACCACGATGCACATTAATAGAATATCTATGCGGGCAACCTGCCACTCACCCTCAATAATGCTGAAGTCCCCTAAGTGTCGTAGATAGTTGTCCAGAGACCCAAAATGGTCAATCAAAAAATCCAAGGACACCACATGCCCTGAGGTAATCTCGTCCATGATAACTCTACATCGTAAGCCCGTTAGGATCATAAATTGTCGGCTCATATCACCAATAGCCATCCTAGCATAAGACCGATCCAAGGGCAAATCAGTGAGGCACTCATACTCCTCCAATGTAGGGGTCAACTCATATATATCAAATCTAAAAACTTGTCTCTCTAGTATCCAGCAAGATATCATGCCCTCTATAAAGCCCAATGGTACCTGGAACATCAAGAGGGTCATAGAATGTCTCAACATCTAATCAACTGTCACCCTATCTGTGGGAGGCAAACTGTCGTACCATGATCTCAGAGAAGAGGCTATCAGTATGGGTGGGGTATGCTCAATATGGTTGATGGTAAATGAAGACATCTGTAGAATCATATCATAAGACCTTCCATGGGTCAATGCTAAACTCACCCATGTGCTTGCATATCCATGACATAATTCATGCATGACAATGATAAATGACAATGTGATGCAAGGAATAGAAAGCATTATACATACATTCCTAAATAAATCATCATCTAATACATCATCTTTGTATACAAATGAAAATAAAAAGTACAGGGAAATGGGTCACAGCCGTCCAATATCTAACAGAGGCCTATCAAAAGATATAACGAGAAACAGGGAATAGCTGCCCAATATCTAACGGATGCCTATCAAAAGAGATAACGAGAAATCTATCAGAAGAAATCAATGACGTTCATTTCATCCAATCGATCAACCTGCTGTAACTCCTCTTGAGTTACTGTATCTCCGCCAAATGGAACATTAGGGCGATACAAAGGAAGATTTGTACCGGTAAAGTTGTCAGAGTAGGGGCCACCTGAAGGACCAGCGTCAAAGCTAGAGGGATCAAAAGAATCTTCCTCTGCTGGATCTCTACCTAAATGTCGGATAAAAAAATTTGTTTGGACCAACCTCTAGGTTAAAATGTCAATCTGCGCCAAATGAGTGGGCTCTTGAACACAAACAATCCAGTCTGTCATCATAACAGACCCTGAAACCATATCCCCCATAAACTAAGTAGCACAGGTCTGAGCCCGAATGGTGCGGAGAATCCACCAGTGATGGAAGGCATCCTAAGTGAAAGGGCCCTCTGATAATGTGAAGCCATCCAAACTCATCAGGGGAATCTCGGTGATCGGCTAAGATAAAGGCTAATGTCGCCTAGTAGGAGGAAAAGATGGAATGCGAATCTCCCCTGTGATGCTCCTGATAGCACACTCTCCTAAATAGAGCTCTCAGCCTCCATCAGTCAAGAGAGGAATATAATGAGTGGATAATATATACTCTACCACGGTCGGAAAGCCACCCTCAAAGCATACTGTCAAATGGTCCTCGGAGTAGGGAACCCATGTGATGACATCGGCTGTTAACAACTTAAACTGCAAACGAGAATAGGTAAACCCCTCTGCTATAGGAACCTCTGCAAAATTGGAGTGATACAATCTCTGTCCCCATGGATAGGTCTCTAGACCTAATGCAGTAACAAGACAAAGATAGGGAAACCTCTCATAGGCCCAAAACTGGAAATGGAAAGATCAAATATCCTCAGTCATGAAGATTGACAACCCAAGTGAGGGAAAATGAAAGATAAAGAAAAATACTCACCAACAAAAATGGGAAAAAGCCTAGCCAAGCCTCTGTCATGCCCTCTGAGCATAGGCGCATCCCCCTAAGGAAATAGGCAAAGGTGTACGAGCCCCAATCAAAGTCTTTGATGCGATCCACCTCATGAATGGCACTGACCAAAGTAAAAGAAACCGTCGAGGAGTTGTCTGCTAGGAAACAACTCGTGATGATGATCAGGAACAATCATCGAAGAATGCGATCTCTAACCCTCTGATCATCAGGAAAAGGCAAAGTCAAAGCCCCACTCATGGCATCCATACTCAAGAGCCCAGATCAAATGGTCCGACCCTTGAGGGGCATCGCAGGAACTCCAGAAAGGGATCGAACTGAAGCTGGTGAAATGTCAGCCACCAAAGGCATTAGCGCCCTTGTAAACTCTAACCCAGGGATGAACCGCCAGTCCATCGGTGTCATCATCATCTCGTAATCCAACAAATAAAGAGAATGAGTCTGGTGGAACCAGCACTCAGACAAAGCCCTCAGATAACCCCAGAGGCAGCGACGGGGAGGAATAGAAAATAAAGCCTGAAAGCTCCATGAATGAACAATCTCCTGGTACTCTGGATGAAGGGTATGGTACAAAAAGTGAATGTTAAACCAGTTCCCCCTAGGCTGAGTAAAGCCGAGAACTTGCATCAACTTCAAAATCAAGATCAAAACCTTTGCCCCGAAAGTGGGAAAAGAAAAAAGGGAAAGATGGAAATGGTTGTTACCTCGTTCGCATGAAGGTAGATCGAGGGATGACGGCTCAAATCATCCAAAAGATCTGGAATCGTCATGATAATAGCTGGAAGCTCTCAACGGGGAATGGAAGCATAATGAGCAGGATCCACAATAGGAACATCCTCCTCCTCGTCCATAGCATTCGGCCTATCAACCCGAATAGGGCGAATCACTGACTCAGTCAACTGGTGAGGTTGCCGAGCTGGACGAGGCTGAGGAACATCAAAAGCTCTCCTCCTCAAACCTGTAGAGGCCCTACAAGAGCTACTCAACTGGTCTGGATCCATAATCTTAACAAAGTCTCCAAATCACCTCAGAAAGAGTGAGGTAAGTTTTAAACTTAAAGCTTATTAAAGTTAAATTATTGCTTCATATCTGGTTTAAGTTCTAAAGCATTCATTGTGTTAACATACATCCACAGTAGAGTTAAAATTTCATGTTCATTAAATGCTCAGACTCGTGAAATTTTTTTGTCAGAGTCTCCTTTATAAAATGTACTATCCACATGTATATAAGCATGACTAGGTGGCCATTCAGTAGCACGTCAACCCAAAATTATGAACATCTTATATGCATGAAAAATATTAAAATTTAACCCACCATGGCGGCCAAAGTACTATGTGTGCTTTATTTGAAAACCCGTGCTCATTTGTCTTCAAATAGGATGAATAAACTAGCAAAAAAGGGTGCCAAATGACTGTCTTAGAAGTCAGTTTTTTTCACATTAATACGTTCAGCACGGTAAAACATAAGCATTTACTAAGTTAATAAGCATGCATATTCACTAATTGTGTTTAGAAGCATTATGTATGAAATTTAACATTCTAACGATCAAATCTTGAAAAGAAAACATGTAAACGTTACCAGAGTAGTGCAGAATGCTAGTACGATGACGGATTTTGAAAAAAAATAGCTCGAACTCAGTAGATCTGAAAAAGAATTTTGAATTCTTTAGTATAGTTCAACTTGAAAATGACTTGTGAAAGGAACGGGGGGAGAAGAAATACCCATGGGGAGCTGCGGGTCTACCTGTGGCTACTCAGGGTGGGTCCCACCCCCTGTGGCTCGATCAAATTTAAGTTAGGAAGAAGTTCCCGAAAGTTGAAAAGTTAAATCAAGGAAAAAGGTGTTATACGATTGAGCGAAATAGGCCTGAAACCCTGAATTCGGATACCAAACTTCTTATCTCAATATAAGTCATGGGTATTAACCCTGATGAGGGGAGTGGAAAGCCAATGATAGAGATTATTGAAAATGGCCCTTGTCAGAACATCGGGAAGGTTCGGTGTCATTAACCATTGGTCTTGAGTGCATCAAAATGTCCAGATTTGTTCAGGGGTATAATTCGTCAGAAAGATATCCCCAACAAGAATATCAGGAATGTATGATAGTGTAAACCATTGGCTACAACTCCAGCATAGCATCGGGAAAGATCTGGTGATGTAAGTCACTGAAAACTACTTCAACAAAGGTCAGAATGACTGACAGTATAAATTGTTGGTGACAACTCCAGCATTGCATCGAGAAGGGATCGGTGATGTAAGTTATTGAAAACTACTTCAATGAAGGTCAGAATGATTAACAGTGTAAACCATTGGTGACAACTCCAGCGTAGCATCGGGAAGGGTCCGGTGATGTAAGCCTTTGAAAACTGCTTTAACGAAGGTTAGAATGATTGACAGTGTAAACCGTTGGTGACAACTCCAGCGTAGCATCGGGAAGGGTTCTGTGATGTAAGTCGTTGAAAACTACTTCAACGAAGGTTAGAATAATTGACAGTGTAAATCATTGGCGATAACTCTAGCGTAGCATCGGGAAGGGTCTGGTGATGTAAGTCGTTGAAAATTACTTCAACGAAGGTTAAACTAATTGACAATGTAAACCATTAGTAACAACTCCAGCGTAGCATCAGGAAGGGTCTGGTGATGTAAGTCGTTGAAAACTACTTCAACGAAAGTCATAATGATTGACGGTGTAAATCGTTGGTGACAACTCCAGCGTAGCAACGGGAAGGGTCCGATGATGTAAGCCGTTGAAAACTACTTCAATGAAGGTTAGAATAATTGACAATACAAACCGTTCGAGATAACTCCAGCGTAGCATCGGGAAAGATCCGGTGATGTAAGCCATTGAAAACTACTTCAACAAAGGTCAGAATGATTGATAGTGTAAACCATTGGCGATAACTCTAGCGTAGTATAGGGAAGGGTCCGGTGATGTAAGCCGTTGAAAACTACTTCAATGAAGGTTATAATGATTGACAGTGTAAACCGTTGGTGACAACTCCAGCGTAGCATCGGGAAGGGTCTTGTGATGTAAGCCGTTGAAAACTACTTCAATGAATGTCAGAATGATTGACTGTGTAAACCGTTAGCGACAACTCCAGCGTATCATCGAGAAGGGTTCGATGATGTAAGTCGTTGAAAACTACTTCAACGAAGGTTAGAATGATTGACAATACAAATCGTTGGCGACAACTCCAGCGTAGTATCGGGAAAGATACGGTGATGTAAGCCGTTGAAAATTACTTCATCGAAGGTCAGAATGACTGACAATACAAACCGTTGGCAACAACTCCAACGTACCATCGGGAAAGATCCAATGATGTAAGCCATTGAAAACTATTTCAACGAAGGTCAGAATGACAGACAGTGCAAACTGTTGGCAACAACTCCCGTGTAGCATCAGGAAAGTTCTGATGATAAAAATTATGGAAAACTATCTTCCTCAGGAAGGATCAATGATGGAATCTGTTATCTAAATCCCCAGCTGAGACACCACGAAGGTTCAGTGATTTTCAAACTGTTGTAAACTACTGTTCAAATAGGCATCCAGGAAATTCGGTGATAGTCAACCTTCACAAAAACTACTGTTCGAGTAGGTGTTGTGAAGATATTTTGGAAGCAAGCAATAAAAGTTTCATCTCCATCAGAACTATCAACATCAACTTGATAGAAATCCAAGGCGATGGTGACATTCCCATCATAGCATCGGGAAAAATCTGATGATGTAAACCGGTGAAAACTATCATCAAAATAAACAACAATAATCCCCAGGGAGTTACTCGTCAAAAAGACGAATATCCCCGGCAAAGGTAAAGTCAGAAAACACATCTGAAAACAAAGAACATTGGTGATAAATTCCAACGTCGAATTCAGAAAGATCCATTGATAACAATTATAGAAGATTTCCCCAGCAGGGATCTTGAGAACATCTCTACAACATCATGTCGAATTAGTCTCAATGGAGCTAATGGACATGTTAAACCATTAGCTTCAATCCAATGTAGCATCGGGAAAGATCCGGTGATGAAAGCTTGATAAACTACCATTCGAGTAGACATCAAGGTAATTCAGTGGAGACCATCATTGACAACTCCATCCCCAACAAGAATGGCTAGAGCAGTCAGTGGTAGAATACAGTTGGAGGTAATTCCACACCAAAACATTCAGAGCACATAACATCATACTATACTACATTGCATGACATCATTTAGACTTGTTGTATTTCAAGTGTCTAGTAATCTTTATCTTGTTCATGCCATTACATTGCATAAACATGATAAAGGGGCATCTATAGACACTTGAAATTTTTCATTCCTATTACTAACCATGCAGGAGGACAGAATCGTCTTTTATCTTCCAAAGACAACCCTGAAAGTCAAATCACCAAATCAAGCCCAGGGGATAACCACAGGAGATCAAATCAAGCCTCGGTGACAACCCCGAGAGATCAAATCAAGCCCCGTCAATAACCCCTGGAGACAAGACAAACCCCGACGACAACCCCAGGAGATAAAGCTAAACCCCGATGACAACCCCGGGAGATCAAGCCAAACCTTGGTGACAACCCCAGGAGATCAAGCAAAGACCCAGTGATAACCCCGAGAAACCACAAACTAACCTCAGCGACAATCTTAAGGACTGACAAAAGTCAACAACAGTCCAATCTCGAAGACAACCCTGAGAAAAGACAGCTACAACTGCATCAAGCCTGAAACTAACCTGGGAGGGAAAAATAGTAATTTTTCTAACTCAACATCAATCAACTCAAATCATTTCCATAAAGGTCATGCAGAACCATAACGTAAATCCCGAGTGAAAAATAGCATAAGGCAGCTCAATGGATGGACTGCAAAGACTCAAAGATCTGGGCATGGACCCATCTTCCAGGATTCGAAAAAGGTCAAATCCAATGTCATTGTTTAGCTCTCGAAAAGGGCTTTCCATAAAGGTATAGCACACCTCCATCAGATTCATAAATTGAAAGTTATAAAGGTTCGAGCAAACAACGCGATGGTCTGAGTGCATGTACTTCGAGATAACGGGACCCACAGGATCGGGCCTGTGACGCCCCCAAAATAGTTCCACACGACCCATTCTGAGTCGCCAAATATCATACTATAAAAATCAAATACAAACTTCATTTATATAACTGTTGAACTGTCGTGCAGAATACGACCACAGTTAAACCGTGAGTTTTAATACAAATGTATGTAACTCTCATGGTACCTTGACCACAACCTAACAATGGTACCTTACATAAAAGTACAGTCAATAACTGTTTTAGAAATTAAAATCTTTGGGAAGTGCTCAAGGAAACCTTCGTACATGGGAGGCCATGCGTCTAGGTAATGATAGATATCATATGTCCACAGAATTATCCTTGGTGACCCAATAGTCCCCAAAGAAAAACAAGAAGATTGTTATCATCTTCTTTCCAATGGTGAGTCTTCTCTTGACATATAATTATCTCTGTTGTCTCCAAGTGAGAATTATATTTCAAATAAACTCCAAGATTATATAGGTAGTGATCGTAGATATACTCAGCAAGTGGATGTGCACAACCATGTCTTATGATAACACGAGGTTGTATGTCATTAGACATCTTGTATGATAGTGGCAAAACACCCTTCCAAAGTTGGGTTCACCTCACCCTATTCGGTTCACCAAAATTAAATATCAAATGATATATACAATACGACACATTTATCTAAAGTTCTCAATAAAATTATTTCCATACTATTTAGGGAGAACCTCAATAGCTATAGACCACCGTTCTATTCCCCTGTTACTCCTGCTCTACCCAGCTACACTCTTATTACCTGAAAGGAATTGTGAAGCAAAGGGTGAGCACAAATAGCCCAGTAAAGAATATTATAACTGAAGATAATTAAATTATCAATAGCCTTCGTTAATAATAAATCAGAGATTTAGAACATATAGTAGATGATAAAACTTTTCAACCATAGTTGCAGCGGAATGAGCAATCCATTAAAAGAGTCAAAAAGACCATCAGGTCTATTATCTTCTCCATGTTAAAAGTCCACCAATAATGTTTTATCCCTGTGACATCAATCAACAATTCCAGTCCACAATCATATGAATACCTCATAATCATAATTGTGATTCTAAATTTCTCTTCACACCCAGGACGAAGATAATTTTCATCACCTATATTCACCTGAAACATCAAAAATCATGGTTAAACCAAATCACAATTCTTGCTCAGAATCATACTAATAAATTCATCTTTGCACTACGGCCAAAGATATTCATTAACAATTCATCTTTGCACTACAGGCCAAAGACATACAATTTATATTTTAGAAGAGTCAAGTAGAGCATGATATCTACTATCTTTCTTTAATTAAAAGTGTATAATCAATATTTTATCATTGAGACTCGACAATAAATAATCCACATCATCGAATCATTCACGCTTTACTACCAAGGATATTCATGTAATCATCAATGGTTATGACTATACTGAATAATCCCTAGTTATAATCATACCAATAACTGTCCATCAATGCACTACGGGCCAATGAGGACATTTACCACATCATCTATAACATTACGAGTCATAATTATACCGAATGATCCCTGGTCATAATCATACCAATAAACAGTTCATCTATGCACATAAGCCAAAGATACTCATCAATCAATAGTTCATCTTTGCACGTAAGCCAAAGATATACAACTGTAAAACCAATAATCAACAGTCCATCTTTGCACGTAAGCCAAAAATGACTTTCATCATAATATAAGCATGAGGATGATGACAATGATATAAGCATTAATCAAACGAAAACAAGGATAAATATTAAAGACTTTAAATTTATCCAAATATTATCAATCACTTAATAGACTCATAATCTAATATTATTAATATTATAACAATATTTTAATCACTTCTTAAACTTATAAACAATTTATTTCAATTGTTTATACTTTACCAAATAATACATTTAATCATTCAAAAATGCCATACTCATAAGATTTCATCATCAATGATCAAATCCCTCATCAAAAATCTGGATATACCCTATATAAGATTTCCAAGCCATAAAATCCTATTTTCCAATTTTGTTACTTCATATAACATATTTAATTCATTTACTCATAACTAGTTTATTTTCATGAAAAATACCAAATCAGTCCCAAAAATATTTCTTTTCTAGGATTTAACAGAATATAGTCCCATATTGAACATATATTTTTCTCGGAATTTTTAAAATTCATTTACTATTTTTCATATGGCCAAAACTGCAGAATATTTAGACATTTATCATAAATTGTACTTTTGTCCAAAAATTTCGAAATTTACAGGGTATACATCTATTATATACATGTACTCCCAATAAAACTTTCACTAATTTTGGAGTTAACCACAAGGAGTTATAAGGGTTTACTTTTAAAATAGTCTTTTCCCATAAAATCCATAACTCTTAATCTATACCTCCAAAAATCGCCATCTTTGGACACAATATAGAAAACTCATCAAATTATCATTTCAAATTTTTGTCAGAATTTTTGAGGGTCAGAAAAATTACGAAACTGCAAATAGATTTTCACCCGCAATGCGGTAATACACGTAGACAGATCATTTCTACAATTTAATAAGGAATGAATACAAAGGATCATTCACCATACATGCGGTAATCCACATAGACATGTTATTCCAACAGAATAATAAAGGATAGAATAACAGAAGAATTCACCATGCATGCGATAGACCGCATGCATGAGTTATTCCCAAATGTAATAATAAAGAATGGAACCAGGTCATGCGTAATTCGCACAGACAGGATATTCCAAGAGAATAATAAAGAATGGAATAACAATAGAATTCACCAGGCATCCGATAGACCGCACAGACAGGTTATTCCAATAGAATAATAAAGAATGGAACTAGATCCCGCAGAATCCGCATGACATGGGATATTCCAATGTAATAATAAAGAATGGAATAATAGAAGAATTTCACCCGTGAAAAGCGATTGCTTGATGTAAAAAGTTATTCCAACATAATAATAAAGAATGGAATAACAATAGCTCTCTTCATGAATACGAAAGAAATAATACCCCTTACTATAATAATAATATCCCTTACCTTAGAAGAAAATTAGATACTGGAATAGTGAGGTAGCAGACTTCTCTTCTTTTTTCTCTCTATAATTTCTCTCTATAATAATTGCTCTATAGCTTTAGTGAATTGGTGAGAAATGAAGGAAGAATGAGCTTCTATTTAAAAGAAAATATAGCTTCGATAATTGCACGTTTTGGGGCTCAAAATATTACAGTACAATACCCTCAACTTTTCTTTTATTTTTAATTTAGTCCAGCGAGTATTATCAAACTTACACCACCTCCCCTAATAGTAAATCATGTGAATTAATAGCAATTAATTGCTCATTTATTCGATTAATTACTCGATTGGTCAATATAACCTCCAGACATCAATTATTATCGAAATAAATGTCGATTTCCACTAACACTAACAATCTCAACACAATGGAAATATTTTTCACAAAAATTTCATTTTTGAAATTTCAAAGTTTGACTTTTTTTGAAAAAGTCAACTGTTGACTTTTTTGACCAAAAAGTCAACCCCAGCAAATTTTGTGTTTATAGTCTATTTCTACTAATTTCATCGTTTCGGACTCAAGTATCACGTTCGCGTCTCCAAATTCAACTCCGAACTCAACTTTGATTTTTAATAACATTCATTATAACTCACAATAAGGTCGTTCTGTGAAAGAGGGCTTTCAGATAAAGATTTCTCCTTATTTGCCAGCAATTAGGTGACCAAACCTCTCCTCGATGTAACTTCTAGACATTGTCAATATTGCAAATAATAATATGAATAACTTTGTCGTCTCAATTATTGATTTAATAATATATAACATATTATGCAGATGATACTATGA
The DNA here is from genome assembly GCA_020205615.1 of Panax quinquefolius. NCBI lineage: Eukaryota > Viridiplantae > Streptophyta > Magnoliopsida > Apiales > Araliaceae > Panax > Panax quinquefolius. The sequence continues at coordinate 135,957,848 of CM035155.1, forward strand.
CAATAATTGAATCAATAATATGAGAGATATGATACAGCAATTATTGTAGCAATAATTGAGTATAATTGAGTGACTTCTCACATAAGCATCAATAATCAATACCGTGTGCTACTATTCAACCACGCGTATTACTGTTCTTTTACTACCAATTATTTTATGACAACTTGCTTACTTTGAAAAATTTTCAAATATGACCCTTAACTTTAAACTTTTATCAATTTAGCTATTTACCAAAATAGAAAAATTAAATACTTTTATTTCATAAAATTCGGGATCTCACAGGGCTCGCCCGGGAAATTGCACGTAAATTCGCATCTATTTTGGTCTATAAATAGACCTCCCATCAGCTAAAAAAGAAAAGAAAAAAGAAGAAAACTGAGCAAATTCCGTCCATTTCAGCTCTTAACCCCTTCTATAGTGTTCCAAACTCTGATATTCTTCTTTGTAAACACTTGTATACATATATACTATAACATATCAAATTTTAACCGATGAAAACAGAGTTTTCAAGCTTCAAAAACGGTTTAAATCTCTCCTCGCTATACACTGTTCGATCATTTCATATTTGAAGCTTTTACTCGTTTTTCTATATATATATATATATATATATATATATATATATATATATATATATATATATTTACAAGTTTGGCCTGGATTGCTAATCTGTGGCTTTTTACTGCTTTTATATATATAAATATGCTGAAACCAAAAAGTTGAGCCTGGATTGCAAATCTGTGGCTTTTTCTTGCTTTCGTATATATATATAAATAGTAAAAAGGCCATGAATTTAGAATCCAGGCCAAACTGGTAAATCTAAATATATATATATATTTATATATATATATATATTAAATTTTTACTGTGATTAAATATCAGTCTTAACTGTTCATTCAATGTAAATCCATAATATTTGAATTTGTGGACTAGATTTATCAAAATCTAGCCCTATCTAACTTGAACCGGTTCAAAAGTTGTAGAACTGGAACTGTTAGGCTAGAATGGCTAAGATTTATTTAAATCTAGTTTTTTTTCTAGTTTTTTGTAAATATTAAGCAATCACGTAACCCTAGATCTGTATCTAGAGGGAACGGGAAGCTTGGCTCCGCGCAGGCAGGAATTTAATTGATGAATCCTTTATTTTACGTTGTTTAGATTAGATATCTATTTTATTTCAGTATCCTCATTATACAAGCTATTCATATGATATTATGTGAGCCTAGGAGCCACGGGATCTAAGATCCAACTGACAGATCTAGATCTGGTTCCCATGATGGACCCTTTCCAGTTGTACGGCTAGCCTGCAAATCATATATGTGGTGCTCGAACATCGTTTGATGGTTGTCATGACCATAAGGAGCCCGACACTTATATGTATATTATTTTATCGAAGATGTTTTGCATCTCGAGAATAAAATCAAAACAAGCCGAATACGGAATAAAATAGAAGTATCAAAGGCCTCGATTACTATGTGAGCATAAGGGTTTGAAAACTTATTTTCAAAACATTATCTTATATGCCTTGTATTAAAATTGAAATTTTATACAAGTCAAACCCTTTGTATATAGGTGCAAAAGAGGTATAGCACTACTTCCAAATAATGCACTTAGGCCCAATTAATTGCACACACACTTCAAATAATTAGGGAATTAAAAAGATGTGTTAACCGTGTTTTCACGGAAGTCGTGAGGTGCCTAACACCTTCCCCTCACTTAATCAAGCCCTCGAACTCTATGAATCTTGGTTTCCAAGTCCTGTTAAACAGAGTCCAATAATAGGGCCTTTTGCAAAACTTTCAAAAAAACTCGGTTGAGTTGGTACAACCATTTCACTTCTACCAACTGACAACTCTGAGTTTTCAATATTGTCGACATTTTGTGTCAGACCCTTTTGTCAAACTTGCCCTTTCAAATCAAATTCAAATCACATAGAAAACATAAAGGGTTAGAAAGGCCAAAAGAAGGAAATTTTTTCCAACATCGACAATTAATATCTAGTGTTTTAACTTTTGTAGTTGGACTATTTATGAAAGATAATGTTAAGTCATTCAATATTACAAGCTCATCAACCATGTGCGAAGTATGAGCAATATGGATAATAGTTTGTTATATTATCAAATAGATAAATATTAATTAGGATATTGAGAAGATAATTGTAGCTATTAGATTTTTAAATAATAATTATTAAATTATATATCATAGTTCGATCAATTATTAAGTTAAATATTTGAATGGAGTACTTATTTATTCAGTTATAATTATGACAAAATAATTATTTTAATTTTATTGAAGTTTTTAATGGAATTCTATAATAGTGTTTAAATATGTTTCATAACCCTAAACTATCTGACATATTCCAATTTGGTGATCCACCTTTCAATTTTGTCAATTAGATGAGTAAACTATTAATTTTTTTTCCAATTTCATTTAATTGAGTCTGCCACGTCAGAAATTGTTGACGTGGTTGTCTGGGTAGACATAACTGAGCTGATATGTTTCGAAAAAAATAATTCTTTATTTTGTGATTAAATATTTTTTGATATGTTTCGAAAAAAATAATTCTTTATTTTGTGATTAAATATTTTTGATATATTGAAGGGTAAAATTACTAAACTACTTTTATCTTACATTAAATTAAACCAAAATAAAATAACAAATAAATAACATACGCATCTCTCTTGATCCAGATCTGATTTCTCATTATTTCTTGGTTCTTTCTCATTTCTGAATTCTCGTTCCACATCTGAAAAGATCGTTACTTGATCTGCGATTTGGCTATGAATTTATGTTATTTCTCCATTCAATTTGTTATCATTCCTGTTCAGATTTGTTGCAGTAGCCTTTTTATCTATGGAGTTCGGGTGAAAATCGTTTTTGGTTCTATAGATTTGTTGAGGTATGCTATAGAACCGATTTATTTCGACAATTTTTTGTATTGGTTTTCCCTTTTTTCTCTGGATTTATGAATTTATTGTATCTTCGTACTTTTCACTAATTTCTTTTTATTTTCTTTTAAAATTTGTAGGTTATTCTTTGGATTTAAGGTATACTAAAGACTAGGTCATAAAAACGAGAAAGCAGTTCTTCTGCAGCATTTTGATCAACTTTCTAAGTTGTTAGCAAAATTTTCCAAAGACAAATCTTTTTAACTTTTTTCGAGGTTTAACAGGTTTGTTGCATGGTGATGAGGATTAACATAGACTGCAATGCCTGCTGCAAGAAAATGAGAAGAATCCTTGTTAATATGAAAGGTATTTGTTTTTGTGGCAATAAATGTGGTTAGTTTTAACAAATTTATTGACTTACAATTTTTTGTTATGGTTGATGTTAACGTCAAATTTTGTACACCTGACGAAATCACCAAAACAGCAGGCCAAAATTGCGCTAACGGTTGATGGAGTAGTTGATTATATCAAACTAACGAAATACATTCACACAAACATAAATAAAGAGATATAAATATGAACACAAGAATTTACGTGGAAACCCAATTGGGAAAAAACCACGGAGAGAGAGAGTAATCCACTATAATAATATTGGGAGTACAAGATGTGTATATGGAGGGAGTACAAGTTGATAATATGGAGAGTATAAGTTGTGTATTTGTGTTGTATCTCTTGTGTTCTTGTCCCCAAATCCTAGCTTGTAGCCGTATATATAGAAGTCACCTCCATCCGCATCCAACTAGAAGAAGGACTCCTTTTGTAGAATCACCTTATAACTACTGAATCCAATTAAGAGTAGGAGTCCTAATTAAACCTCCTTATCCCACCAAATAAGGAAACACAATCCTATTTTAATAAGGACTCTCCACTGTCACAATAAATACATATGGGCCATCACCAGATTCGGACCATTAAATAGACTGGGTTGCACCATGGCTAGACCCAAATAATCACATCCCAACATTGCCCCCCAGTCTCTTATTTATAAGGAACTTAAAATAAGAGAGTATACAAACTTTGTCACACCCAAACACCATGCGCCAAACAGAAACTTGTGACTCTCAATATTTTCGCCCCACTTCTCAATTCATTTCTAAGATATACATAAAGATCCGTAAGCCACGACCCATATGCCACATGCCACGAGCCACGAACCACGAGCCACGTACTTTGAGACACGAGCCACGTGCTTTGAGCTATGAACCACGAGCAACGAGCCAAGTGCTTCGAGCCACGAGCTTCGTGCTTTGAGCTACGAGCCACGTGCTTTGAGCCACGAGCCACGAGCAATGAGCCAAGTGCTTTGTAAAATCCCAAATTTTACGAATAAAGATTTAAATTTCTCAAAAAAAAAATTTGAATATTATGGTGTGGATTTAATATAATGATATAGTTGTGGGTAGTATTTATAAATTTTGCAAAGTATGCAAGTTGTTATATAATATTTATTTGGTCGGAGAATATTCTTTTTATCGGGAATATCCGCATTTACCAAGCACAATCATTCAAGCGACCCCATAACGAGTAAGTATTTGTCGATTTAGAAAACGCACAAAAGTTATTTTTTTATAAAATAACGGCTGAAAGTATTACCGTTAAAACTGTTGAACTACTCGGTAGTAAAAGTACAGTAATACGCATGGTTGCATAGTAGCACATGGTATTAGTTATTAATGCTTACGTGAGAAGTCACTCAGTTATACTCAATTATTGCTACAAGAATTTTGTGATCATATCTCTCATATTATTGATTCAATTATTGTCACAAGATCATCGCATTATATGATATATTATTAAATCAATAATTGAGACGACAAAGTTATTCATATTATTAAATTGCAATATTTACAATGTCTAGAAGTTTCGCCAAGGAGAAGTTTGGTCACCTAATTGCGCTAATAAGGAGAAATCCTTATCGAAAGCCCTCTTTCCGGGAACGACCGGTTGTTAAATATTGTGAGTTATAATATTAATGATGAATAAGTTCATGTTGATTAAAGATGAATTTGATAGTTCCATTGTGTTGTGATTATTGGTGTTAGTTGAAATCGATATCTATTCCGATGATAATTGATGTCTTGGGGTTATATTGATAAATCGGGTAAGTTATCGGATAAATGAGCAATTAATTGCTACTAATTCGCATGCTTATATAACTATTTGTTCACATGTGTGTACTATTGATTCACATTATTTACTATTAGGGGAGTTGGTGCAAGATTGATAAAACTTGCATGACTAAGTTAAAGATGGAGGTATAGATGGAGGTACTATATTGTAATTAATTTTTTCACATGTTTAGAACTATTGAGTCACATGATTTACTATTGAGTCACATGATTTTACTATTAATTCACATGATTTACTATTAGGGGAGTTGGTGCAAGATTGATAATACTTACAGGACTAAATTAAAAATAAAAGAAAAGTTGGAGGTATTGTACTATAATTTTTTGAGCCCCAAAACGTGCAATTATCGAAACTATATTTTTCTATAAATAGAAGCTCATTCTTCCTTCATTTCTCACCAATTCACTAAAACTTTAGAGCCATTATTATAGAGAGAAATTATAGAGAGAAAGAAGAAGAGAAGTTTGCTCCCTCACTATTCCAGTATCCAGTCTTCTTTTGAGGTAAGGGATATTATTTTTTTCATATTCATGAAGAGAAATTCTGTTATTCCATTCTTTATTATTTCATTGAATAACTCAGATACGTGATCTACCCTATACTTGGTGAAATTCTTTTGTTATTCCATTATTTATTATTCTGCTGGAATAACCTGTCTATGCGAAGTACCGCATACATGGTGAAATTCTGTTGTTATTCCATTCTTTATTATTTCGTTGGAATATCATGTATCATGCATTTTATGCTTGGGACCGGTTCCGTATTTTTTATTATTCTCGTTGGAATATCCTATCTATGCGTATGGTTTTACGCCAACCTGGTTAGGTCTCTTTATTATTCTATTGAATATCCACGCTCGTATGCGCTTTTACTGGACGGGACTGGTTCCGTTATTTATTATTCGTTAGAATAACCTATCTATGCCAAGTACCGCATGCATGGTGATTTCGTTGTTATTCCATTCTTTATTATTCTTTGAATATCCCGCTTCGGCAGATTACGCGCCGACTCGGTTCCGTTATTTATTATTCTCGTTGGGATAACTCCGCTCATGCTAAGTACCGCATGCACGGAATTTCTTTTGTTATTCCATTCTTTATTATACTCAGTTGGTTAAAGTTTTGACTTCTATACTCGTCATGAAATATCATTTTATTTGGTATTTTTTATTACGAGTTACTATTCATGGGTTACTATTCACCCGATTACTATTCACTCTAGTATTATTCACTTAGTATTCTAACACTTTTCATGCTGGAATACTATTCACAAGTTACTATTCATGGGTTACTATTCACCGAAATTACTATTCACTCGAATATTATTCACTCGGGTATTTGGAGTACTTTTTATGTCGGGGTACTATTCACGAGGTACTATTTCCGAAGTACTATTCACGGGGTACTATTCACGATGAAAAATTGATTCTTTTCTGTCCAAATTAATTTTTTTTGTGCATGAATATTATTCTTAAATTTTACTCTACAAAGAAGTATCATGTTGACAATTTGGATGTTATTAGTTCCTGGATAATTTAATTCTTGAACTTGTTTTATTGAATTCTTATATCATTGTCATCATCCTCATATTTATATTATGTTGAAAGTCATCTGTGGCCTGTATTGCATAGATGGACTTGGTATGATTATGACCAGGGATTATTCGGTATAACCATGACCGTAATGTTACAAATGATGTGGAAAAAGTCCTCATTGGCTCGTAGTGCATTGATGGACAGTTTTTGGTATGATTATGGCTATGGATTCTCTTCGGCCAAGGGAGCAAAGATGAATTGTTTTATGGCATGATCAAGACTGTTGATGAAAACACGATTATCTTTGGCCCGTAGTGCATGGATAATTCGTGGTCGTGATACTAAATAATATCCTTGGCCTGTATTGTAGGGATGATTTGATGATGTGGATTATTTATTAAGCTGAGTCTCAGCGATAAAAGTGATGAAAAACTTTTTAAATCATAAAAGATAGTAGATTTTATTCTCTACTTGACTCTTTTAATGGATTATCTGTTCCATTACAGTTAAACTTGATGTCTATTGTATTTTATCAGTTTAACATTGTTGAAGACTAATGATAATTTATTCTGCATTATCTTAGTCATAATATTTCTTCGGGCTAGTTGAGCTCACCCTTTCCTTCACCTGTTCTCTTCGTGAAATGAGAATATACCGGGACTAGTCGGAGAACCGGAGTGACTATCCGAGATGATGTCATTAGTAGTTCCTCACCATTACGTTAAATAGTGTGACAATAAATGTAATGAGGACTGAATTTGAGTTTGTATATCGCATCTATGAGGACTCCATTGAGAGTGGATATTGTCTAGAAGACAATATTCTTGTTTAAACTCTCGGTTTTATATTTTGTCATATTTTTTACACGACAGTTGTATATTTAAGTTTGTATTTGAATTTTGTACCATGTATTTGGCGACTCAAGATGGGTGATGTATACCTATTTTAGGGGCGTCACAGTTGGTATCAAGCTTAGGGATATGTTCCCTGGCTAAGATGTGAGACAAGAACTAGGAGGGGAGAAACGAGGAATTCCTTCGCTAGTATGACCTACCTAAGTTTATTTGGCATTTAATTGGTCGATCAAGGTATAGGTATAATATGTGTTATGTTAATTAACCCTTGTTTTGTGACATTGTTCGAAAATGGCATCTGAAAATGTTAAGATAAGCAATGGAGTAAAATAATATGACTGTATCGCAATACGAGGCTAAGTTTGTGGAGTTATCCCTATTTGCATCCCATTTGGTAGATAATGAAGAGCGAATGACGCGAATGTTTCTAAGAGGTTTGAAACCCGATATACGTCAATACCTCATTTCTCATAAACTTTGTTTATATTCAGATGTTGTGAATAGGGCTCAGTTATTGGAGCGCGATAACAAGTTAACACAACCAAAAGGTAACGACCAACAACACGATAATAATCGTACCGGTGGCAACGGCCATCGGAACAATGATGACCATCGTGGGGAAAATTATCATGCCAAGAATGGTAACCACTTTGGTGGAAATCATGACCAAGATAATAGAAGTGGAAATTTCAAGAAGAGAAGGTCATTTAGCTCGATTTTGTCGTATAGTGAAGTCAAGTCTAGCTGGGACAGTGGCACCAAAGGCGGATACGGACAAAACAAAGTCGGTGGTTTCAGAAAGAGCATTTTTCGTGACTTCTCAAAAAATGAGTAACCCGAACGAAGTTAGCACGGGTTAGTTAATTATAAATTCTTGCGAAGTCTATACCTTATTAGATACCGGTTCTACCCTTTCTTTTATCTCTCTTACTTGCGCTCAACATTTAAATTTGACTCCGGAGAAATTAGACTTTGACTTATCTGTTGAAGCTCCGTTAGGAGAAACCTTCATTACATGTGTTATCCAAGTCTTGGATGAGAGTCACAGTTTTGAATGATATTGTTAATAAATTTCCTTACGTATTCTTGAAGACTTCTTAGCCTACCCCAGAGCGTGAAATCGAATTTTGTATTGACCCCAGTACAAAACCCATTTCTTAAACCCTCAAATATTTTCTTCACCCAAAACGAATGTAACATGCGCCAAAGATGTTGGCTCGAGCTGTTGAAGATTACGATCGTACCATTCAATACCATCGTAGAAAAACGAACGTGGTAGCTGACGCGTTGTGTAGAAGATCGTATGTGAATATACGAACCCACGTGTAGATAACGAATATACGAGTAGAATCGACTTTAATCGATAAAGTTAAAGCCGCTCAAGCTACAAACTCAGAGCTGATGAATGTGAAGAAGAAGGTTCAAGAGGGCGTTATTCTAGAAGCAAGAATCGACGAAGAGAGGAAATCTCAAGCCTCAATTTAATTGGCCCATTTGAAATCCTCGATCGAGTAGGAACTGTGGCTTATAGACTCGTTTTACCACCAAGTATGTCGCGTGTTCATAACTTTTTTTACGTATCGATGTTACGTAAATATGTGGACGACCCGAACCACATTATTGATTTAGAACCGGACGAGATAGTGGATAATTAACGTATGAAGATGTACCTATTAAAATCCTGGAATGTATTCAACACTCAAAGGTTATACCTCAAGAGTTAGAATCGGAGGAAGTGTCCTCATCTGTTCGGCATACCAGGTACGTACGTAAATTTCGAGGGCAAAATTTCATAAGGAGGGGAGATTGTAAAATCCCAAATTTTACGAAGAAAGATTTAAATTTCTCAAAAAAAAAAATTTGAATATTGTGGTGTGGATTTAATATAATGATATAGTTGTGGGTAGTATTTATAAATTTTGCAAAGTATGCAAGTTGTTATATAATATTCGTTTGGTCGGGGAATATTTTTTTTGTCGGGAATATCCGTACAACGGCATAATCATTGGCGAACCCACAACGGAAGTATTGTCGTATTTAGAAAACGACAGAGTTATCATTTTATAAAAATAACGGCGAAAGTATTACCGTTAAAACTGTTGAACTACTCGGTAGTTAAAGTACAGTAATACGTGTGGTTGCATAGTAGCACACGGTATTGGTTATTGATGCTTACGTGAGAAGTCACTCAGTTATACTCAATTATTGCTACAAGAATTCACGCATCATATCTCTCATATTATTGATTCGATTATTGTCACAGTATCATCTGTATTATATGATATATTATTAAATCAATAATTGAGACGACAAAGTTATTCATATTATTAAATTGCAATATTTATAATGTCTAGAAGTTCTGTCAATGAGAGGTTTGGTCACCTAATTGCGCGCCAATAAGGAGAAATCCTTATCGGAAAGCCCCCTCTTTCCTGGGAACGACCTGGTTGTTAAATATTGTGAGTTATAATATTAATGATGAATAAGTTCGTGTTGATTAAAGATGAATTTGATAGTTCCATTGTGTTGGTATTATTGGTGTTAGTTGAAATCGACATCTATTCCGATGATAATTGATGTCTGGGGGTTATATTGATAAATCGGGTAAGTTATCAGATAAATGAGCAATTAATTGCTACTAATTCGCATGCTTATATAACTATTTGTTCACATGTGTGTACTATTGATTCACATTATTTAATATTAGGGGAGTTGGTCCAAGATTGATAAAACTTGCATGACTAAGTTAAAGATGGAGGTATAGATGGAGGTACTATATTATAATTAATTTTTTCACATGTTTAGAACTATTGAGTCACATGATTTACTATTGAGTCACATGATTTTACTATTGATTCACATGATTTACTATTAGGGGAATTGGTGCAAGATTGATAATACTTACAGGACTAAATTAAAAATTAAAGAAAAGTTAGAGGTATTGTACTGTAATTTTTCGAGCCCCAAAACGTGCAATTATCGAAACTATATTTTTCTATAAATAGAAGCTCATTCTTCCTTCATTTCTCACCAATTCACTAATGCTTTAGAGCCATTATTATAGATAGAAATTATAGAAAGAAAGAAGAAGAGAAGTTTGCTCCCTCACTATTCCAGTATCCAATCTTCTTTTGAGGTAAGGGATATTATTTTTTTTCATATTCATGAAGAGAACTTCTGTTATTCCATTCTTTATTATTCTGTTGGAATAACCTTTATATACGATCTACCCTATACTTGATGAAATTCTTCTATTATTCCATTATTTATTATTCTATTTATTGGAATAACTCGTCATGCCAAGCATCGCATACATGGTGAAATTCATTGTTATTCCATTCTTTATTATTCTCGTTGGAATATCCTATCTATCGCGTTTTTTGCATGGTTTTAGGACTGGTTCCGTCTTTTTTATTATTCTATTGGAATATCCTATCTGCAATGCGTTTTCTATGGGATTCGGGTTCCGTTATTTATTATTCTCGTAGAATAACCTATCTATCAAGTATCCGCATGCATGGTGATTTCATTGTTATTCCATTCTTTATTATTACATTGAATATCCCGCTTGCAAATGACACGCATGATTCGGGTTCCGTTATTTATTATTCGTTGGCATAACCTATCTATGCTAAGTACCGCGCATGCACGGGGATTTGTTTTGTTATTCCTTTCATTATTATACTCAAATTGGTTAAAGTTTTGACTTGACTTCTATACTGGCCATGAAATATCATTTTATTTGGTATTTTTTTCATTACGAGTTACTATTCACTTCAAGTTACTATTCACCCGGTTACTATTCACTCTAGTATTATTCACTCGGGTATTCGGGGCACTTTTCATGCCGGAATACTATTTACGAGTTACTATTCATGAGTTACTATTCACTGAAATTACTATTCACCTGAATATTATTCACTCGGGTATTTGGAATACTTTTCATGTCGGGGTACTATTCACGAGGTACTATTTTTGAAGTACTATTCACGGGATACTATTCATGACAAAAAATTAATTCTTTTCTGTCCAAATTATTTTTTTTGTGCATGAATATTATTCTTGAATTTTACTCTACAAAGAAGTATCATGTTGACAATTTGGATGTTATTAGTTCCTGGATAATTTAATTCTTGAACTTGTTTTATTGAATTCTTATATCATTGTCATCATCCTCATGTTTATATTATGTTGAAAGTCATTTGTGGCCTGTATTGCATAGATGGACTTGGTATGATTATGACCAGGGATTATTCGGTATAATCATGACCGTAATGTTACAAATGATGTGGAAAAAGTCCTTATTGGCCCGTAGTGCATTGATGGACAGTTTTTGGTATGATTATGGCTATGGATTCTCTTCAGCCAAGGGAGCAAAGATGAATTGTTTTATGGCATGATCAGGACCGTTGATGAAAACACGATTATCTTTGGCCCGTAGTGCATGGATAATTCGTGGTCATGATACTAAATAATATCATTGGCCTCGTAAAAGGTGGATGATTTGATGATGTGGATTATTTATTAAGCTGAGTCTCAGCGATAAAAGTGATGAAAAACTTTTTAAATCATAAAAGATAGTAGATTTTATTCTCTACTTAACTCTTTTAATGGATTGTTTGTTCCGCTGCAGTTAAACTTGATGTCTATTGTGTTTTATCAGTTTAACATTGTTGAAGACTAATGATAATTTATTCTGCATTATTTTAGTCATAATATTTCTTACTGGGCTAGTTGAGCTCACCCTTTCCTTCACTGTTCTCTTCAGGAAATGATAATATAGCTGGGACTAGTCGGGGAACGGAGTGACAGTCCTAGATGGTGTCTTATTAGTTCTCATCATTCTATTAAATAGTGTGACAATAAATGTAATGAAAACTGAATTTGAGTTTATATACTATCTATGAGGACTCCATTGAGAGTGGATATTGTCTAGAAGACAATATTCTTGTTTAAACTCTCAGTTTATGTTTTGTCGTATTTTACACGACAGTTGTATATTTAAGTTTGTATTTGAATTTTGTACCATGTATTTGGCGACTCAAGATGGGTGATGTATACCTGTTTTGGGGGCGTCACATGCTTCGAGCCATGAGCTTCATGCTTTGAGTCGCGAGCCAAGTGCTTTTAGCCGCGAGCTACGTGTTTTGAGTCACATGACACGAGCCACGAGGGTTTAAAACATGTCTTGGCTAGATCTTCTCCGTTTCAATTTCCCTTTTTCTTCTTGTAAGATCTTGGCTTTTTTCAGAATGCTTAGAATCTTCGATTGCTCAAGTTCTAAGATCGCTTTCAATGTGAAATACGTTCTTTGCTCGACTAATTTCAACTGCAGTCTCCACACTGGCATGCAATACTCCACTTTCCTGTTGTTCACTTCTTAATTCTGGCTAAGTCAAAGACTTTAGACCTGACATCATGCACAATTGTTTATCATTACTTTTATTTAAAAGCAAGTACATGGGCTTTACCCTAAGCCTGAGCACACAAGGCAACCATAGGCATTAATACGCATACAAGGCATGAGTTTTATAATATTAATCATGTTAATGATAAAGCACATTCTATAAAAATTGGTATTCATCATATTAATTAATCTGTTTATGCTAAATTGTAGCATTATCATTACTCCACATGTATAATAATTGACAAAAAGTCATATATTCCATTACTATTCTTTTTCATGGGTTGAGCCTTGAGCAGATCCGTATATGATAATTGACGAAAAGTCATGAATTTGCTGGCATATATATATATATATATATATATATATATATATATATATATATATTTCGTAAATAAAAAAGAATCACTTATCTTCTTCGGTGAATCGGTGATTTTAAATCGACACTAGAACAAGTGTCTTGGTTCCCACAGACGGTGCCAATGTTAACGTCAAATTTTGTACGCCTGACGAAATCACCAAAATAGCAGGCCAAAATTGCACTAACGGTTGATGGAGTAGTTGATTATATCAAACTAACGAAATACATTCACACAAACATAAATAAAGAGATATAAATATGAACACAAGAATTTACGTGGAAACCCAATTGGGAAAAAACCACGGAGAGAGAGAGTAATCCACTATAATAATATTGGTAGTACAAGATGTGTATATGGAGGGAGTACAAGTTGATAATATGGAGAGTATAAGTTGTGTATTTGTGTTGTATCTCTTGTGTTCTTGTCCCCAAATCCTAGCTTGTAGCCGTATATATAGAAGTCACCTCCATCCGCATCCAACTAGGAGAAGGACTCCTTTTGTAGAATCACCTTATAACCATCGAATCCACCAATTAAGAGTAGGAGTCCTAATTAAACCTCCTTATCCCACCAAATAAGGAAACACAATCCTATTTTAATAAGGACTCTCCACTGTCACAATAAATACATATGGGCCATCACCAGATCCGGACCATTAAATAGACTGGGTTGCACCATAGCTAGACCTAAATAATCGCATCCCAACAATTGAAGAGATCGAAACAACAACTAAGGGTAAGTCTGTAGGAGATTCAAGGCATCAGATGTGGCCATAAAGATTTGGAGAAAGATGAATCATCTTGTCTGTAAATCAGGTTATGTTGTTTGGTGGTTCCATTTCAGCTTGATTCGATGTTTGTTGCTTAATCGATGCTTGTTTTCATGGCTGATGCGAATAATATACTCAGGAGAAGGAAAGGGAAATGGAGAGAGAAAATCTGGGATGAAGGATAAAGGAGGAGGAGGATGATGAGGTTAAATGATTTGCCAAATTTACCCTTGCCCAAATAATTTAAATTAATAAAATGATGAAAATAGTATTATTTAAATATACATCAGTTTCCTATGACCCCACTCAATAGGACACGGCATCAATTTCTAACGTGTCAATTGAATTTGGACAAAAGTGGAAAAATTAATATTTTATTCATCTAATTGACAAAATTGAAAGGTGGATTACCAAAGTGAAATATGTCGGATAGGTTAGGGTAGTGAAGTTCTAATCAGAATAGAAATATGAAACTCAAGCTCTAATAATTTTAATTTAGTTATGAAAATTAGTAAGTAATGAATTCACTATAGTTAATAATAACTATGTCACATCATTTTGTAAACTAGCTTTTATAAGTTTTTTTGTCATTGTAACGACACTTGTTACTATTAAAGATCCGATTACAACCATGGATAATTTTTACAATAATCTTTTAATTAAAATAAATTAGATTTCATGGTAAAAATAATTTGACAATAATCACATAATTGCACATGTAGCATAGGCTCCACATAACTATTATTTTGCATCCTAATATGCAAACGGGTTTGCTCCTAGCCCTTTGATCTGGTAACGGAAGACCAAGATTGAGTTGGATGGAATGATGTTCCTATCCAACTATAGATGCGGATCATCCGGTGGCCGTGGCAGATTCAACTTAGGGCAGAGGGGTCAATTGACCCCACTGAATTTTTAAGGGGGTCAATTTATCCTTCTCTCCCCATTCTCTATATAAAATGTTTACCTAAAGAGTTAATGAATGTCTCAAATTTGTAAACACTTTACTTTTTCTTTTTCAGTCATCTAGACACAACATTAACCCATCAAATAAATTTATTTAAAATATATTGTAATTTTTTATATATAATTTCACAAATTTAGTAATTCTTTGTGAATTTTTGTAATTATTTAAAATGAGATTATCATGATATTTTTGCAACAACGTCGACCCATAAAAAAAATTAAGATGAATGATTGTTTAGTAACTTGTATTATTAAACATGATATTTTTGTAGCTATTGAAAATGAGACTATCATGCAACAATTTCAAGTTATGGAGTCAAAAAATATTATTGTAAATAATATATTAACATTATTTAATTCTATAATTTATTTTATTATATTTTTATTTAATTTGAGAATTTTTCTTAAAATTTGATCCCATTGAACCAAAGATCTGGATCAGCCCTAAGGATCATCCCCTATATATATGCATGCATTGTGTGTGTGGTGTGATTAAGTTGGTTTATCCTACAATGATGAGGGCCTAATTACAAGATGTCTATATAACTATTATTAATAAAAAAAAATCTTGACTATCAAAGTTAAGTAGTAAGACTAAGATTGTAAACGAACCAAATAATTTGGGCTCGACTCGAAAAAAATACGAACGAGACGCAGATTCGTTAATAATATGATCCAAATCTAAGCATAAAAAATAGTTCAAATAAAAATATGAGTAGAATCTGAGCAATGTTATACTCGACTTGTGACGCCCCCAAAATAGGTCCATTCCATCCAACCCATTCTGAGTCGTCAAATACATGGTATAGAAATAACTACAACTTTATTATTACAACATATAAACTGTGAGTTTAAATACAGATATTGCCATCTAGACAATATCCACACGCAAATAAATCCCCATCATAATTATTGATACATTATTTTACAAAATGGTGAGGACTACTAAACAACTCTCTAGAACCTTCATTCCATACCCAGACTAATACTCGCTACATTCTAGCCTCCCGAGAAGAAAAATGGAACAACAAGTAAAAGGGTGAGCTCAACTAGCCCAGTAAAGAATATTATGACTAAGATAATATACAACAAATTATCGTTAGTCTCCAACAGGGAAAAATCTAATAGAATACAATAGACAACCAGCTTTTAAATCAACAATCGTGATGGAAACAACAATTCATTAGAAGAGTTAAATAGAGAATGCAAACAACTATCTTCTATATATGAATTTAAAAGTTCATCGTCGATATTTTATCCTGTAACATCAATCAATATATATCGGAATCAAATATTCATCTTTTGCACTACAAAGCCAAAGATATTCATCGATTGGTCATGTTCATCTAAACACACTGCTCATCTTTGCACTACTACCAAAGATATTCTTTGAAATCATTCATCTTTGCACTACTGGGCCAAAGATATTCAATAATATCATCATTTAAGATGAAGATGATGAAAATATTTTTAAAGAAAGCGAATCCAAAGTGAAACAAAATGACAAGGATTAAGGATTAAGGATTCGTACTTTTATTTTATCCACGTCAAAAATACCTCAAAAATAATCATAGGGGTGTAAAATTCAAGAATGATCAAAACATGGATACAATCAAAGCTAGTATCCGAATAGATATTTTAGACGAAAAGAAAAATTTTCATTTTTCGATTGAATAGTCAGATTAAGTGAATAGTGCAGTATCGTGAATAGTGCCAGTATCGTGAATAGTAACTCGAGAAAGAAAAGATAGAAATTCCACAAAAAAAACATCTTCATGCGCTTATGAATAGTACTCGTGAATAGTAACTCGTGAATAGTAACTTCATGAATAGTAACTCGTGAATAGTAACTCATGAATAGTAATCCCGACATGGAAAAGTTCCAAATTTGATAAAAGTTTCAACCAATATTTCAAAGATAATGATATTGAAGAAATAATATCATTTGAGAAGAAAATAACATCCCACCTCGAAAAGGCAAGATGCTTAGTTGAAAAACAGGATATAGGCTATGACTTGAACTTGCACCAGTATAGCAACACTCAAAGTATACTCACAAGAATACGCTCAAAATATCGAGAGAGAAATAGAGAGAAAACTTCAGTTTCTGGTGTGATTTTCAATTCTAACCTAAGCTCCCTATTTATAGGAAATTGCTTAGAACACCAAAGTAGAAAATTGAATATAATAATATTATTTATAAACAAAATTCCTTAGCCCACCTTTGAAATCTGATTTCAGCCATAGCACATGTTAAATGAGGTTCACAAACTCACCAAAAACGTTTTTCTCAAAATAATTAATTAAAACTCCCAAAAATCAATTATTTCGGAACTCCGAAACTTCAATAATTCATAATAAATAGCCCTTTTATCAGAAAATTCGAATCTCGCGAGTTTTTATAGGAAATTCAATTCTCTACAACTTTACAGAAGAAAGTTTTTCCAAATTCCAAACATAAATTGACCGAAATCCACAAACGGTCAATTTTACAGACTATAATCAAATTTCAGTCAAGAAATGGGGTCCACCGACACACAAAACATGTGTTAATCATTTAATGCCACAAAAATACTCTTCCTCCTCATATACTTATATATCCCACATTCATTATAAAAATATCACCGTTAATATATTATTAAAATAATATATTTAAATGAATTATTTTATCAGAAAAAGATAAAATATTAATTTTCAACAATTGTTATTTTAAAATTTTTCTCCATCTATATCCACATAAAATCAATATTTTCCTCATCATATAAATCAATAATTAATTATTCACAAATAATATTACAGAATCAAGATCGCAACTGTGCCGCTAGTTGAGAAAGAGGGGCTTTCCAATAAGGATCTCTCTTCTTGGCTGCATGCAATTAGGTGACCAAACCTCTCCTTAGATGTAACTTTCTAGACATTGCCAATAATGTTATCTAATAATATTATTAGGATAATATGAATTATTGCTTCGATAATGAAAAATTGTGTAATGACAATTATTGAAACAACAAATAATATAAAATATCAATAAGCAATTATTGAATCAATAAAATAAAATACTTGAATAGTAATTCATCGTAACAATTATTGAGTAGTGCCTTCTTACGTAAGGATCAATAATTGGTGCAATACCGCGTGTCTTCGCTCAACAACAGCAGATAGTAAGTGTTTTAACCACCGGGTATTCCAACAAGATTAATTCAGAATAACTACGTTGTTATTTATAAACAACTTATATTTTTCGTTTTCTTCATCCAATCGCTTTTCGTTATGGGGCCCACAAAAGACTGCGCCGTCGTACGAATATTCCCCGACAGTACGAATATTCCACGACCAAACGAATATTCCCCAACGATAATGAATATTTTATAACCACTTGCTTATTCGAAATATTTGTGTATTTTACCCATAACTAACCACATTAATCAAATCCACCCTTACTATTTCAAAATAATAAATAAAGGAAATTCCTTTTTATTTAAAAAATTTCGGGGTCTTACAACCTCCCCTCCTTATGAAATTTCGTCCTCGAAATTGACGTACGTACCTGGTGTTTCGAAAAGATGAGATTACCTCGCTTTCATTTCCGTTTCCAACTCCCAGGTCATTTCCTCAATAGCATGATTTCTCCACAAAACTTTAACTTGTGGTATAACCTCGGTACATAGGACATGTTCTTTCCTCTACAAGATCTTGACAGGTACCTCCTCGTACGTTAAGTCTTCGTCTATCTCGTCCGGTTCTAACTCAATGACGTGGTTCGGGTCGTCCACATATTTACGTAACATCGATACGTGAAAAACGTTATGAACACGCGTCATACTTGGCGATAAAACGAGTCTATAGGCCACAGTTCCTATTCGATCGAGAATTTCAAATGGATTAATAAATCGAAGGTTTGAGCCACACCTCACCGATTCTCACTTTTGAAATAACAACTTCAGACCTCCTTCTTCAAATTCATCAGCTCCGGTGTGTAGCTTGAACAACTTTAACTTTATCGATTAAAGTCGATTATACTCGTATATCATCACGTGGGTACCTAGAGTTTTCATCTCCATCTCTAATATTTGTAAGTTATACGAAATGAGTCTTTGACAATATCGCACTCAGCACTCAGTATACGATCTTCTACTCAACACGTCGCCTACCACGTTCGCTTTTCCAAGACGGTATAGTGTAACATGTGCCGAAATGAGTCTCTTCTTGAGTTCTTCGATACTCTTCCCACATTCCTTGCTCCATTAGAATTTTGTATCTCTACGAGTCAGCTGTGTTAATGGAATAGCGATTCGAGAATATCCTTCAACGAATCTCCGATAATAACCAACTAAGCCTAGAAAGCTACGTATTTTCGATTACCGACTTAGGTTGTTCTCAACTGTGACTCATATCCCAACCTTGGATAGGACGTTTTCAATGACACCTATCAGTTTACTATCGCACGAATATGGTGTCCCCTACGAGAATCCGGGCGGTGCATTCCACAAAGGAAGTCACCAGATAAAGGCTCAGTACTAGATTCTATAGTTGAATTTTTAACTCCACGAAGTTCAATAGGAGCCATTCGATATGAGAGTTTTAGAAATGAGTTTTGTCTGGGTTCAAAGTCGATACAAAATTTAATATCGGTCTTTGGGAGTAACCCAAGAAATTCTTCAGAAATACGTCGGAAAAATCAATAACAACAGAATATTATTCAAATCGACGTGTCTTTATTCAAATCCATAACATGGACTAAGAAAACTTGACATCCGTAATAAACGAATGACTTCATGGCTTGACATGAAAATGTTTTGACTACAATGGTTTGATTGCTTGAATTGAATAACAGAGTTGCTTAGGAATATGAAAACTAACAACCTTACTTAAAGTAATCAATTTTGCATGATGAGTAGTTAACCTTAAAATCACATCAAAAGCAAATATCTCTATAGAAATAAGGTTAACGGGTAATGTGATAGTGTCAACTGAATCAAGCAAGATTTCTAAACAACGGATGAAATGAAAGTTTCTCCTAACTGAGTCTCCATAAATAGGTCAAAGTCTAATTTCTCCGTAGTCAAGTTCAAACGTTGGTAAGCAAGAGAGATAAAAGAATGGGTAGAATCGGTATCTAGTAAGGTATAAACTTCGCAAGAATTTATAATTAACTAACCGTGCTAACCGTTCGGGTTCCTCTCGATTTTGACCGGCCACGACAAACGCTCTTCCAGAACCGCTGACTTTGACTTTGACTTTTCGGGACATCCTTTTGAGTCACCATTCCATTTGGATCGGGTTTCGATACCGCATAATCTCGAAAGCGATATGTCCTTCTTTTCCACAATTATAGCATACCTTAAACTGCTGTGGGCGGTTTCAATGATATGTCCCTCTTTCGCATTTTGTAACATACGACCGGTGGTCTTTCTCCTCCTTGGAACCAATTACTCTCGGGCGCCGACGTCTTCACATGGTCGTTGTTGAATCTCTCTTTTTAAAATCTCCTCCGGACTCGCTTCTTCTATTTTCATGGCCACGATTACCACCGAGTGGTTACCGCTTTGTCCGTATTCTTCTTTCTCCATTTGGTTATCGTTATTTCGATGATCGCTATCTTGGTATGATCCACGGTTATGGTCCCTCGGTTGAGCGTACTCGTTATCTCGCTTCTAACAACCGAGCCCATTGACAACATCTCGAATAGAGAAAATTTATGAGAAATGAGATATCGACGTATACGGGTTTCAAACCTCTCGAAACATCCGCGTCATACGTTCCTCATTCTCCACCAAATGAGGTGCAAACACGGATAACTCCGCATGAACTTCGCCTCGTCTTTGGGACAACCGCATTATTATTCGCTCGGCCTAATAAACTCCACTTCCTTCATATGACGAATACTTTTAGGGAAGTACTTGTCATTGAACTGCTTTTGAAAGGTCTCCCATGACATCTTTGAGTGTATTTGGATGGGTACGCTTACTGATTCCCACCGATGAATCTGCCTCGTTCACGGAACATAAAAGTAGCAAATGGAACTTTCTGTTCCTCCGTGCATCCCAAGACATCGAATATCTTGGTAATTTGTTTTGACCCACGTCTCGCGCCTTTAATCGGATCCGCTTTCCCTGAATTCGGTGGTCCCAACTCTTTGAACTGCTTTGGCTATGACAACCCGTGAATTGCTATCATTTCCTCCTCAGTATTTTGAACACGAAGTCTCCTAAATCGATTTTGCATGAAGCGCAAAAGCTTCTAAACATCCCTCGTTCATCATCTATTCAAATTGGTGTTGTTTCATGGGAGGTACATTGTCACACTGTTGCACGTTCTCCTCGTTAGTAAGTGCATGAGCATCTCCACGGTCTCATTTACTCCATCAATTAATATTCTCATTCGACATTCTCAAATCGTCATAAAACAAGGGTTAATTAAGGAAATCAATATATCACATAATATCCCTATATATAATTCAACTAACAAATAAGCTTAGGTAGGACACACTAGTGAAGGATTTACTCGTCTCTCCCTCCTAGTTCTATTCCCGATCTCCGCCAGAGATCATATCCCTAAGCTCGATACCATTTGTGACGCCTCAAAATAGGTCCATTCCATCCAACCCATTACGAAGTCGCCAAATACATGGTATAGAAATAACTACAACTTTATTATTACAACATATAAAGCTGTGAGTTTAAATACGATATTGCCATCTAGACAATATCCACACGCAAATAAATCCCCATCATAATTATTGATACATTATTTTACAAAAATGGTGAGGACTACTAAACAACTCTCTCTAGAACCTTCATTCCATACCCGACTAGTACTCGCTACATTCTCGCCTCTCGAGAAGAAAAATGGAACAACAAGGAAAAGGGTGAGCTCAACTAGCCCGGTAAAGAATATTATGACTAAGATAATATACAACAAATTATCGTTAGTCTCCAACAGGAAAAATCTAATAGAATACAATAGACAACCAGGTTTTAAATCAACAACTGCAGCTTGAAACAACAATTCATTAGAAGAGTTAAGTAGAGAATGCAAACTACTATCTTCTATATATGAATTTAAAAGTTCATCGTCGATATTTTATCCCCGTAACATCAATCAATATATATCCGGAATCAAATATTCATCTTTGCACTACTGTGCCAAAGATATTCATCGATTTGGTCATGTTCATCTAAACACCTGCTTCATCTTTGCACTACTCACCTACAAAGATATTCTTCAGAAATCATTCATCTTTGCACTCTACAGGCCAAAGATATTCAATAATATCATCATTTAAGAATCGAAGATGATGAAAAATATTTTTAAAGAAACGAATCCGGTGAAACAAAAAAAGGACAAGGATTAAGGATTAAGGATTAAGTACTTTATTTTATCCGTCCAAAAATACCTCAAAAATAATCATATAGGTGTAAAATTCAAGAATGATCAAAACATGGATACAATCAAAGCTAGTATCCAGAATAGATATTTTAGATTTAAAAGAAAAATTTTCATTTTTGATTGAATAGTAGGATCATTTGTGAATAGTCAGAGTATAATTATACGTGAATAGTGCTGAAGTATACGTGAATAGTAACTCACACCAAAAGATAGAAATTCCACAAAAAAAACATCTTCACGCTTCATGAATAGTACTCGTGAATAGTAACTTCGTAAATAGTAACTCATGAATAGTAACTCGTGAATAGTAACTCATGAATAGTAACTCTCATGAATAGTAATCCCGACATGGAAAAGTTCTAAATTTGATAAAAAGTTTCAACTAATATTTCGTAATAATGATATTGAAGAAATAATATCATTTGAGAAGAAAATAACATCCCTTACCTCGAAAGACAAGATTTAGTTAAAACAGGATATAGGCTATGACTTGAACTTGCACCGTATAGCAACACTCAAAGTATACTCACAAGAATACGCTCAAAATATCGAGAGAAATAGAGATAAAACTTGGTTTACGGTGTGATTTTCAATTCTAACTTAAGCTCCCTATTTATAGGAAAATCTTTAGAACACCAAAGTAGAAAATTGAATATAATAATATTATTTATAAACAAAATTCCTTAGCCCACCTTTGAAATCTGATTTCAGCCATAGCACATGTTAAATGAGGTTCACAAACTCACCGAAAACATTTTTCTCAAAATAATTAATTAAAACTCCCCAAAAATCAATTATTTGAACTCAAAACTTCAATAATTCATAATAAATAGCCCTTTTATCAGAAAATTCGAATCTCGAGAGTTTTTATAGAAAATTCAATTCTCTACAACTTTACAGAAGAAAGTTTTTCCAAATTCCAAACATAAATTGACCGAAATCCACAAACGGTCGATTTTACAGGCTATAATCAAATTTCAGTCAAGAAATGGGGTCCACCGACACACAAAACATGTGTTAGTCATTTAATGCCACAAAAATACTCTTCCTCCTCATATACTCATATATCCCACATTCATTATAAAAATATCACCGTTAATATATTATTAAAATAATATATTTAAATGAATTATTTTATCAGAAAAAGATAAAATATTAATTTTCAACAATTGTCATTTTAAAATTTTTCTCCATCTATATCCACATAAAATCAATATTTTTCTCATCATATAAATCAATAATTAATTATTCACAAATAATATTACAGAATCACAAGATCTTGCAACCGAATACTGTTCGAGAAAGAGGGCTTTCAATAAGGATCTCTCCTTCTTGGTAGCATGATTAGGTGACCAAACCTCTCCTTAGATGAACTTTCTAGACATTGCCAATAATGTTATCTAATAATATTATTAGGATAATATGAATTATTCTTCGATAATAAAAAAATCGTGTAATGACAATTATCAAAAACAAAGAATATAAAATATCAATGCAGCAATTATTGAATCAATAAAATAAAATCTTGAATAGTAATTCATCGTAACAATTATTGAGTAGTGCCTTCTTCACGTAAGGATCAATAATTGGTGCAATACTGATGTCTTCTTGTTCAACAACGGCAGTATTAGTGTGTTTTAACCACCGGGTATTCCAACAAGATTATTCTTGTAATAACTACGTCGTTATTTATAAACAACTTATATTTGTCGTTTTCTTCATCCAATCGCTTTAGTTATGGGACCCACAAAAGATCAGGCCGTAAATATTTAATATTCTCGACAAGCATTGAATATTCCACGACCAAACGAATATTCCCCGACGATAATGAATATTTTATAACCACTTGCTTATTCGAAATATTTGTGTATTTTACCCATAACTAACCACATTAATCAAATCCACCCTTACTATTTCAAAATAATAAATAAAGGAAATTCCTTTTTATTTAAAAAATTTCGGGGTCTTACACGACTCGTATAAGATTCAAACTACTCGAATTCTCGATTGTGATTCGATACATACTCAATTAATAAAGATTCGATTAGATAATCGATACATTCTCTTATAATATATACGAAATTAAATCAAATTATGATAATAAATTATTATTATTTTATTTTTAATTATGATTTTATATTTATAAAGTGTAATAGTAAATACATTTTCTCATTTCTAAGTAAAATAACAAATTCAATTTATAATTATATTTATTGTAAAGTTAGTTATTATGTGGACACTCGAATTCGAGCTTAAATTTGAAGCTCACGAGTAATTTGAATATAATTCTATCCAAGTTGAATTGAATTAGAGTCATAAATTAATATTCGAGTTGAGTCAAATCTAAGTAGAATTTTTCAAGTATAATTCGAATTCGAGTACGAATTTAATATTTCGAGTCGAATTCGAGCATCTCTTTGTTCGTTTCGATTCGACTCGTTTACACCCTTAACTAAGATTACATATATAAGCTTTGACTGAGAGAGATTGCTGATTAATCCATTGATATGAACTTAAAGACTTAGAGAAATGGAATTTTAATGGATTTAATCTCATCTAAACCATATGCAAATGTTTAGAATTTGACTCGATTTTGGTTTTATTTTAAGTTTGTTGAAGTGTTCAAAGGAAGTGAAGATAAAAGGTATTTATGTATTCCTGTTTTTTTCTCAAGCCAATAATATTATGAGCAATAGTACTTTGATAATAAAAGAATCTTACAAAAAATTACTTATAAAATGATGTGACTGGTTGTGCTTTGTTACTATCACTAGGGTCACACATGTATGATGGATCATTCACTAATTACTCTATATCATATCATTTTGTAAACTAATTGATAGGTCTCCAAACCTTTAAGTTTATTTTGATGATAATAAATTAAGTAAATAAGTCAAACAAGTAGAATCTTCTCCATAGGATTAATAAATTAAAATGTTTTAATTTATCTCATTTACCTTGACCAAAATATTTTTCTAAATCCTTATTGAATTTATTTTTCTTAAACCTTGATAAATCTAATATCAAGTGTGAAAGAAAATAATTCATAAGTAAAATTTCCCAAGGCAATGAGATCTCCTATTATTTCTCAAAATAATTTAAAATTATCTTTTATGGGCAAAAAGAAAATTTTCAATATATGTGTATGTGTATTGTATGTATATATATGTTCCATGTATTTTATATATATATATATATATATATATATATATATATATATAGGTGATCGATCCATACCAACGCCAGTAAAAAAGAGTTAAATTTTATAACAAATCTTGAGCGTCAATCCAAATATCGAACGATTAATATGGATCCCGTCTGCAGTTTAATTTTCAGTATTCCTCAGTTTAATACTGTGGACGGAACAAATAACCAAAATATCTCTTCTTGTAAATGTTACCCATCCGCAATATTAAACAGCGGACGCTAGGTATGGTCAAATGGCCAACTTGGAAACGACATCATTTATAAATAAGTCTCGTCCACATTATTAAACTGCGGATGCCAAATTCAATTTTTTTTTTAGTTTTCAAGACTCCGATCAATTTTAACAACTCTACGATCAAAACTGGATCTTCAATGTATTCTTATGGATTCAGTACCTAATTGGTTGCAGCCTAGAAAATTGGAAAGCCTAAAAAACTCTACATCAGAGGTGACCAACTACGTGATCTCAATACTAAAGATCAAAAATGGAAGGTTAAGCCATGGAGCGTTGAGACATTGCGACTCAAGTACTTAGACTGGATTGGGGATGAATTGGACATAAATGCTCGATTTATTTCCAGAATTGATTTACTTGGAGAAAGTCAAATGCCCGAAGCTCACCTTGTTCCCTTGTGATGAAGCAGGCGTGTGGCTCAACAAGACAAAAGAAATAGCATCCTGAACCTTTTGATAAAGATATCTCTCCTCTTATTATTTTTGAATTGTGTGTTTTGTTTCTTATTTCTTAATTCCATAAATTTATGCACATTGTTCACTTCATTATGCAAAAGTAAGGAGCAACAAAGATGGCAGATTGTGATTTATGAGTAGAAACTAGAGCATCAATTTGTAATTGTTAACATAATCCATAGCTATGCATCAATGTACATAATCCATAGCTCTACAAAGAGGATAATTTCTCAGAATATCAACCACCTTTTGATCGTAGAGTTGTTAGAATTGATCGGAGCCTTGAAAATTAAAAAAAAAATGAATTTGGCATCCGCAGTTTAATACTGTGAACGGGACTTATTTACAAACGGCGTCGTTTTCCAATTGGCCATACCTAGTTTCCGCAGTTTAATACTGCGAGCGGGAGATATTTACAAGGAGAGTATTTTGTTCATTTGTTCCGTCCGCAGTATTAAACTGAATTAAACTGCGTACGAGAGTTATATTAATAGTTCGATATTCGGATGGACGTTCAAGACCTGTTGTAAGGGTATTTTTTTTTTACCATGTTAGCTATGAACCAGTCCCTACGTGTGTGTAACATGTATATATATGTGCACTGTGTATGTATGTGCACTGTTTATTCAAGTGTGTGCCTATGTGAAGTTAGAAAAAACCAAGGCTTGAAGCCTTTTATGAGTCGACCGAATATGCATTAATGCCTTGCCAAAATGAGCTGGAAAGTTTTATTTGTAAATAACCTTTTTACATGGGCTATGTATTGAATAATTCAAAATTATCAGGATGAAATACTTGCTTGGAAAATCCGCGTGATTCTCTTTAAAGGTTCATCCGAGCCCTTCAAACTTTCATCAAACAATCTGAGCCGCTGATTTCAAAAATGATTTTCAAATCTACAAGTTTGCCATTAAACTTCAAAATTCTATAAATTGGAGGCTTTTTCTTTCATTTCAAACAACCAATTTACAAAACAAAGAAAAACTCTATCTCATTGCCTACATACTCTCTCTAAAGAAGTTTTCTCTCTATCTTCTACTAAAAATTCTAATCTTCTGAAGAAGAGCAAAATGTTCAGTGTTTGAAATAAGTTATTGAATTGTTGTATTTATATTATCTCATACTTGCTTATAATTATAGATATACAAATATAAATTGTTACACACACACACACACACACACACACACATATATATATATATCATCTATTTATATCAAATAAAAAGTCAGTACTTAGATACCGATATTTGGAGATATTCTTTACATAAAAATATTATTTGAACAGTTTTTGAAATCCTAAGTGACCTTTTATTGATATAGATAATTTATATAAATATTGTAAAATATTTATATAAATATCAGTTGTGGAAACTAAATTTAGTCATTACTTAGATACCGAAACAATTCGGAAGTTTTTCTGTGAAATCCTCTGAACGGTCTTTAAAATCCTAAGTGGCCAAATTTTCAAAATGTAGATCAAATATATTATAATATATATTTTTGAGTAAAACAAATTTATTTGTTATATTAAGTATCATTTTACTAAATAATAGACTATACTTGATATGTGACGCCCCCAAAATAGGTATACATCACACATTCTGAGTCGCCAAATACATGGTACAGAAAATAACTACAACTTTATTAATACAATTGTCGTACAAAATACAACAACACATACTGTGAGTTTAAATACAATATTGTCTTCTAGACAATATTCACACCCAAATAAAGTCCTCATTACAATTATTGATGCACTATTTTATAAAAAATAGTGAGGAGATCGCTAAAATAACCGCTCAGACCATCACTCTATACTCCGATGGTTCTGTTATGTTCTCGCTTCCTGAGAAGAAAAATAGAACAAAAAGAAAAAAGGTGAGCTCAACTAGCCCAGTAAAGAATATTATGACTAAGATAATATACAACAAATTATCCTTAGTCTTCAACAGGGAAATATCCGATAGAATATAATAGACAACAAGTTTTAGATCAACAACTGCAGAGGAAACAACAATTCATTAGAAGAGTTAAGTAGAGAATGAAACCTACTATCATCTATGAATTTAAAAGTCCATCATCAATATTTTATCCCTGTAACATCAATCAATATACATCTTGAATCAAATATTCGTCTTTGCACTACGGGCCAAAGATATTCATTTGTATCACCAGTTGGTTATGTTCATCTCAACACTGCTCATCTTTGCACTACGGGCCAAAGATATTCATCAGTAATCATTCATCTTTTGACTACAGTGCCAAAGATATTCATCAAGTATCACCATTAAGGACCGAGGATGATGAAAATATTTTTAGAGAACGAATCCAAATGAGAGATGTAAGGACAAATATTAGGGATTCAGTATTTC
Source organism: Panax quinquefolius (assembly GCA_020205615.1). Classification (NCBI taxonomy): domain Eukaryota; kingdom Viridiplantae; phylum Streptophyta; class Magnoliopsida; order Apiales; family Araliaceae; genus Panax; species Panax quinquefolius. Next base: position 135,986,470 of record CM035155.1, read on the forward strand.
GCTTTCTCCAAATTCAATAATACTCCATAATAACCAATTGTGAAGTAGAATTCAAAAATAAAGATCAAAATATGGATACAATCAAAGATAGTAACCATAAGACATTTGGGACGAAAAAGAGAAAATTTTATTTTTTGGTGAATAGTGTCGTATTCGTGAATAGTGTTGTATACGTGAATAGTGTCGTATACGTGAATAGTAACCCCGGCACAAAAAGGTATAAATTCCACAATAAAATTCATATCAATATTTTGGCATAATGATATTGAAGAAAATAATATCATTTACGAAGAAAATAACATCCCTTACCTCAAAATAACAGTATTTATGAGCGGAATATCGGATGTAAAGCCGAAGAAAACTTGCACTGAATAGCAACTCTCAAAGTATCCAAATACTCACAAAATATACTCGATAATATATATATATATATATAGAGAGAGAGAGAGAAAAAAACTTGTTTCTGGTGTGATTTTCAATTCTAACCTAAGCGCCTATTTATAGAAAAATGTTAGAACGCCAAAGGAGACTAAATAATAAAATAATAATATTTTAAAACCAATTTTTACGCATGCTTCATTTGAGTTGTTGAGCAGCCAACTTGGAAGAAAAATAGCAGCCCACATGTTTCTGAAAAACAAAAGTGGGTCCCACCCAATTTTAATAAAAAATATTTAATTTTTGAAACATCAATAATTCATATAAAATAGCTCCTTTATCAGAAAAATACGAATTTTATGTCCATTCCATATGAAATCAAATTCTCTACAACATTGTAGCTTTAAGTTTTTCCAAATTCCAAACCAAAAATATCCGAAATCCACAAACGGATGATTTTCAATACCTCATAAAATTTATAACAAATCATACGTTAATTTTTAACGGTTCAAAATTTGTGGACATATACTCAACTTATATATGTATAACATATCCAAAAATCAAAACAATCCAACAGTCGGATTAAAATTATAACTCACGCAATAGAGCTTTAAGAACACTGATTTGATTTTTAATACCTCCATTCCGATAAAAAAATACTGATAAGCACCTCAACATTAATTCCTTCAATTATATCCACATAAAAAAATAAATATTTCTTTATTATATAAATCAATAAATAATTATTCACAAATAATATTACAGAATCACAATAATGACAACCAGGCCGTTCCCAGAAAAGAGGGGCTTTCCGATAAGAATTTTTCCTTATTGACGCGCAATTAGGTGACCAAACCTCTCCTTAACAGAACTTTCTAGACATTGCCAATAATGTTATCTAATAATATTATTCAAATAATATGAATTATTGATCTGATAATGTGAAATATTGTGCAGTGACAATTATTGAAACAACAATAATATAAAATATCAACACAATAATTATTGAATCAATAAAATAAAATATTGAATAGTAATTACTGTAACAATTATTGAGTAGTGCCTTCTTACGTAAGAATCAATAATTCAAAAATACTGTGCAATACCGTGTGTTATTGTGCAACCACGCGTATTATTGTATTTTAACCACCGGGTATTCCAACAGTGTTAATGGTAACAACTACGCCGTTATTTATAAAAACTCAAACTTGTCTTTTTCTTCATCCGATAGTTATTCCGTTATGGGGCCCACAAATGGTTGCGCCGTCGTACGAATATTCCCCGACAACAAGAATATTCCACAACTAAACTAATATTTCCCGACAACAATGAATATTTTATAACCACTTGCTTAATTTGTAAAACTTGCACATTTCACCCATAACCAAAGTATTATCTCAAATTATCACCTTATTATTTCAAGATAATAAATAGAGGAAATTTAATTTTATTTATAATAAGTTGGGGTCTTACAACCTCCCCTCCTTATGAAATTTCGTCCTCGAAATTGACGTACGTACCTGGTGTTTCGAAAAGGTGAGGGTACCTCGCTTTCATTTCCGATTCCAACTCCCAGGTCATTTCTTCAATAGCATGGTTCCTCCACAAAACCTTGACTTGTGGTATAACCTTTTGTGACGCCCCCAAAACAGGTATACATCACCCATCTTGAGTCGCCAGATACATGATACATAAATTCAAATACAACTTAATTATACAACAATCGTGTAAAATACGACAAAACATAGTTGAGAGTTTAAATAAGAATATTGTCATCTAAACAATATCCACACTCAATGGTGTCCTCATTACAATTATTATCACATTATTCCGTAGAATAGTGAGGACTACTAAAGCCATTTATCCTGAACCATCACTCCATTCCCCGACTCGTCCCAGCTATATTCTCATTTCCTGAAGAGAACAATGAAAGAAAGGGTGAACTCAATTAGCCTAGTAAAAAATATTATGACTAAGATAATGCAGAATAAATTATCCTTAGCCTTCATAGTATAACAACTGATAGAATATAATAGACAACAAGTTTTAGATCAACAACTGCAGTGGAATAAGCAATCCATTAGAAGAGTCAAGTAGAGCATAAAATATACTGTCTTCTATGATTTAAAAAGTTTTGCATCAACTTTATTGCTGAGACTCAGCTTAATAAATAAAATCGAATCATCCCTGCACCACGGCCAAGGATATTCATGTAATCATCAATGGTCATGATTATACCAAATAATCCATGGTCATAATCATACCCACAACTGTCCATCAATGAACTACAGGCAAATAAGGACTTTAACCACATCATTCATTCGTCACATTACATTACGGCCATGATTATATTTGAATAATCCCTCGGTCATAATCATACTAAGTTCATCTATGCACGTAAGCCAAAGATGACTTTCATCACAATATAAGCATGAGGATGATGACAATGACATAATAATTCAATAAAACAAGTTCAAGGATAAATTTTAAAGTTTTATAATTTAATTTATCTAGAAATCAATAACGCCCAAATTGTCAACATGATATCGCTTTGCTTTGTGAGTAAAATTAAAGAATAATATTCATGTACCAAAAATAATTTGGACAGAAAAGAAATATATTTTTGGGTGAATAAGTACCGTGAATAGTACTTGGGAATAAGTACTCGTGAATAGTACCCGGATACCTAAAAAGTGTCCCGAATACCCGAGTGAATGATACTAGAGTAAATAGTAATTGGGTGAATAGTAACTCGTGAATAGTACTCTGACACAAAAAGTATCCCGAATACCCGAGTGAATAGTGCCAGAGTGAATAGTAACTGGGTGAATAGTAACCCGTGAATAGTAACTCGTAACAGATAAAAATACCAAAGAAAACGATATTTCACCATTTGAGTACAAAAGAAATGATATCCAGATGAAGTATAAAGAATATACAAAAATTGCAAAAGGATTTTCACCGCCATGCCGTAATCCAAGTAAAAAAGATCATTTCCATAATTTAATAAAGAATGAATACGAAGGATCATTCACCATGCATCGCAGTAATCCACATATATGTGTTATTCCAATGTAATAATAAAGAATGGAATAACAGAAGAATTCACCATGCATGTGATAGACCGCACAGAGAGGTTATTCCCAACAGAATAATAAAGAATGGAACCAGGTCATGCGTAATCCCTACAGATAAGATATTTCAAAAAAATTATAAAGAATGGAACAATGTCAGTACAGAATCCGCATGCAGACGTGATATTCCAATGTAATAATAAAGAACGGAACCAGTCATACGTAATCCGCATGCATGACGGGATATTCCAATAGAATAATAAAGAATGGAATAACAACATAATTCACTGTGCATGCGATAGATCCGCATGCAGAAAGTTATTCCAAATGTAATAATAAAGAATGGAATAATGTAAGAATTTCACCATGTATGCGGATTGCATAGTATAAAGTTATTCCAACATAATAATAAAGAATGGAATAACAACTCTTACGAGTATTGAAAGAAAATAATTCTCTTCATGAATACTGAAAGAAATAATACCCCTTACCTTAGAAAACCGGATATTTGGAATAGTGAGGTAGCAGACATCTCTTCTTCTTTCTCTCTATAATTTCTCTCTATAATAATTGCTCTATAGCTTTAGTGAATTGGTGAAAAATAATGAAGGAATGAGCTTCTATTTATAGAAAAATATAGTTTCAATAATTGCACATTTTGGGGCTCGAAATATTACAGTATAATACCTTCCTCTTTTTCTTTATTTTTAATTTAGTCCTGCAAGTATTATCAAACTTGTACCACCTCCCCTATTAGTAAATAATGTGAATCAATAGTTCAATCATGTGAATCAATAGTTATAATCATGTGAAAATACGAATTACAGTATAGTACCTCCATCTATACCTCCATTTTTAACTTAGTCATGCAAGTATTATCAATCTTGCACCAACTCCCCTAATAGTACAAGAATGCGAATCAATAGTACACACATGTGAACAAATAGTTATAATCATGTGAATTAATAACAATTAATTGCTCATTTATTCGATTAATTACCCGATTGGTCAATATAACCTCCAGACATCAATTATTATCGAAATAAATGTCGATTTCCACTAACACTAACAATCCCAACACAATGGAAATATTTTTCTCAAAAATTTTATATTTGAAATTTTGAAGTTTGACTTTTTCTGAAAAAGTCAATTGTTCACTTTTTTGACCAAAAAGTCAACCCCGACAAATTTTGTGTTTATAGTCTATTTCTACTAATTTCATCGTTCTGGACTCAAATATCACGTTCGCATCTCCAAATTCAACTCCGAACTCAAATTCAATTTTTAATAACATTCATCATTAATATTGTAACTCACAATATTTAACAACCAGGTCATTCCCAAGAAAGAGGGGGCTTTCCGATAAGGATTTCTCCTTATTGGCGCACAATTAGGTGACCAAACCTCTCCTTGACAAAACTTCTAGACATTGTCAATATTGCAAATAATAATATGAATAACTTTGTCGTCTCAATTATTGATTTAATAATAATAAATATTATGCAGATGATACCGTGATAATAATTGAATCAATAATATGAGAGAGATATGATGCAAACAATTATCGTAGCAATAATTGAGTATAACCGGAGTGACTTTCACGTAAGCATCAATAATCAATACCGTAGCTACTACGCAACCACGCCAGATTCATCGTATTTTTACTACCGAGTAGTTCAACAGTTTTAACGGTAACACTTTCGCCGTTATTTTTATAAAAAGATAATTTCGTCGTTTTCTAACTACAACAATACTTTTGTTGTGGGGTCCACCAATGATTGTGCCATCGTACGGATATTCTCCGATAAAAAGAATATTCCCCGACCAAACGAATATTTTATAACAACTTGTATACTTTGCAAAATTTATAAATACTACCCACAACTATAACATTATATCAAATCCACACCATAATATAAAAAAAATATTTTGAGAAATTTAAATCTTTATTCATAAAATTTGGGGTCTTACAATCTCCCCTCCTTATGAAATTTCGCCCTCAAAATTTACTTACGTACCTGGTATGCCGAAGAGGTGAGGATACCTTGACTTCATTTCATATTCTAACTCTTGAGGTATAACCTTTGAGTGTTGAATACGATCCTTCTTATCCAAGATTTTAACACGTATCTCCTCATACGTTAAATCTTATGCTATCTCGTCTAGTTCTAATTTAATAACGTGGTTCGAGTCATCCACATATTTATGTAACATCGATACGTGAAAAATGTTATGAACACGCGACATACTTGGCGGTAAAATGAGTCTATAGGCCACAGTTCCTACTCCATCGAGGATTTCAAATGGGCCAATTAAATTGAGGGTTGAGATAACGCCTTCTTGAACCTTCTTCTTCACATTCATCAGATTCGGGGGTGTAGCTTGAGCGGCTTTAACTTTATCGATTAAAGTTGATTCTACTCGTGTATTTGATATCACCACGTGGGTCCTTAGAGTCTTTAACTCTATCTTCATCATTTGTAAGTTATACGAAATGGGTTTTTGTGTTAACAATATCGCACTCATAAACGCATACGATCTTCTACTCAACGCATCAGCTATCACGTTCTCTCTTCCACAATGATATTGAATGGTATGATCATAATCTTCAACAGCTCGAGCCAACGTCTCTGGCGCATGTTACGTTCATTTTAGTTGAAGAAATATTTGAGGGTTTTGGGTTTTGTACTAGGGTCAATACAAAATTCGATTTCACACTCTAGGGGTAAGCTAAGAAGTCTTCAGGAATACGTCAGGAAATTTATTAACAATAGAAATATCATTCAAAACTGTGACCCTCATCCAAGACTTGGATAACATGTCACATTGATATCTATCAACTTGCCATTGTTATTTACGACGTCCCCTACGAATATTCTAGCTTCGGTGTATTCCAAGACTTGGAAGTCACCAGCGAAAGGCTTAGGGCTCTTTACTTATGGTTTGATATGACAATGATTGACTTTAGTGGTTTGGTTTCTTGAATTCACATAACAGGTTGGTTAGGAATATGAAAGCTAACAACCTTACGAAAATAATCGATTTTAGCATGATGAGTAGTTAACCAATCAATCCCTAAAATCACATTAAATGCAAGTATTTTCAAAGAAATAAGATCGACAGGTAACGTAAAAGTGTCGATTTGAATTAAACAACATTTATAAATAGTGGAGGTAACAAATGTTTCTCCTAACAGAGTTTCAACAGATAAAAGAACCAAGTTCAAACATTCAACACCACTAGGTGAAATAAAAGAGTGGGTAGAACCGGTATCGAATAAGGTATAGACTTCGCAAGAGTTTATGATTAACTTACCTGTGATAACTTCATTTGGGTTCCTCGATAAATGCTCTCACTCAAACTACCGAGTTTGACTTGTCTGGGACATCCTTTGGCGCCACCATCCCAGTTGGACTTAAATTTGCTATAGAGTACATTCCACCCTTAATTGCTTCACCACATTCCTGATCCATGATTCAAATCATTACTCTCCGATCCATATCAAATTGGGGTTGACTGTTCTGTACAGGGTAATTCCGAATTCGATGTTGGATTCTCCCAATTGCTATCCAAAAAGTGAAATCCATCTCATTTATTTTGGCCTTATTAGATCGGACGTCTTTTTCTACAATATCAACGCGTCGTGCTGCTTTTACCCATGCATCATCTATTCTCATTCTTTCATTTGCTTCTTCTTTCATCAAAACCTTGATCATAGCATTCTCATATTCCAACTCTAATATCTTATACTCTGCCAAAGAGTGCTTCTGTTCAAGCATCGCACATCGGGTAACATAATTTTGAATTGTTGCATCCCTTTGCTCCACGACCGCTTGCTGTTCTTCAGTCTGCTCTTCTAACTCATGAATACGATTTTGTAATTCTTAATTTTGATCATAAAATTCTTCTAATAAATTCTCCTCATCTTCCTCTTCTCCCTCACTCTCAGCTGCTACCTCTGCGACTAGCTCTAAAAAGAAAATTATTAGTTCTTCACTCACCACGTAGATATCTCTAATTTCTTCTTCGTCTGACATCACATTAACCTGGTTGGTGATTAAAGGTGTCTCAACGATCTCATGTGCTTCATTGCTGATCTTAACATTTTCAGATGCCATTTTCAAACACTGCCACAAAACAAGGGTTAATTAACATATCACATATTATCCCTATACTCTGACCGACTAATTAAATACCAAATAAACTTTGGTAGGTAATACTAGCGAATGAATTCCCCGTCTCTCCCCTCCTAGTTCTTGTCTCACATCTCAGCCAAGGATCATATCCCTAAGCTTTGATACCAACTGTGACGCCCCCAAAACAGGTATACATCACCCATCTTGAATCGCCAGATACATGGTATACAAATTCAAATACAACTTAATTATACAACAGTCGTGTAAAATACGATAAAACATAGTTGAGAGTTTAAACAAGAATATTGTCATCTAGATAATATCCACACTCAATGGTGTTCTCATTACAATTATTATCACATTATTCCGTAGAATAGTGAGGACTACTAAAGCCATTTATCCTGGACCATCACTCCATTCCCCGACTCGTCCCAAATTTATATTCTCATTTCAAGAGAACAATGAAAGAAAGGGTGAGCTCAACTAGCCCAAAGAAGAAATATTATGACTAAGATAATGCGTAATAAATTATCCTTAGCCTTCAACAGTATAACAACTGATAGAATATAATAGACAACAAGTTTTAGATCAACAACAGCAGCGGAATAAGCAATCCATTAGAAGAGTTAATTAGAGCATAAAATCTACTATCTTCTATGATTTAAAAAGTTTTTCATCAACTTTATCACTGAGACTCAGCTTAATAAATAAAATAGAATCATCCCTGCACCACGGCCAAGTATATTCATGTAATCATCAATGGTCATGATTATACCGAATAATCCCTGGTCATAATCATACCCACAATTGTCCATCAATGAACTACAGGCCAATGAAGACTTTCACCACATCATTCGTCACATTACGGTCATGATTGTACCGAATAATCTCTGGTCATAATCATACTAAGTCTATCTATGTACGTAAGCCAAAGATGACTTTCATCACAATATAAGCATGAGGATGATGACAATGACAAAATAATTCAATAAAACAAGTTCAAGGATAAATTTTAAAGTTTTATAATTTAATTTATCTAGAAATCAATAACGTCCAAATTGTCAACATGATATTACTTTGTAGAGTAAAATTCAAGAATAATATTCATGTACAAAAAATAATTTAGACAGAAAAGAAATATATTTTTTGGGTGAATAGTACCCCGTGAATAGTACCCCGACACGAAAAGTGTCCCGAATACCCGAGTGAATGATACTAGAGTGAATAGTAATCGGGTGAATAGTAATTCATGAATAGTAACTCGTGAATAGTACTAAATACACTAAAAAGTACCCCGAATACCCGGTGAAAATACCGAGAGTGAATAATACCAGGGTGAATAGTAACCCGTGAATAAGTAACGTGAATAAGAATAAAAAAAAATACCAAAGAAAATGATATTTCATGATGAGTACAAAAGAAATGATATCCCCAGATGAGTATAATAGAATATACTTAAATCAAGAATAGATTTTCATCCGCCAAACGGTAATCCACGTAGATGCATCATTTCCATAATTTAATAAAGAATGAATACTGAAGGATCATTCACCATGCATGCAGTAATCCATATATAAAAGTTATTCCAACGTAATAATAAAGAATGAAATAATGTAAGAATTCACCATGCATGCGATAAACCGCATGTATAAAAGTTATTCCCAATGTAATAATAAAGAATTGAACTAAAGTCATGCGTAATCCGCATGCATGTGATATTCAACAGAATAATAAAGAATGGAACTAGGTCACGCAGAATCGCATGCAGCATGTGATATTCCAACGAGTAATAATAAAGAACGAGAACCGTGTCATGCGTAATCCGCATGCATGAGGATATTCCAATAGAATAATAAAGAATGGAATAACAACACAATTCACGTGCGTGCGACGATAGGCCGCTTGATGCATAAAAGTTATTCCAATGTAATAATAAAGAATGGAATAATGTAAGAATTTCACCATGTATACGGCAGATTGTGATAGACAAAGTTATTCCAACATAATAATAAAGAATAGAATAACACTCTTACGAGCATCGAAAGAAAATAATTCTCTTCATGAATACTGAAAGAAAAATAATACCCTTACCTTAGAAGAAACCGGATCTTTGGAATAGTGAGGTAGCAGACTTCTCTTCTTCTTTTCTCTATAATTTCTCTCTATAATAATTGCTCTATAGCTTTAGTGAATTGGTGAAAAATAATGAAGGAATGAGCTTTATTTATAGGAAAATATAGTTTCAATAATTGCACATTTTGGGGCTCGAAATATTACGAAGATAATACCTTCCTCTTTTCTTCATTTTTAATTTAGTCATGCAAGTATTATCAAACTTGCACCACCTCCCCTAATAGTAAATAATGTGAATCAATAGTTATAATCATGTGAAAATACTTAATTACAAAGATAGTACCTCCATCTATACTCTCTATTTTTAACTTAGTCATGCAAGTATTATCAATCTTGCACCAACTCCACTAATATTACAAGAATGTGAATCAATAGTACACACATGTGAACAAATAGTTATAATCATGTGAATTAATAGTAATTAATTGCTCATTTATTCGATTAATTACCTGATTGGTCAATATAACCTTCAGACATCAATTATTATCGAAATAAATGTCGATTTCCACTAACACTAACAATCCAAACACAATGAAAGTATTTTTCTCAAAAATTTTATTTTTGAAATTTTAAAGTTTGACTTTTTCCGAAAAAGTCAATTGTTGACTTTTTTGACCAAAAAGTCAACCCCGACAAATTTTGTGTTTATAGTCTATTTCTAGTAATTTTATCGTTCCGGACTCAAATATCACGTCCGCGTCTCCAAATTCAACTCCAAACTCAAATTCAATTTTTAATAACATTCATCATTAATATTATAACTCATAATATTTAACAACCAGGTCGTTCCTAGGAAAAAGGGGTTTTTCGATAAGGATTTCTCCTTATTGGCGCGCAATTAGGTGACCAAACCTCTCCTCGATGTAACTTCTAGACATTGTCAATATTGCAAATAATAATATGAATAACTTTGTCGTCTCAATTATTGATTTAATAATAATAAATATTATGCAGATGATATCGTGACAATAATTAAATCAATAATATGAGAGAGATATGATGCAAGCAATTATCGTAGCAATAATTGGGTATAACTAAGTGACTTCTTACGTAAGCATCAATAATCAATACTGCAGTGCTACTATGCAACCCGCCGTATTATTGTATTTTTTACTATCGAGTAGTTCAACAGTTTTAACGGTAACACTTTCGCTGTTATTTTTATAAAAATATAATTCCATCATTTTCTAACTGCGACAATACTTCCGTTGTGGGGTCCACCAATGATTGTGCCGTCGTACGGATATTCCCTGACAAAAAGAATATTCCCCGACCAAACGAATATTTTATAACAACTTGCATACTTTGCAAAATTTATAAATACTACCCACAACTATAACATTATATCAAATTTACACCATAATATAAAAAAAATATTTTGAGAAATTTAAATCTTTATTCATAAAATTTGGGGTCTCACACCTTTGTTCGTAGGACATACTCTCTCCTATCCAATATCTTGACAGGTACCTCCTCGTATGTTAAATCTTCGGCTATCTCGTCTGGTTCTATTGTAATAATTTGGTTTGGATCTTTCACATATTTACGAAGCATAGATATGTGAAAAATATTATGAACACGAGACATGCTTGGAGGTAATGCGAGTCTATAGGCCACATTTCCTATTTGGTCAAGAATCTCAAATGGACCAACAAATCGTGGATTGAGCTTTCCTCTCTTCCCAAATCTTGTAACTCCCTTCCATGGAGCAATACGTAACAGTACATGATCTCCTATATTAAATTCCACGTCCTTTCGATGAAGATCAACATAACTATTTTGTCGATCTTGTGAGGTCTTTATACGTTGCCGGATCATTTGAATCTTTTCTGTAGTCATGCGTACCAATTCCAGTCCCAACAAAGTTGCTTCACCCACCTCATCCCAAAGATACCGAGAACGACACTTTTCGTCCATACAACGCTTGAATGGAGCCCGCCATGCTATACTGCTTGATAACTATTGTTGTAGGAGAATTCCACCAATGGCAAGTACTTATCCCAACTTCCTTTGAAATCTAGGACACGAGTCTTAATAGATCTTCAAGGGTTTGAATAGTCCTTTCAATTGCCGTCGTCTGGTTTGAGGATGGTATGCCGAATCAGAATCGTAAATCCGTGCCCATAGCTTTCTGCAAGCTAACCCAAAATCGTGAAGTAAATCTTGGGTCACGATCCGAAACTATGGATACTGGCATGCCATGCAATCTCACAATCTCATTTACGTACATACGAGCAAGACTTTCAAGGGAATAAGTCTCACGTATAGGCAAGAAATGAGCAGACTTGGTTAATCTATCAATAATAACCCAAATCGCATATATGCCTTGAGAAACTTTTGGAAGACCTGTAACAAAATCCATGGTAATGTGTTCCCACTTCCATTTCGAAATCTCAAGTGGTTGCAATGGACCCTTTGGCACTTGATGCTCCACCTTTACACGTTGACAGGTTAAACACCTCGAGATAAACTCTGCGATCTATCTCTTCATATTGCTCCACCAAAATGTATATCGAAGATCGTGATACATTTTGGTACTCCCAGAATGGATTGCAAATGGTGTGTTGTGTGCCTCCATCATGTTTCTATGCTTCAAGTCAAAATCGTTAGGAATGCAAAGTCTGGAGTTGACTCGAAGTATTCCTTCTTCATTGATTCTTGCTTCCGGAATAGCACCTTCTTACACTTTATTCTTCATACGCATCAGCTCCATGTCTGTAGTTTGAGCAGCTTTAACTTTATCAATTAAAGTCGATTCTACTCGTATGTTTGATATCATCACTTGGGTACTTGGAGCCTTTAACTCTATCTTCATCCTTTGTAAGTTGTATAAAATGGGTCTTTGTGTTAACAACATCGCACTCATACCCGCATACGATCTTCTACTCAATTCGTCAGCTACAACGTTTGCTTTTCCAGGATGATATTGAATGCTATGGTAGTAATCTTTCAACAGCTCGAGCCAATGTCGTTGCCGCATGTTGAGTTCCTTTTGGGTGAAGAAATATTTGAGGCTTTTATGATCCGTATAAATCTCCACTTTCTCCCCATACAGGTAGTGTCTCCAGATTTTTAACGTAAAAAGACTGCTGCCAACTCCAGATCATGAGTAGGATAATTCCTCTCATATTCTTTGAGTTATCGCAAGGCATAGGCTATGACTTTCTCATGTTACATGAGAACACATCCTAACCTTTGCCTGAAGCATCGCTGTAGATAACAAATCCATCCGAACCAGATGGTATTGTCAGAACAGGTGCCGAAATGAGTCTCCTCTTGAGATCTTGGAAACTCTTCTCGCATTCCTCGCTCCATACGAATTTTGTATCTTTCCGAGTCAGCTGAGTTAACGGAGTAGCAATTCGAGAAAATCCTTCCACGAATCTCCGATAATAACCAAATTAAGCCCAAAAGCTACGCACTTCTTGATCACCGACTTTTGGTCAGCCCAACTTTAGATTGCTTCAATCTTTGTCAGGTCAACAGATACTCCATGTTTTGACACCACGTGCCCAAGGAATGCTACTTCCTTAAGCCAGAACTCGCATTTCTTCAGCTTGGCATATAGCTTGTTGTCACGAAGTCTTTGAAGTACCAGTTTTAAATGGTGCTCATGATCTTCACGGCTTTTGGAATAGATGAGGATGTCATCAATAAAGACAACAACGAACTGATCCAAATATTCCTTGAATATACGGTTCATCATATCCATGAAAGCAGCAGGAGCATTAGTCAATCCAAAAGACATGACTAAGAATTCATAATGCCCGTCATCGAAGTTCTCAAGGCGGTCTTGGAATATCCTCGCTTTTAATCTTCATTTGATGATATCCAGAACGAAGATCGATCTTTGAAAAGAATTGTGCTCCTTGCAACTGGTCAAACAGGTCATCAATGCGAGGTAGGGGATACCTATTCTTGATGGTGACATGGTTTAATTCCCGGTAGTCAATACAAAGTCGCATACTCCCATCTTTCTTCTTTACAAATAAAATAGGAGCACCCCAAGGAGATGTCTTAGGGCGAATGAAACCGATATCTAAAAATTCCTGTAGTTGGACTTTTAACTCCTGAAGTTTAATAGGAGCCATTCGATATGAGGTTTTAGAAATGGGCTTTGTACCCGGTTCAAGATCAATAAAGAATTCAACTTCACGTTCTGGGGGTAGACCAGGAAGTTCTTCAGGAAATACATCAGGAAATTCACTGACAACAGAAATATTATTCAAATCTGACGTGTTTTTTGTTCAAGTCCATAATATGGGCTAAGAAAGCTTGACATCCGTTTTTAAATAAATGAATAGCTTTATGGCTTGATATGACAGTGACTGATTTTAGTGGTTTAGTTGCTTGAATTTGTATAACAGGTTGGTTAGGAATATGAAAACTAACAACCTTACGAAAACAATCAATTTTGGCATGATGAGTAGTTAACCAATCAATCCCTAAAATCACATCAAATGCAAGTATCTTTAAAGAGAGATCAACAGGTAATGTGATTGTGCCCACTTGGATAAAGCAAGATTTATAAATAGTGGATGTGATAAAGGTTTCTCCTAACGGAGTCTCCACAGATAAGTCAAAGTCTAATTTCTCCGGAGTCAAGTTTAAACGTTGAGCACAAGCAGGAGAGATAAAAGAATGGGTAGAACTGGTATCTAGTAAGGTATAAACTTCGCAAGAGTTTATGATAAGCTTACTCGTGATCACCTCGTTCGGGTTTCTCGCGTTTTGGCCAGTCACGACAAACGCCCTCCCTTGAACCACCGACTTTGTTTTGTCCGTATTCGCCTTTGGTGCTGCCGTCCCAGTTGGACTTGACTTCGCTACCGGACAAAATCAGGCTATATGACCGTCTTTTCCACAATTGAAACACACATTGGAAGGCTGTGAACAGTTTGGACTTATGTGTCCCTCCTCTCTGCATTTGTAGCATCTAATTGGCGGTCGTTCTCCTCCCCTAGAATTTGTTGTTGGTGCTGGTGCTGCTGTTGATGTCTTTCCATCATTGTTGAATCTCCTCTTTTTGAAATTTCCACTTGACCCACCTCTCCTATTATCATGCCCACGATTACCACCCGAGTGGTTACCGCCTTTGTCCGTATTTTTCCCTCCACGCTGGTTATCATCGCTCCGATGATCGCTTGTCACCCCAGATGACTCGGTCGTGGTCCTCGTTGAACATACTCACTATCTCGCTCTAATAATTGAGCCTTGTTGACAATATCTGAATACATAGAAAATTTGTGAGAGATAAAGTATTGACGAATCTCGGGTTTTAGACCTCTCAAAAACATTCGCGTCATACATTCCTCATTCTCTACCAAATGAGGTGCAAACCTGGATAACTCTGCGAACTTCGCCTCATACTGGGACACCATCATGTTGTTCTGTTCCAATCTAATAAACTCTACCTCCTTCATATGCCGAATACTTTCAGGAAAGTACTTGTCATTGAACAGTTTCTGAAATCTTTCCCAAGACATGTTGAGTGTGGCTGGTTGGGTACGCTTTATAGATTCCCACCAGTAATCTGTCTCACCACGGAACATAAAGGTGGTGAATGGAACCTTTTGTTCTTCCGTGCATCCCAAGACATCAAATATCTTGGTAATTTGCTTGACCCATGTTTTCGCCTTAATCGGATCCGGCTTTCCCCAGAAATCTGGTGGTCCCAACTCCTTGAACTACTTGGCCGTGACAAACGGCGCGTTGCTATCATTTCCACCCATATTTTGTACACGAGTCTCCCTCGTCTGATTTTGCATGAACTTCAAAAAGCTTCTAAACATTCCATCATTCATCGTTTGTTCCATAGTGTTGTTTATAGGAGGAATATTGCCTTCCTGTTGCACGTTCTCTTGGTTGGTGATTGAAGGTTGTTCCACAGTCTCATACACTCCATTGTTAACATTCTCAGCTGCCATTCTTAAAAACTACCATAAAACAAGGGTTAATTAAAAAAATTAACATATCACATAATATCCCTATTTTATGATCGACCAACAAATAAGCTTAGGTAGGACACACTAGCGAAAGATTTACTCGTATCTCCCATCCTAGTTCTATTCCCCGATCTCCACCAGAGACCATATCCCTAAGCTCTGATACTAACTGTGACACCCCCAAAATAGGTATACATCACTCATTCCGAGTCGCCAAATACATGGTACAGAAAATAACTACAACTTTATTAATACAATTGTCGTGCAAAATACGACAACACATACTGTGAGTTTAAATACAATATTGTCTTCTAGACAATATTCACACCCAAATAAAGTCCTCATTATTAATTATTGATGCACTATTTTATAAAAAATAGTGAGGATCGCTAAAACAACCTGTCTCAGGACCATCACTCTATACCCGATTTGGTTCTCGCTATGTTCTCGCTCCACGAGAAGAAAAATGGAACAAAAAGGAAAAGGGTGAGCTCAACTAGCCCAGTAAAGAATATTATGACTAAGATAATATACAACAAATTATCCTTAGTCTTCAACAGGGAAAAATCTGATAGAATATAATAGAGAACAAGTTTTAGATCAACAACTGCAGCGAAAATAATAATTTATTAGAAGAGTTAAGTAGAGAATGAAATCTACTATCATCTATGAATTTAAAAGTCCATCATCAATATTTTATCCCTGTAACATCAATCAATATACATCTTGAATCAAATATTCATCTTTGCACTATGGGCCAAAGATATTCATTTCATATCACCGGTTGGTCATGTTCATCTCAACACACATTCATCTTTGCACTACGGGCCAAAGATATTCATCAGTAATCATTCATCTTTACATGTGCCAAAGATATTCATCAAGTATCACCATTAAGGACTGAGGATGATGAAAAATATTTTAGAGAACGAATCCAGTGAGACAGAAGGACAAATATTAGGGATTCGTATTTCGGTTTCTCCAAATTCAATAATACTCCATAATAACCAATTGTGAAGTAGAATTCAAAAATAAAGATCAAAATATGGATACAATCAAAGATAGTAACCATAAAAGACATTTGGGACGAAAAAGAGAAAATTTTATTTTTTCGGTGAATAGTGTCGTATACGTGAATAGTGCCGTATACGTGAATAGTAACCCCGACACAAAAAGCTAGAAATTCCATAATAAAATTTATATCAATATTTCGGCATAATGATATTGAAGAAAATAATATCATTTACGAAGAAAAATAACATCCTTTACCTCAAAATAACAGTATTTCTGATCGGAATATCAGATGTAAAGCCGAAGGAAATTTGCACTGAATAACAACTCTCAAAGTATCTAAATACTCACAAAATACGCCCGATAATATAGAGAGAGAAAAAACTTGTTTCTGGTGTTATTTTCAATTCTAACCTAAGCGTCTATTTATAGGAAAATGCTAGAACGCCATAGGAGACTAAATAATAAAATAATAATATTTTAAAACCAATTTCTACGCATGCTTCATTTGAGTTGTTGAGCAGCCAACTTGGAAGCAAAATAGCAGCCCGCGTGTTTTTGAAAAACAAAAGTGGGTCCCACCCAATTTTAATAAAAAATATTTAATTTCTAAAACTTTAATAATTCATATAAAATAGTCCCTTTATCAGAAAAATACAAATTTTATGTCTATTCCATATGAAATTGAATTCTCTACAACTTTGTAGTTTTAAGTTTTTCCAAATTCCAAACCGAAAAATATCTGAAATTCACAAACGGATGATTTTCAATACCTCAAAAAAATTATAACAAATCATACGTTTATTTTTCACGGTTCAAAATTTGTGGACATATACTCAATTTATATATGTATAACATATCCAAAAATCACAACGATCCAACGGTCGGATTAAAATTATAACTCACGCAATAGAGCTTTAAGAACACTGATTTGATTTTTAATACCTCCATTCTGACAAAAATACTGATAAACACCTCAACATTAATTTCTTCAATTATATCCACATAAAAAAATAAATATTTTTTTATCATATAAATCAACAAATAACTATTCACAAATAATATTACAGAATCACAATAATGACAACCAGGCCGTTCTCAGGAAAGAGAGGGCTTTTCGATAAGGATTTCTCCTTATTGACACGCAATTAGGTGACCAAAACTCTCCTTGACAGAACTTTCTAGACATTGCCAATAATGCTATCTAATAATATTATTCAAATAATATGAATTATTGATCTGATAATATGAAATATTGTGTAGTGACAATTATTGAAACAACAATAATATAAAATATCAACGCAACAATTATTGAATCAATAAAATAAAATATTGAACAGTAATTACTGTAATAATTATTGAGTAATGCCTTCACGTAAGAATCAATAATTCAAAAATCATCGTGTAATACAGGTATAGCTCTCATGTAACCACGCGTATTATTGTATTTTAACCGCCGGGTATTCCAACAGTGTTAACTGTAACAACTACGTCGTTATTTATAAAAACTCAAACTTGTCATTTTTTTCATCCGACAGTTATTTCGTTATGGGGCCCACAATTGGTTGCGTCGTCGTACGAATATTTTCCGACAACAAGAATATTCCATGACCAAACGAATATTTTCCGACAACAATGAATATTTTATAACCACTTGCTTAATTTGTAAAATTTGCACATTTCACCCATAACCAAAGTATTATCTCAAATTATCACCTTATTATTTCAAGATAATAAATAGAGAAAATTCAATTTTATTTATAATAAGTTGGGGTCTTACATGATATATGTCATTACAAGTATTTTGCACATAAATTCATTTATTAATAAATACTTTTTGCATAATATGCTTAAAAAAAGCATATCATATATTATAAAAGGTATTTAAACTTTTATATATGAACTCAAAGTTATATCGATTTTACATAGAAACACATTCTTTATTTATGAAAAAAAATTAAAACCTTTATAAATCTAGACTAAGTTATATATTTTCTTACTTAGAAGCACTTTTCATATAAAATATAAAAGTTGCATAAACTTTATAATCAAGCTTAAATTTATATTTGCTTACACATAAACATATTCCATACAAATATAAAAGTCCTTGAATTTTTATAAATCTACGATCTTTAATTGTTATCCGCTTATTTGAGAAATATAAAATATAAAAGTTATTTAAACTTTTATATATATGTACTGAATTTTATGTGCTAATCTCATACGAAAATTTTCTATTAATTATTTGTAAAGAGAAAAATAGTAGAGTTAGTTTATTTTATGTACATGTGAGTTGTTGTCCGAGATAGTTAGTTGTAGATAGTTGTAAGTTTATATTTAAAATTTTGTAAATGCTTCTCCGCCTATTGAATGATAATTTATTACTGTGAGTAATAAGATCTCAAACCCAGGAGAGGAGCTTGAGATTGGACGTAGCAACATACCCGGTGTGTGTTATGAACCAGATAAATTTATGTGCATTGCGTGGTTGAATTTTTACTGGCGTACATATTAATTTCTAACACTGCAAATTAATTAACTAAGAATTCAAAAAAGTCTAAGATAAATTTTTAAACAGTAATAATCTATTCAATCCTCCTTCCAGATTATTATTGGACTTTCACTAATTTTTGCAAGTTTTTTTGTCATCGTAACAACATTCGTTATTTTGAAAAATCACACCTACAATTTTGAAGAATCACGCCGTGTTTTCTCTCTCCCTCTTTTTCTTTGTGTTTGTCTCCAACGAATTTGCTGGCCAAATTTGTTCCTTTTGCCTCCTTCCTCCTCACGTGACCCACGTGCGTGACTAGGATGCAATTTTTCTTCCAATTTCGATTTCTGATGAGTCCCAACTACAAATGTCATTATCCATTTATGATCAATTAGCCGAATAAGACTTTTTCGTCATGTCCGTTAGTCAAGTTTAATGATTTTACATAAATATTCAAGCATAACTCGTAATTTTTTTCTAGTACAAGTATTACTTTGTTACTCCCTCCTATCCAGATTAAATGACGTTTTAGAGTTAAGCACACTTATTAAGAAATAACACAAAATGTCTTTTGTATCCCTAATTAATTATTTCTCTCTCCACAAAGATGAAGGCAATTAATGGGTTATTAGAACTTTGGTTGTATATGTAGTAAAATGGTTCATGAAACTGCATTTACTAAGCATATTAAATAGATGGGTAAATTAGGAAAAAATAGTGCAATATTGCATAGAAATTCTAAAACGACACTTATATAGAATAAAATTAAACTTCTTAAAACGTCATTTATTTAGAATAGGAGGGAGTACTTTTTTTAGTTGGGATAAGAACTTGTAAGTCGGGTTCTTGTACATACACCAAAAGTTAATTTTTAAACATGAAAGAAATAAGAGGAAAAGTGGAAAGACTATTTTGTCCCTCACTTACCACGTTGATCTGGCATATTTGGCCACATGAATTTTTTTTCTACATCATTACATCTCGCACACATTAAGGGTGACATCGATCACCTATAAAATTGTACACAGACGAGTAATAAAAAAAAATGTATAAGCATTAAATTGAAACCAAACTAAGAGTAAAATGACTAAAAGGGTCTTTTTGCCTTTTGAGGACACAGGGAGTACGAGTAATTAGCTACTGTTTAACATGGAATCGTCTTCCACTAAAAAACAACCCAAACACTGCCTCTTTCTTTCTCTCTCTAACTGTATGTATTGATCCTCGCGCCGGCACTTCACAAAAACCTGTAAAACTCGACAGACTCAGTGAGTGATGGGCGGCGAGTTTCGATACCAGATCGGACAAATCGCGTACATCAAGCTCATCCTGCATGCCGTTAAGCACAAGGCATCCGCCGTCAACGGTGTTCTCCTCGGCCGCGTCTCCGGTACCGACGACAACTCCGTCGTCGAAATTACTGACTCTGTTCCTCTGTTCCATTCTCAGATCGGCCTCCTTCCTCCCCTCGAGATCGCCCTACTCATGGTCTGTCCCTTTTTCATTCCTCAAGCTAATACTCTGTTTGGATCTTATTAGGGTTTTATTTTTATTTTTTCTAATTCAATTTTATTATTTAATTTTGATTAATTGGAGCAGATAGAGGAGTATTACGGTGCTCAAGGGTTGAGTATTGTTGGTTACTTTCACGCTAATGAGAGATTTGATGACATAGAGTTAGCTAATGCTACTAAGAATATCGGCGATCACATATACAAATACCTCCCCCAAGCAGCTTTGCTTCTGGTAGGACTTGAATTTCCTCTATTTTATTGGTTATATATGTATGAACGTACTTATATTTGTAATTTAAGTTTTTTTAATTGTTTTAATGAGTTTGATTCTTTTAATTTCAGTTAGATAACAAAAAGCTTGGAGCTTTATCAAAGGGGAAAGATATGAGTCCTGTGATGCAGGTGAGTTTTGGCTACAGTGCGTACAGAAAAATCATATTTTTCTCCTCTTGGTTTTAATTTGAAGTTTTTTTTCCACTGGTTTGGGATGTGATGATTGAATTTCGGTTGAGCTAATGTTGATTAGGAAACTGTTAAAACAAAAATTATTGTGTTGGTTTCTTCAAGAATATATAATCAAATAATTCGCTCCATTTTGGCATTTACTATGTTTTATTGAGTGAAAGCTTATTCTTTTCCAGAATTATATGCTAAGAGGAGCCAACAATGAATCAAACATTCTCACTATAAGAAAGTTAAATCTGTTTAAGCACTCATAGAGTAGGTTTTTATGCTTATCTATTAGAAAAGAAAAAGAAAGAAAAGGGTGTTTGTCTATTTCATGATGAGCCCTGCTACTCAAACTGACTTGGATTTGTCTCTTTCTTCATGTGCACAAATTTAATAGCCTCAAACTTCATGGGTGCTTTGTCTATGTCTAGTTTGGGTAATAGTCAGTTGGTAAAAGTTGGACTATAAATTTATGTCCTTATATAATTTGCACTTTTCGGCCTTCTTGTGAAGTTCTGTCATATTTAAATCTACCAACAAAAAATGGACAAACGATAAAGCGTTTATATTTTAATTAAACATTAGCTTATATTTTAATTAAACATTAGCTTGAAGTTAGTCGCGTAAAATTGGAGATTGAAATATAGCCAAATGAGTGAATGGTTAAGAATTATATAAAAAACAACATGGGTTAACGGTCAAGCATGTTGAAATTCCATGATCCTAAGACTTTGAGTTGGAATCCCCCCTTTCTTCCCTTCAAACCTGCCCATACTTGACATTTCCTTATCATATACAACAACTTTGATATGTAATGGGGACCAGGGTTTTGGGATGAAGGATAAATATCACACAAATAATATCATACAAAAATCAATCAATTCTAATTATTTAATGTATCAAAATAATGAAGTACATCACTATTTATAATACTCCTAGACAACTTTCTTAACCTAAGTTGAACTCTAATATGATAACTATAAATTAAAGAAACTAAACAACTTCTAATTCATGGGTTTCCAAAGCCTCCCATATTGTTCTAACTAACTTTTACGGGATCATCCTACATCAGTTCTCCTTTGTTGAAAAAAAAACTCTAACCCGTCGAGTTAGGAACATCAACACAAGAACAATCACGTCGGATCACCAAGGAAGTCTTTGCAATCTTCAAATTTGGCATGTCGAGAGCACAAATAAGAGTAAATTTGGTATTGCCTTTGATAATCAAAGAGATATTAGCACGAGCATGTATCTTTAAGCTTGCCAATGGAAAATGTAACAAAACACCTCTGGGTAACCCGCAACTTTGTATTGGTAATCCATGCAACATCATACGACTCCGGGTGATGCTCAATTTTTAACTCAAGTTTCTTAACTGCTTCCTTAGAGATAACATCCGTACAACTACAAGTATCAATCACAAATGAGCACACCTGTCCCACACATGACACTCGTCTGAAAAATTCGTCCATGATGGAATTTAGGATCATCCTTATGTTTCTGAGCAACAAAGGTCGAAGAACACCTAAACATTCTTTCAAATGAGCATTAACTTCCAAATCTTGCTCATCGGGCTCATATTCGACGTCTAACGACTTGCACTCTTTGTCAATAATAGCAAGTTGCCTAGAGGTAGAAGAAGCAACATATTCATCTTCGGGGAAGGACACTCAAAAGACATGTTTGGCACCTTGCCGTATGGTTATTGCTAGCATTAGAAGAACTTGGGGTACGATTAGGCCTGCTAGTAGTAGAAGGGCTTGTTGACGATCTTTCCACCTACATATTTAAAATAGGCTCCACAAAAGTACGCTCCCTTTGAGTTTGGACTTGTATTGGAGGCCTAACAGAATTTCTTTTCAAATTATCCTCTACTTGGATGACAACTTGAACATCATCATCCAAGAGCAAAAGTTTACCTGAGTTTATTTCCTTGTACCAACTCAGTTAACTGCAAATATGCTTATAATTCGAAGGTACAAAACGTCGTGTCAATGCAGCTTTCATATCTTCCCATCTTCTCGCAGTTGTATATAAATTTCGCTAATGTTGATCCCACCAAATACGAGTTCCTTTCAATTTCGCTTCAACATAGAAAAGTTTCCTTTCATCGGATAATTCATAGCAACGAAAAAAACTTAAAGCTGTGAATCCAATCGAAGAATGTTTCGGGACCATTATCGCCATTAAAATATCCAACATCTAATTTTGCTCCTCTATCACTGCAT
Source organism: Panax quinquefolius (assembly GCA_020205615.1). Taxonomy (NCBI): domain Eukaryota; kingdom Viridiplantae; phylum Streptophyta; class Magnoliopsida; order Apiales; family Araliaceae; genus Panax; species Panax quinquefolius. The sequence goes on from CM035155.1 coordinate 136,009,833, forward strand.
TCATCCTAGGATCTGGAACATGGGGATTAACTCGTGGATTAGGGTCATGTTGTTGTAGTCTCAGATGATTAAGATCTAGAATGGGGTTTTTAAAATTCTTATGAGCATCTTCTTGTCCCTTATCTACGCGTTCCGTGAGTACATCAATTTTTGCTATAAGTGTTGTAATAAAAGCTTGAAAATTTGTTGTATTTGCAGCAAGTGTTGTGATTGAATCTTCAATCCTTTTAAGACGCTCATCTTGTTGTAACATATAAGTATCAAGCTTGGCGTTGATTTCTCCGGCATTTACCATGGTTCCTGTAAATAAAAATATAGACCTTTTTTTGGAACTTTCTCTAGGGGCTTAAGTGCATAAAGTATAAAGAAACAGGGATTGAACTGAAACTAATGAAACTTTAGTGGCTGGAATTGAAGAAGATGAAAGTATAGGGATTGATATGTAAAATTTTCAGGGGTATTTTAAAATTTAAGAAAATTTGGTGGACTAAACTTGAAAGCTATAAAAACTATGGGATACCTAACTGTAATTTGTCAGGAGATATTTATTTTCCCATATCTCTGATCTCTTTGTACTCTCTTCTGCTTCACGTAAGTCCAAGGAGAGCAACAAGCTTGAGGAGGCTAAAGGCTTAGAATTTTTTCGACCAAAAATGAGGATGGTGGTGACTTGACGTCGCGGCGGTTATAGTGGCAAGGGATGACGACAAGAAGCGACGATGGTGGCACTGTTATTTTTTTTACTTCTCTTTTTTTTTCCTCGCCTATGTAGGCTACGATTTTGGCTGTGTTTGGCTAGGTTTTTGGCTGAAATTAGGGCTATGATTGGTATATGTATATTGTACTGGGGTTGATTCTGGCTGTGTTTGGGTGAGGTTTGGTTTTCTTGTGCTGGTTAATGTTTTGGTGAGAAGCAGATTACAAAATGAGTCTATGATGGCTGGACAATAAATTTAGGTTTAGTTGAAGTCGCGATTTGGAGACTGGGCAATTTCTATGACAGTGATTTTGGGACGGTTGAGGATGGATGTGTGCGAGGCTCTGATACCAAAATAATGAGGATAGGGGTTTTGGGATGAAGAATAAATATCACAGATTATCACACAAAAATCAATCAATTCTAATTATTTAATGTATCAAAATAATGAAGTACATCACTATTTATAATACTCTTAGACAACTTTCCTAACCTAACTTGGACTCTAATAAGATAACTACAAATTAAATAAGATAATTGCAAATTAAAGAAACTAAATAACTTCTAATTAATGGGTTTCCAAAGCCTCTTATATTGTTCTAACCAACTTTCACGGGCTCGTCCTACATCAATATGTCATGCTACAGTTGAAAATAGGATTAGGAGATACTATCTGCCATCTAATAAACTAAATTCCCACAAATAATACTGGTAAACTTTTCTCAGGTGAAATATATAGAGGAGTTGCTAAGAAGCCGAAAATTTAAACATGTGTAGCTTTGTCTTCCTTGTAATGCCGCTATTTATTAGCAAATCTCATGAGCTGCATGTTACTACACATAGCTTATTGGATCTGTGTGCAAATGCATTGTGTGATTTGTAATTAGTGATCCACATTGTTTATGCCTGTGGGCTGTGAGCTTAGAATGGCTCCTAGAAAATTGAGTAATTACTGATTCAGCTTCTATCATATTGTTAAACTACTGTTGTTGCTTCTATAACTATTCTGCGCCCTTTCATATATTACCTGCATACATAGGGTTTCCAATATTCAAATAATCTCCGCATGATGTATTGATGTGCGTTTGAGAATTCATTTCTTGGTTTAAAGAAAGTCAATACAGTAAAACCTCTATTTAGTAATAGACTTGGGACCAAACTATTGTATTCTAATTGAGAGGTTATTACTAAATAGAGGTATTGGTACAAAATATTTTTCGAACACCCAAAAATATCCACTTTAACAAAAATATAGATTTTATAACAAAAATTAAAGAAAACATAAATTATTTAGATTTTCAAACTAGGAAAAGGTAGTCTTTTATAGGAAATGTGGCCTTTTATAGGAAAATATGGTCTTTTATAGGAAATGTAGTCTTTTATAGGAAAATGTATTCCTTTATAGGAAATATAGTCTTTTATAGGAAACTGTAGTTCTTTATAGGAAATGTAGTCTTTTATAAAAAATGTAGTATTTTAAAATTAATATCGTCTCTCTCTCATATATATATGAAAATATATATGAAATTGTTACTATACAGAGGTATAGTTTCTTAATACGGGACTTAAAAAGTATATAACATATTACAATTTAGAGGTTATTCCTATTTATATCTGACCCAAATTGAGACCAAATTTTTTTATAATATTGTAGAGGTTGTTCTTATATAGAGTATTCCTAAATATGGGTTTTACTGTAGTTTACACGTAGGAGTTTCCTAATTTTTTAAACAAATTTATTGAACTCTGTTCTGCAAGATGCCAGGCATTGGAGGCCTGACCTAGAGATATTGAAAGAGAATAGAGAGGAGAAAGAATTCAGAGTTTAGAGAGGAAGAAGGATAGAATTTAGGTTGAGTTTAGATAAGAATTAGAGATGCATAGAAGAGAGAAATGAGAAAGAGAGAGAGATTGTGAGCTAACATGCTTCTCAGTGTTCAAATATCATTTAATGTTCAATAGTTGTTAAGTCCTTAACTAGTTAAACTAGTTGTTGAGTTGATGATGAAGGGGCAAGTCGAGGGCATTACTTGGTTAATGTCTCTAAGTCGCTCGACTTGGAAAGAAAGTTGTCGCCTTGTGTCAACTAGTCGACGACTTGACCGACTTCCTCCATGTTGCCCAACTTAGAGACCTAACTGACATGCTGGGATTTTAAAAAAATAAAGAAAGAAACGACCCATTTACCCAATAACGACCTCATACCCAAGACCCATTAACCATTACATATAAAGTCCTAACCCTAAAACTAAATAGTTGTTACCTTACTTTATTGCTATTTGCTACTTATTTGAATTGTAATAAACAATGAGTTGCTTTAGTAGTTTCTTTTTCTTTAATATCAAATGACTTTGGTTGTGGCAATATTAATATATTTGTGTTTCCAATAGTATTTGATAGTGTTAAATATTATGAAATAATAATGTCACATGTACACACACACACACATATAAATTTACATGTATAAATTGTACATAGGTAATGACTCGACTTATGTACGACTAGTTGCTTAAGCTCCCAGCCACCAATTCGACTCGACTTTACTACTTGACAACTATGATGCTTAAGAAATGAAAATACAGATTCTTGAACTTGTTTATAGAACTACACTTGCTTAAAAAGAAAGTTTAAACTAATCCACGTTCTCCCTTAACCTACACGTTTATAACCGACTCCTACTAACTAACATACACACGTACTAATATCTGACACAAATGTGATGTTTCTATTCGAAGCTTGTTCAGTTATTTTATATCTAAGAAAATTCAAGTGAAATATGCATTGTTGCATTCTGTGTGGTGTTTCACCAAGTCTGTCCTTGCTCGTTGTAGTAGGTCTCACTATACACACACCATACCTAACTGACTGGAGGGTCTCACACTCATTTATTCCTACCTGTTTATTTTGCAAATCTGAATGGTTTCCGTCAATGAGTGAAATATTGAGCAAGTCAAAAACACGTTAGTTTCATTGTCAACTTGTCATTCAAATTAACCTTGTTTGATTGTTGTCATTCAAATTAACCTTGTTGGATTTATCTTCTCATTACTCAGCTTTACACGAGGGATGCATCTCGGAGTTGGAAGTTATTTGGGTCTGATGAAAGCAGCCACTTAACAATGAAGGAGCCATCAGCAAATATAGTTCTATTCGACTATATTTCAACTAGAAAATGGGAGGACATTATAGATTTTGATGATCACCTTGACGACATTAGCAAGTAAGAGCCATGAATCAGTTCTACCCCTCTGCCCCACAACTCAATTATGTATTCCCTCTTTTTTAAAATTAGATATGCATTTTTTAAAAAACGATTTTAAGGATTTTTTTTTTTGTCAAATATATGATATATCATCGACATTAATTATAAATGTGGTAGTGATGGTATGTTAATATTCAATCTACTTTAGAATACAAGTAAGAGTCCAGTTATATATTGCGCAAGAGTTTTGTCGAAATGCGATTGCGACGTATATCAGGATTGGATAGGATTATAAAATTTGTCCACTACCTCAAAAACATCATAAAAATATTACCAAATAAATTTATCCATGTAACTTGCAATAACAAAGTCGACATGTAAAGTCGCAATATATATCATATTCTTATAAGTAATGACATGTTAGTATCCTTAATTTTGTTCGAAAAAAAAAAACTAATCTCCAATTTTTGAATGAAGGCAATATGATTTTTTTCAATGAATTATTAATATTCATATATACATTTAGAAACAAAGAAATATTTCTCTTGTCATATTAACTTAGGCGCCATCAACATGTTTTTTTTCTGCAGGGATTGGCTGAACACGGAACTATTCAAGTAGACGATTGAAATTAGTTTTGGCGAACTTGACAAGTGCAATAGCAGCAGTTTCCCCTATGCGTTTGATGTTAGGATTACGGAAAGCCCATCATCCCCAATCCCCAATCCAAGTTAAACTGTAATGGAAGTTAACCTTTTCTCTAGATTTTGTTCTCGTGGGCAAACTTCTGATGATGATGATGTACTATTATTTGACTAATTGTCTTTTTTACCATTTTTTGTTTGAAAGGATTATACTTGGATAAAATTATTAATTTCATGTGTCTTGTTTGTTTTTAAATTTAGACTTGAGATTATTAGTCCGAGGATTATAAAATGGCTTAAGATGGAAGATTATTTAATACTTCTTCTGTCCCAAATTAATTGATCAGTTTTGACTTTTTAAAGTCAAATTGACCATTTTTAAAACTAATCTTTTTACTATTTTTGCTAAAATATAGGTGAAGAGATTATAACCAAAAGAAAGTATATATAATTTATTACCAACTCTAATTTTTATAATTTTAGAAATATATTTATATATGCTTAATTATTAATTTTAAAAATAGTCAATTTGACTTAAAAAAGTCAAAATTGAAAGAATTAATTTAGAGACGGATAAATATTATGTTCGATAAGGTATTATAATTTTCACCATTGGGATTAAAAAATTTAAACAAAATTATTCTCAACTTTTTTCTAAAATGATCATAATATCCTATTATATCCAATAAGTTTAGTATTGGTAAACAACTTATTGATAAACAGTTTATTATTAGTTACCAACTTATTATTTAAATAGTTTATTGGTTAACAACTTATTATTTAAATAATTTATTGGTAAACAATTTATTGGCAAAATAATTTATTATTTAAATAGTTTATTAGTAAATAACTTATTATTTAAATATTTTATTGGTAAAATAACTTATAATTTAAATAGTTTATTGGTAAATAACTTATTATTATTGGTAAACAGCTTATATTTAATTACTTGGCTTATTAGAGTTTGGTACTTAATTACTCTACTTGTTAGAGTTTGGTATTTAACTACTTTGCTTAATGATAATAGTGCAAATTAAGATGGCAGAAAAAGAGCTTTTATATTTGTTCTCAGCTTTAGCACTCAAATGACGGGAAACACAACCGTACAGAGCTCAGCTCATATATGACTGATATAATTCTAAACAATATCTTAATTATGGGATTATTTTTTTATTCTTGTTTTCAGCTTGAAAAACGCATCGAGTCACTTGTTCTACCAGTAGAGCTATTACATCAATTTAATTTTTCAGCAAAAAAGAAATTTGATGTATAAACAAGTTTAAATTATAGTTTAAAATATATTATTATTGGTAAGGGTATAAATATAATAGTCCAAACCATATATTTTTTATCCAATTCTTTAATTAATCATGAAAAAAACAAACATGACATGAGATTATTTTAAGTTATCACATGAATAATCTCATAAAAAATAAACATGTGACTAAGACTATTTAATCCTAGGATTAATAGTTTTAAAATTATAATCTCGAGATTATAATTCTTGCAAACAAACAGACCCTAAAATTATTATTGTCATGTCTGTTGTCTCTTGTATGTAATTTAATTGAAATGTTCTTGTTTTTGAATGAAGTAGAAAAAGCAGAGGATACCATTAGAAAAGCATACAGGATGACTTGGTGAGACAAATAAATGTAGTTCTATCATATTTGTCAATGGAAATTGATATTTTCGTAAATAAAATTTAATATTTTTACAATACAACTCGTTTATTATTTATATGAAAGAGATCTTGTGGAATTATTATTTTTGTTGATAGAAAATTAACAATTTTCTTCTTAATTTGTTTTCATAAACTTGTTCCCAAGTTAGTAAATAGCTCTTTTACCTAATCAGTGCTACAAAATAATTTTACCATATGAAATGGTCGGAGTTTGACACAATTATATCGAATCATTAAATCATTAATATGAACGTATTTACTTGAAACAAATTATTGAAATGTTTAATTATTATTTTAAAATAATTAAAAACACAAAAGAATAAATTTATAAAAAAACTACATGCATAAAGATTAAGAATAAATGCAACTTACATATCTTACAATTCAATCACCAAGCAACTCATCATGATACCCAAAACCAAAGCATTTAATATTAGCAAAGTTCAAAAATTAATTGTTTTCTAAAGGTTTGTGGATTAGAGATTTCTCGAGTGACTATCTCAATTAGTCACTCGTCCAATTATCATGTTCCATCGATGTAGTGTTCAATCACACAGGCTTGATAACTTATGTATTACATTATATTTATATATTTTTTAGGAGAGCAGATTCTTTGTTCTCATTTTTCATGTCTTATTTGTGTCCTCCACTTAAATTTTGACACATAGCCTCTTACTTAACACCAATTAACTCTAAAATTAAAGAAAAGAACATGTGTCAAAATTTAAGTAGGGAACAAAAAAAATGAGAACAGAGGATCTGCTCTCATTTTTTAGATATCATTATACTCATTTTCGTTCTACAATTTGTGTAACATAAATTCTATTGTATTCATTGAGATCTGTTTACTTTGTATACCATTTCGTTGTAAATAAACGATCTTATCATAGATCCATTGTGGTCTTGAAATTATATAATAAAGTAAACAACAATTCTAGTCGTCATCTTCATATATGGTTTACTTGTAAGTTTTACTGGGTACGCCTTATATACCGCTTTTGGGCAACCTTCTTTACGCTATAGTAGAGTATCTTTTTTCTATCTAAACTATATCAACATAGCTCACTAGAAAACGCATCATCTTATCCATTCTTGGTGTAATACTCGCTCATAAATGATTAAGATTCATATCGAATTTAAACTATCTAAAAGTACTACTAATTACTCCCTCCGTCCCAGGATAAAAGTCATGGTGGACTTTTTACGTATATTAAGAAGAGGAATGAAATGATAAATTGCCCATAATAATGTCATTAATTATTTTCAATGTATGTGAGAGAGTGACTTTCTAGCTATTCAATTCAAAATATTCTCCATCAATACTTATTAAATATGGAGAGAGAATTAGAATAAGAAAAGTATGAGATATTTAATGTTACGGGCATAATAGAAAAAATGTGTAAAAGTTTGATTATTAAAGGAAAATGGACATTTAACATGGGACTACCCAAAAAAGTAATAAGGACTTTTATTATGGGACGGAGGGAGTATAAGCCTTATTATTTTTAAAATTTAAATGAATCATATCAATTTTAAATTTGAAAATATCTCAAATTGACTTTTAGAAAGTCAGTAACGATCTTATAATTCAAAGCGGAGGGAGTATTATGTACTCCCTCCTCTGTTCCCCAAAGGATGAACAAAGTACAATTTGTACATATATTAAGAAAAATAAAAATAGAGAAAAAAGAGTAAAAAAGTTTCAAATTTATACTTAGCGGTCCTATAAGATTATATAAAATGATAAATATTTTAAATCTTTTTTATATTAATAGACCCCACTAAATAATATATTTACTCTCCACTTTATATATTTTATCTTATCTTTTTGAAGAAAAAAAAATTCGTTCATACTCAGATTCATGGTGAACTTGCTTTCGGGACCAGGTTGTATGGTACTTATAGTGAAGTCACATGACACTTGATACACCAGTAGTATAGTCATTTCAATTTCTCAACGAAATAAACCCATTCAATGCATTAAGTTTATGAATTTGAGAAATTATTGTAGTAAATGAATGCATTCAGTTTATGAATTTCAGAAGTTATTGTAAATGAATTTATGACACGTAAAATTAGAAGAAAAAAAAACATGGGTTATTGAGTTACCAAAAACAAAAAACTTTGAATTGCTTCGACTATCAAAAACGAGTCAACAACAATGCTGAAATTAAGAACGGAATTTTAAACTTTTCGGTATTCACGCCCAAGTATCAATAAAGTAACCAATGACGATACAAACGGCAAATACGCTGACCACGAACTCCGATCATGAGAGTATAAATACACTTTAATTATATACCCCTTCCGTTCCTAAAAGATTGTCATTTTATAAGAAAAAATTTGTTTCAAAATGTTTGTCATTTATAATTTTCGAAGAGAATAATTTTTTATTTTATATTACCCCTACCTTCTCTTATCGTCCCAAGAAATTATCACCCATATATTAATAATTTTCAACTTCTCGTAAAGGGAAAGTGATGGAATTTCAAAAAAAATTTACTTGGTAAATGATACTTTCTTAATTCATATGCAAAAACCTTAAACGACAATTTTTTAGGAACGGAAGTAGTATTATTTATAGACACTCGACATTTTGTATTCATCACGGAGGAGACGGATGTGACTTTTTCAAAATTAGGTATATCGTCACCCATCTTGGTCGCCACACTACGTAGTACATAAATTCAAATACAACTTACTTAATATAAGCGTAGGTATGCAATACGACGTAAAGCGTGAGTTTGAATACAAATATTGTCTACTTAGATATTATACAAACTCAAAAGGAGTCCTCATTACAACTATTATCACACTATTTCACGAGAATAGTGAGGACTACTAATCGCTATCCTCCGGACCATTATTACTCCGCTCCCGACTGTCGTAAAATTTATGTTCTCATTTCTGAAGAGAACGGTGAAAGAAAAGGTGAAATTTCAACTAGCCCAAAGAAGAAATATTATGACTAAGATAAAGCGAATAAATTATCATTAGCCTTCAACGATGTTAAACCGATAAAATACAATAGACAATAGGTTTAAGCTGCAGCTGAATATGCAATCCATTAAAAGAGTCAAGTAGAAAATAAAGTCTACTATCTTTTAGGTTTTAAAGGTTTTCATCAATTTTTATCATTTGAGACTCAAATTTTAATAAATAAACCACCACATCTAATCATTCCGTACTACGGTCGAGGATTTTCATCAAATTATCAATAATTACGACTATCTACCGAATCACCCTTGGTCATAATCATACCAAAAACTATCCATCACCGCATTGCATTCTGAACCTTTGAGACTTTTATCACATCATTTATAACAATGCCGTGATTATCTCTAGAATGATCCAGTCGTATATCATACTAAGTTCATCTACGCACGTAAGCCAAAGATAACATGATATATCACGAGGATGATGACAATGACATAATAATTCAATAAAACAAGTTCAAGAATTATTTAATCCATGAATTATTAACGTCCAAATTGTCAACGTAATCTTGTTTTTTGTAGAGTAAAATTCAAGAATGATCGGAAGAATATTTCCATGAAAAGATCTTTGGATGAAACTTGAAATATCGAGGATATTCCACTAATTTCATGGAGTATAGAAGTCAAAGTTTTAACCATTGTGTATAATAAAGAATGGAATAACAAAAGAAATCACCATGCATGCAGTGACCGCATAGGCGGGTTATTCCAACAGAATAATAATAACGGAACGAGGTCGGTGAAATTCACAAGCGGCTGGATGTTCCAACGAGAATAATAAAGACGGAACCGGATCCGGGTGTAAAACACATGATAGGATATTCCAACGAGAATGATAAAGAGCGGAACCCGGTCCGGTGTAAAACACATGACAGGGATGTTCCAACAGAATAATAAAGAGCGGAACCGGTTAGGTGTAAAAACACACGAGCAGGATGTTCCAACAGAATAATAGAAGAATGTCACCAAGTATAGGGTAAACCGCGTATACAGGTTATTCCAACAGAATAAATATGAATGGAATAACATAAGGATTTCACCAAGTATAGGGTATGCCGCATATACAGGTTATGTATAGGGTATACCACTTTTACAGGTTATTCCAACAGAATAATAATGAATGGAATAACAGAAGTTCTCTTCAAGAAGAAAGAATAACACCCCTTACTTTTGGTAGGAGATTGAATACTGCAGCAGTGTAGTAACAAAATACTCTTCTTCTTTCTCTCTTATTCTCTCTATACTTTCTCTCTCTATAGCTTGAATGAATTCGTGAAAAATAATGAAGCCCTAGGCCTCTATTTATAGAAGATTTCTAGCTTAGCACACCTTGTGAAAAGGCAAGTGAGTGGCGACGATTTGGTTTGGACTTTTGTAATGTGAAGCGACAAGTGGTTCGACGTCTGGTAAAGGTAATTACTATTAACGAAGGTAAATACTATTGACGAAGGTAATTACTATTGACGAAGGTAAATACTATTCACAAGGGTAATTACTATTGATGAAGGTAATTACTATTGACGAAGAGACTCTTAGATGATGACATATGAGCCCCCCCATAAAATAATCAAACTTACCACAAATCATTTTTTTTTCATCAACACATATTTAATCTTTCAACAATTATTAATCATTTATAACTTGTCGTCTCAATTATTGATTTAATACTATAACATATTATACAGATGATACTGTGACAATAATTGAATCAATAATATAAGAGATATGATGCAGCAATTACTGTAGCAATAATTGAGCATAAATGAGAGTGACTTATCACGTAAGCATCGATAATCAATCTAGGTGTCTTACTATGCAACTACGCCAGACATCGTATTTTTACCACCGGATAGTTCAACAGGTTTTAACGGTAAAACACCTCGTAGTTATTTTTATAAAATATTTTGTCGTTTTCTCAATCAAACAATAATTACATTATGGGGTCCACCAATGATTGAGCCATTATGCGAATATTCCTAACAAAAAAGAATATTCCCGACCAAAACGAATATTTTATAACAACTTGCATACTTTGCAAAATTTATAAATATTACCCACAACTATAACATTATATCAAATTTATTCCATAATATTCAAAAATAATATTTATAGAAAAAATTCATCTTTATTTATAAAAGATGGGGTCTTACAACCTCCCCTTCTTATGAAATTTCGCCCTCGAAATTAGGGTACGTACCTGATATGATAAAGAGATGAGGATACCTTAAATACCTTTATCGTTTAAAAATATTAAATTCATCTTTGAAATCTGCCAAAGCTATTCATTAACAATTCATCTTTGCACTTCTGAGGCTAAAGATATACAAATGTATAAAACCAATAATCTTTGAGACGTGACTTAATAGTATCACGACCACTAATTATCCATGCACCACCGCCAAGGATATTCGTGTTTTCAATCTGATCATGATTATCCGAATAATCCTTTGGTCATAATCATACCAAGTCTATCAATGCACTACTACTAAAGATGACTTTTACCACATCCATGAATTAATATTTCATTCTTTGAGACTCATTTCAATAATTAATCCATATCATCGAATCATCCATGCACTACGTGCCGAGGATATTCATTAGTATCACGACCACAAATTATCCATGCACTACTACCAAAGATAATTGTGTATTCATTAGTATCACGACCACAAATTATCAATGCACTACTACCAAAGATAATCGTGTATTCATTAGTATCACGACCACAAATTATCCGTGCACTACGGACCAAAGATAATCGTGTATTCATTAGTATCACGACCACAAATTATCCATGCACTACTACCAAAGATAATTGTGTATTCATTAGTATCACGACCACAAATTATCCAAGCACTACTACCAAAGATAATTGTGTATTCATTAATATCACGACCACAAATTATCCATGCACTACTACCAAAAGATAATTATGTATTCATTAGTATCACGACCACAAATTATCCATGCACTACTACCAAAGATAATTGTGTATTCATTAAGATATCCGACCACAAATTATCCATGCACTACTACCAAAGATAATTGTGTATTCATTAGTATCGCGACCACAAATTATCCATGCACTACTACCAAAGATAATTGTGTTTTCAATTACTGTTATGATTATACTGAACAATCCTCGGTCATAATCATACCAAGTCCATCTATGCACTACTGAGCCACGAGATGACTTTCAACATAATATAAGCGTGAGGATAATGATATAAAGAATCAATCAAATGAGATAAAAAGGATAAATATTAAACATTTATAATATAATTTATCCAGATTCAAGAATATCCCCATGTTATCAATCACTTAATAATCTCATAATCTAATATCATTAATATTATAACAATATTTTAATCATTTCTTAAATTTATAAACAATTTATCTTAATTGTTTACGTTTTACCATATAATGCATTTAATCATTCAAAAATGCCATACTCATAAGATATCATCACCAATTATCAAATCTCTCAAAAATATGCATATACTCTATATAGGATTCTCTAGCCATAATATCCTATTTTCAACTTTGTTACTTCACATAACATATTTAACTCATATATTCGTAACTAAACTATTTTCATGAAAAATACCAAATCAGTCCCAAAAATATTTCTTTTCTAGGATTTAGCATAATATAGTCCCATAATGAAAATATATTTTTCTCGAAATTTTTAAAATTCATTTACTATTTTTCAAAAATCAATTTCTAATTAATTCCTTAAGAAATTAGCTACCTCAAGTTTAACTCCAAAAATTCCCAAATCTTGGCAGGACCTTACACATGTTAATGTGAGCCTCCAGTTTAAATTTCATGGTCATCGGAGTTGTAGAACTCCGGTTATATATTTTAATTCGGAAAAACCTAAATATTGAAATGGTCATAACTTGCTCATTTTAAGTCAGAATAAGCTCATTTTTGGACAGGAGATACTTTATACCATATACCTTCATGTCCCAAAAGGCCAGAATTTTTCTCATAATTTAAGTGGCCGAAACAGCCCCTTAAAGTTTCTGGGCAGTAGCATTTTTGAAATTTACAGCTTTGGCCTCCTTTGCATAAAAAAATCAGTCCACATAAAAATCTACAACACCTTTTCCAGTAATTCCACTTGGATTAGTTAGGTAACTCATAGATCTAACTCTAGGACTTGACCACATTCAAAAATTCAAAATATAATAAGAGATATGGTCAATTGAATTTCATGTTACGTTTTTCACCAAAATCTGATTTTCAACTCTTTGTGATTTCTAAGAAACTTTCATGTTTTTACATACTAACCAACATAACTCATCATAAAACTTACTAATACCACGAATACCCATGATTTTCAGATTAAACCACATAAACTGTTCATTTAGTTGAAGAAATATTTGAGGGTTTAAGAAATGGGTTTTTGTACTGGGGTCAATACAAAATTCGATTTCACGCTCTAGGGTAGGCTAGGAAATCTTCAAGAATACGTCAAGAAATTTATTAATGATAGAAATATCATTCAAACTCATTACTCTTATCCAAGACTTGGATAGTACGTCACATTGATACCAAGCTGTGACTTCTATCCCTTAACCTAGATAGCACCTCACAATGATACCTATAAACTTGCAATCTTCATTCACGATGTCACCTACAGAAAGTCTGGCTTCGGTGCATTCCACACAAGGAAATCAACAACGAAAGGTTCGGAGCTCTTTACTTATGGCTTGATATAACAGTGATTAACTTTAGGGTTTGGTTACTTTGAATTCAGTATAATGAGTTGGTTATGAATATAAAAGCTAACAACCTTACGAAAAGCATGATGATTAGCTAACCAATTGATTCCTAAAAATCACATCAAAGGCAAGTATTTTCAAAAAGATAAGATCGACAGGTAACGTGAAAATGTTTATTTGAATCAACAAGATTTAAAAATAGTAAGTGTAACGAAGGCTCCTACTAACGAAGTTTCAACCAATAAGTCAAAGTTTAACTTCTTTGAGTCAAATTTAAACGTTGACATAACTAGGTGAAATAAAAGAGTGGGTAGGCGGTATCTAACACGCAGTATAGACTTCGCAAGAGCTTATGATTAACTTACCGTGATAATTTTATTCGGGTTCCTCGTCATGAGAAAAAAAACGCTCTCTCTTAAACTACCGGCTTTGGTTTATGCGGGAATGACCTTTGGTGCCTCCATCCTAGTTGAATTTGTCTTGATGAATCGACAAAATCGAGCTAAGTGACCTTCTCTTCCACAATTATAACATGCTTTGAATGGCATGACGCAGATTCGGACTAATGTGTCCCTCTCCTCCGCATTTGAAGCATACTGATAGGTGGTCCTTCTCCTTCCTTAACAACAGTCTTTGGTGCTGACGTCTTTCCATCATTGTTGAGTCTCCTTTTCTTGAAATGTCCATTCTTATTATATTGGCCCTGATTACCACCGAAGTGGTTACCATATCTGGCCCGTTGATTCCTTCACGCTTGTTGTCACCGCTCGATGACTACTCTCGCGCTAGTATTATAATTTTCTTAAATTTGCTCTCTTTTAGTTGCGTTGACTCGTTATTGCGCTCCACTAATCGAGCCCTATTTACAACATCTGAATAAAAAACACGGTTTATGAGAAATAAGATGTTGACGTATCTCGCGGCAAACCTCTTAAAAACATTCGCGCCATTCTCTCTTCATTATCCACCAAGTGGGGATATGAAACCGTGATAACTCGCAAATTTTGCCTCGTATTGCGACCGGTCATATTGTTTTGTTCCAACTTGATAAACTCCACCTCCTTCATGTGGCGAATACTTTCGAGGAAAGTATTTGTCGTTGAAGCGACTCTGGAACTTCTCCCAAGATATCTTGAAGACAACAAGGTTGAGTACGTTTTTACCGATTCCCACCGATGTCTCGCCTCTCCGCCTTAACATAAAAGCGGCAAAAGGAACCTTTTGCTCCTCGGAGCATCCCAAGACATCAAATATCTTGGTAATCTGCTTTATCCATGCTTCCGCCGAAGTGGTTTTGGCTCTCCTTAAACTCCGGTGGTCCCGGCTCCTTGAATTGTTTAGCGGTGACCGCCCGAGAGTTTCTCGTGTTTCCACCTACGTTTTGGGCGAGTCGCTTTACCGCTTTGATGTTGCATGAATTCTAAAACCTCTTAAGCGTCTCGTCGTTAGTCAATTGATCGGTGTTGTTGTTTACGAGGAGGATTATCGCCATCTGTTGTACATTGTCCCGATTATTGATCGTGGAGAATCAGCAGATCTCACGTGTGCTCCATTGCTATTCTCAACATTCTCGAATGCCATTTTCAAACACCGCCACAAAATAAGGGTTAATTAACATATCACATATTATCCCTATACTCGAATGAGACCAATTAAATACCAAATAACTTTAGGTAGGTCATACTAGCGAAGAATTCCGTCTCTCCCCTCTAGTACTATTCTCACATCTTAGCCAGGATCATATCCTAAGCTCGATACCTGTTGTGGCGCCCCCAAAATTAGGTATCGTCACCCATCTTGGGTCGCCACTTACATGGTACATAAATTCAAATACAACTTACTAATATAAGCGCCAGGTATGCAATACTGACATAAAGCTGTGAGTTTGAATACAAATATTGTCTACTAGATATTATACAAACTCAAAAGGAGTCCTCATTACAACTATTATCACACTATTTCACGAGAATAGTGAGGACTACTAATGCTATCCTCGGACCATTACTCCGTTCCCAGACTTCGTCCCGGCTATGTTCTCATTTCGAAGAGAAACGGTGAAAGAAAGGGTGAGCTCAACTAGCCCGAGAAGAAATATTATGACTAAGATAAAGCGAATAAATTATCATTAGCCTTCAACGGTGTTAAAGCGATAAAATACAATAGACAAACCGGTTTAAGCTGCGGTGAATATGCAATCCATTAAAAAAGTCAAGTAGAAAATAAAGTCTACTATCTTTTAGGTTTTAAAAGGTTTTCATCAATTTTTATCATTTGAGACTCAAATTTTTAATAAATAAACCACCACATCTAATCATTCTGTACCACGGTCAAGGATTTTCATCAAATTATCAATGGTCATGACTATACCGAATCACCCTTGGTCATAATCATACCAAAACTATCCATCAACTGCATTACGTGCCCTTTGAGGACTTTTATCACATCATTTATAACAAGCCATGATTATCTTAGAATGATCCACGGTCATAGTCATACTAAGTTCATCTATGCACGTAAGCCAAAGATAACATGATATATCACGAGGATGATGACAATGACATAATAATTCAATAAAACAAGTTCAAGAATTATTTAATCCATGAATTATTAACGTCCAAATTGTCAACATGATCTTTGTTTTGTAGAGTAAAATTCAAGAATGATCGGAAGAATATTTCCATGAAAAGATCTTTGGATGAAACGCAAATATCAAGGATATTCCACTAATTTCATGGAGTATAGAAGTCAAAGTTTTAACCATTTGTGTATAATAAAGAATGGAATAACAAAAGAAATCACCATGCATGCGGTACTTACACATAGGCGAGTTATTCCAGCGAGAATAATAATAACGGAACTAGGTCGGTGAAATTCACAATGCAAGCGGGATGTTCAACGAGAATAATAAAGATGGAACCGGATCCGGTGTAAAACACATGATAGGATATTCCAGCAGAATGATAAAAGGCGGAACCGGTCCGGTGTAAAACACTGCAGACGAGGATGTTCAATGAGAATAATAAAGAGCGGAACCGGTCGGTGTAAAACACATGAGCAGGATGTTCCAACGAATAATAGAAGAATGTCACCAAGTATAGGGGTAAATCAGCGTATAAAAGTTATTCCAATGAGAATAAATATGAATGGAATAACATAAGGATTTCACCAAGTATAGGGTATCGCCGCATACACGAGTTATGTATAGGGTATACCACTTTTACTGAGTTATTCCAATGAATAATAATGAATGGAATAATGAAGTTCTCTTCGAAGAAAGAATAACACACCCTTACTTTTGGTAGGAGATTGAATATCGCGGCGATAGTGTAGTAACAAAATACTCTTCTTCTTCTTTCTCTTCTTCTCTCTATACTTTCTCTCTCTATAGCTTGAATGAATTCGTGAAAATAATGAAGCCCTAGTGTAAGACCAGAAATTTTTTAAATAAAAAGGAATTTCCTTTATTTATTATTTTGAAATAGTAAGGGTTGATTTGATTAATGTGGATAGTTAGGGGTTAAATATGCAAATATTTCAAAATAAGCAAGTGGTTATAAAATATTCATTGTTGTCGGGGAATATTCGTTTGGTCGTGGAATATTAAATCTTTGTCGGGGAATATTAAATACTGACAGTATGACCATGTGTGGGCCCCATAACTGAAAAGCGATTGGATGAGGAAAGCGACAAATATAAGTTGGTTAAAAATAACGGCGTAGTTATTCTGAATTAAGATTTGTTGGAATACCGGTTGGTTAAAATACTGATAATACGCGTGCATTGGTTGCACGCGATAGCATACGGTATTACCGCATGATTGTTGAATTATTGATCCTTACGTAAGAAGGCCTTTACTCAATAATTTTCACAAGTAATTCTTATTCAATATTTTATTTTATTGATTGATAATTGCTGCGTTGATATTTTATATTATTGTTGTTCGATAATTGTCTTTGCACATTATCTCCATTATCGGATCAATAATTCATATTATTTAAATAATATTATTAGATAGCATTATTGGCAATGTCTAGAAAGTTACATCGAGGAGAGGTTTGGTCACCTAATTGCGGCGCCGAGAAGGAGAAATCCTTATTGGAAAGCCCCTCTTTCACAGGAGCGGCTGGTTGTCATAATTGTGATTACGTAATATTATTTGTGAATAATTAATTATTGATTCATATGATAAAGAAATATTTATTTTATGTGGATATAAATGATGGATTTATTTATGTGGTTATAAATGAAGAAATTATTGTTGAGGTGTTTTATCGGTATTTTATCGGATTGGAGGTATTAAAAATCAAATCGGGGTTTTGAGATATATTATGGGTTATAATTTTTAATCCAAATAGTTGGATTGTGGTAATTTTGGGTATGTTATACATACATAAGTTGAGTATATATCCACAAATTTTGAACCGTTAAAATGCACGAATGATTTGTTATGAATTTTAAGAGGTGGTGATTCGGAAATTAGGTTTATAATTGATTTTGGTGGAAAATTCTAGAATTGAGTGGGCCCCACTTGTGGTTGGTGAAAAAATGTGCTGAATTTTATTTCAAATGTGGTGGGTGGCAATAGTAGCGAGTAAAGCCATCATAAGTGCTTGAGTCAAGTCCGCTTTCGGTGGGCTAACATTTTCTATAAATAGAAGGGCTAAGTTAGAATTGAAAATCACACGAAACAAAGTTTTCTCTCTTTCTCTCTCTATATTATTGAGCGTATTTTGTGAGTATTTAGATACTTTGAGAGTTCTTTGTTCGATTACAAGTTTCATTCAAACATCACTTAGATCTTTTCTTAGAAATCTTGATTCTTTGAGGTAAGGGATATTATTTTTTTTCGTAATGATATTATTTCTTCAATATCATTATCTTTGAAATATTGGTTGGTACTTTTTATCAAATTTGGAACTTTTTCATGTATGGGGTTACTATTCATGAGTTACTATTCACGAGTTACTATTCATGAGTTCTTATTCACGAGTTTCTTATTCACAAGTACTATTCATGAAGCGTGAAAATGTTTTTTTTGTGGAATTTCTATCTTTTGGTATCGAGAGTTACTATTCATTATACGTATCTGACACTATTCACGATATCTGGCACTATTCATAGAAAAATAAAATTTCTTCTTTTCGTCCAAAACATCTATTACGGATACTAGCTTTGATTGTATCCATGTTTTGATCATTCTTGAATTTTACACCTTTATGATTATTTTGAGGTATTTTTGAACATGGATAAAACAAAGTACGAATCCTTAATCCTTAATCCTTGTCATTTTGTTTCCTTTGGATTCGTTTCTTTAAAAATATTTTCATCATCCTCGGTCTTAAATGATGATATTATTGAATATCTTTGCTTTGTAGTGCAAAGATGAATGATTTCTGAAGAAGAATATCTTTGGCTGTAGTGCAAAAGATGAGCGGTGTTGAGATGAACATGATGGTGATTAATATCTTTGGCCCGTAGTGCAAAGATGAGCAGTGTTTAAATGAACATGACCGGTGATGAATATCTTTGGGCTGTAGTGCAAAGATGAATATTTGATTCAGATGTTTATGGATTGATGTTACAGGAAAAAAGATGAGCGATGAACTTTTAAATTCATACATAGAAGATAGTAGTTTGCATTCTCTACTTAACTCTTCTAATGAATTATTATTTCATTGCGAATATTGATTTAAAATTTGTTGTCTATTGTATTCTATTAGATTTTTTCCTGTTGAAGACTAATGATAATTTGTTGTATATTATCTTAGTCATAATATTCTTTCTTGAGCTAGTTGAGCTCACCTTTTCCTTTTTTTGTTCCATTCTTCTCGGGAGGCGAGAATATAGCGAGTACAGTGGGGTATGGAATGAAGGTTTTAGAAAGGATTGTTTAGTAGTCCTCACCATTTTTGTAAAATAATGTATCAATAAATGTGATGAGGATTTATTTGAGTATAGATATTGTACAGAAGATAATATTTGTATTTAAACTCACAGCTTTTCTTGTTGTAATAATAAAGTTGTAGTTGTTTACGTACCATGTATTGACAACTCGAGAATGGGTGATGTATACCTATTTTGGGGCGTCGCGGTTGGTATCGAGCTTAGGGATATGATCTCTGGCGGAGATCGGGAATAGAACTAGGAGGAGAGGCGAGTAAATCCTTCAGCTAGTGTGTCTACCTAAGCTTATTTGTTAGTTGGTCAATATATAAGAGATATTATGTGATATATTGATTTCCTTAATTAACCCTTGTTTTATGGCGGTATTTGAGAATGTCATTGAGAATATTAACAATGGAAATGAGAACGTGGAGACGCTTGTACTCACCAACGAGGAGAAGCGTGCAACGGTGGTTGTGATGTTCCTCCTGTGAACAACACCATGGGCGAGATGATGAGCGAGGGGATGTTTAGAAGTTTTTGCGAGTTCATGCAAAATCGGATGAGGAGACTCGTGTTCAAAATCTGAGGAGGAAATGATAGTAATTCACGGGTTGTCACAACCAAGCAGTTCAAAGAGTTGGGACCACGAATTTAAGGAAAGCGAGATCCGATCATACGGCGGAAACATGGGTCAAGCAAATTACCAAGATATTCGATGTCTTGGGATGCGGAGGAACAGAGGTTCCATTCGCCACCTTTATGTTAAAGTGGCGGCGGATTCTTGGTGGGGAATGCAGTGAAGCGTACCCATCCGGCCCTTTTCGGCATGTCTTGGGAGGCGTTTGAGAGACTATTTAATGACAAATACTTTCACGAAAGTGTTCGTATATGAAGGAAGTGGAGTTCATCAGATTAGAGCAAAAACAACATGGCGGTGTCTCGATGACGAGGCAAAGTTTGCGAGTTATCGAGTTTGCACCTCATTTGGTGGAGAATGAGGGAGCGTATGACGCGGATGTTTCTTAGAGGTTTGAAACCCGGCGATACGTCGGTATCTCATTTCTCATAAACTTTCTCTTTATTGAGATGTTGTAAGCGGGGCTCAATTATTAGGCGAGATAACGAGTACGGTCAATTGAGGACCATAACGAGGATCGTACGAGAGATAGCGATCGATAGAATAATGATAACTGCGGAGAAAAAAGCAGATTTGCAGACGAAATGGTAACCACTCTGGTGGTAATCATGGTCATGAAAAAAGCGAAGAAGCGAGTCGAGGAGGAGATTTTAAAAGAGGAGATTTAACAACGACTATGTGAAGGCAGCGGTCTTGCGTGACAAGCCCCGGTTACAGAGAGAGAAAGCGACCACCGGTCATATGCTACAAATGCGGAAAAGAGGACATATCGGTCCAAGCGCCCACAACAGATTCAAGGTATGCTATAGTTGTGGAAAGGAAGGACATATCGCTCGAGATTATACGATAGCGAAACCTAGTTCAATGGGGCGGTGACTCAAAGTATCTCCGAAAAGTCAAAGCCAATGATTAGGGAAAAGCGTTTGTTGTATTTGGTCATAATGCGAGAACCCAAACGAGGTGATCACGGGTAAGCTATTTATAAATTCTTGCGAAGTTTATACCTTACTTGATCTGGGTGCTACCCATTCATTTATCTCTCTGCATGTGCTCAAGCGTTTAAACTTGACTCAGGAGAAATTAGACTTTGACCTATCTGTGGAAACTCAGTTAGCGAAACTTTCATAACATCCCTTTGTTTATAAATCTTGTTTAATTCAAGTTGGCACCATTACCTTACATTGACCTTATCTCTTTAAAGATACTTGCTTTTGATGTGATTTTAGGGATTGATTGGTTAACTACTCATCATGCCAAAATTGATTATTTTCGTAAGGTTGTTAGTTTTCATATTCCTAACCAAACACTGTTATGCGAATTCAAGCAACTAAACCATTAAAATCAATCATTTGTCATATCTAATCATAAAGCTATTCGTTTATTGAAAAGCGGATGTCAAGCTTTCTTAGCCCATGTTATGGATTTGAATAAAGACACGTCAAATTTGAATAATATTCCTGTTGTTATTGACTTTCCGACTTATTTCTTAAAGAACTTCCTTGGTCTACCCCGAGCGTGAAGTTGAATTCTTTATTGATCTTGAACTGCATAAAGCCCATTTCTAAAACCCCATATCGAATGGCTCTATTGAACTTCGAGGAGTTAAAGGTCCAACTACTGAGGAATTGTTGGACATCGGTTTCATTAAATCTAGTACTTCTCCTTGGGGTGCTCTGTTTTATTTGTAAAGAAGAAAGGCGGGAGTATGCGACTTTGTATTGACTATCGGAA
The DNA here is from genome assembly GCA_020205615.1 of Panax quinquefolius. Taxonomy (NCBI): domain Eukaryota; kingdom Viridiplantae; phylum Streptophyta; class Magnoliopsida; order Apiales; family Araliaceae; genus Panax; species Panax quinquefolius. The sequence continues at coordinate 136,032,040 of CM035155.1, forward strand.
TTGAACCATGTCACCATCAAGAATAGGTATCCTCTACCTCGTATTGATGACTTGTTTGACCGGTTGCAAGGGCATAATTCTTTTCAAAAATCGATCTTAGATTACGGATATCATCAATTTGAAGATTAAAAGCGAGGATATTCAAAGGCGCCTTGAACTCGGTATGGGCATTATGAATTCTTAGTCATGTCTTTCGGACTAACTAATGCTCCTATGACTTTCATGGATATGATGAACCAAAAGTATTCAAGGAATATTTGGATCGTTTTGTTGTTGTCTTTATTGATGACATCCTTATATATTCCAAAAGTCGTGAAGATCATGAGCACCATTTGAAATTTGGTACTCAAAGGCTTCGTGAAAACAAACTATATGCCAAATTGAAGAAATGCGAGTTACGGCTTGAGGAAGTAGCATTTCTTGGGCATGTCAGTGTCAAAACATGGAGTATCTGTTGATCCGTGAAGATTGAAGCAATACAAAGTTAGAGCAACCAAAAGTCGGTGGTGAAATACGTAGCTTTTGGGCTTATTTGGTTATTATCGGAGATTCGTGGAAGGTTTTCTCAAATCACTACTCCATTAACTCGGCTAACTTCGGAAGGATACAAAATTCGTTTGGAGTGAAGAATGCGAGAAGAGTTTCCAAGAGCTTAAGAGGAGACTTATTTGGCTTTTGTTCTAACAATACCATCTGGTTCGGATGGATTTGTTATCTCTGACGATACTTCGGTGCAAAGGGTTAGGATGTGTTCTCATGCAGCGTGGAAAAGTCATAGCTTTATGCCTCGCGACAACTTAAAGAGTATGAGAGGAATTATCCTACTCATGATCTAGAGTTAGCGGCAGTTGTTTTCGCACTAAAGATATGGAGGCACTATCTATATGGGGAGAAAGTGGAGATATATTGGACCATAAAAGCCTTAAATATTTCTTCACTCAAAAAAGAACTCAACATGCGGCGCAATGACGTTGGCTCGAACTATTGAAAGACTACGACCACACTATTCAATACCATCCGGAAAAGCGAGCGTGGTAGCGACGCGTTGAGTAGAAGATCATATGAGGGAGCGAGTGCGATGATGTCAAGTATACGCGTAGAGCCAACTTTAATAGAAAAAGTTAAGGTTGCTCAAGCCACCGCAATCGGAGGCGATGATGCGTATGAAGAAGAAAGTCAAGAAGGAGCTATTCTAGGAAGCGAGAATTGATGAAGAAGGAATACTTGAGTCCACTCTAGACTTTGTGTTCTAACGACTACGATTTGAAGTACAAGATTATGATGGAGGCACACAATACACCATTTGCAATCCATCACGGAAGTACTAAAATGTATCGTGATCTTCGACATACATTTTGGTGGAACAAATGAAGAGAGAGATTGCAAAGTTTATCTCAATGTGTTTGACTTGTCAGCGTGTAAAAGCGGAGCATCTAGTACCTAAGGGTCCGTTTGCAACCACTTGAGATTCCGGAATGGAAGTGGGAACACATTACCATGGATTTCGTTCACGGGTCTTCCTACGATTTCTCAAGGCATCAATGCTATTTGGGTTATTGTTGATAGATTAACCAAGTCCGCTCATTTCTTGCCGTCACGGGAGACTTATTCCTTGAGCGTCTTGCTAGTATGTACGTAAATGAGATTGTGAGGTTGCATGGCATGCCTGTATCCATAGTTTTGGATCGTGACCCAAGATTCACTTCAAGATTTTGGGTTAGCTTGCAAAAAGCTACGAGCGCGGATTTGCGATTTAGTTGAGCATACCATCCCCAAGCGGACGGACAATCGAGAGGACTATTCAAACTCTTGAAGATTTATTAAGACTACGTGTCCTAGACTTCAAGAAGGCGGTTGGGATAAGTATTTACCATTGGTGGAATTCTCCTACAACAACATGATTATCGAGGCAAGTATAGGTGTGGCTCCATTCGAAGCATTATATGGACGAAAATGTCGTTCTCCAATATGTTGGGATGAGGTGGATGAAGCAACATTGTTGGGACCGAGTTAATACGTATGACTACCGAGAAAAGATCCAAATGATTCGACAATGTATACAAGCGCCACAAGATCGACAAAAGAGTTATGCGGATCTTCATCGAAAGGGCGTGGAATTTAATGTGAGGGATCATGTATTGTTGCGAGTTGCTCCATGGAAGGAGTTACAAGATTTGGGAAGAGAGGAAAGCTCGATCCACGATTTATTGGTCCATTTCAAATTCTTGACCGAGTAGGAAATGTAGCCTATAGACTTGTGTTACCTCAAGTATGTCTCGTGTTCATAATGTGTTTCACATATCTGCTTTTCGTAAATATGTGAAAGACCGAACCACGTTATAGAGTTAGAACCAGGACGAGATAGCAAGAAGACCTAACGTATGAGGAGGTACTGTCAAGATTTTGGATAGGAAGGAGCATGTCCCTACGCTAAGAAAGGTCATACCACAAGTTAAAGTTTTGTGGAGGAATCATGCTTTATAGAGGAAATGACACAGGAATTGGAAAGCGGAAATGAAAGCGAGGTATCCTCACCTTTTGAAACACCAGTCGTCACGTCAATTTCGAGGGACGAAATTTCATAAGGAGGGAGGTTGTAAGACCAAATTTTTTTAAATAAAAAGGAATTTCCTTTATTTATTATTTTGAAATAGTAAGGGTTGATTTGATTAATGTGGATAGTTAGGGGTTAAATACATAAATATTTCAAAATAAGCAAGTGGTTATAAAATATTCATTGTTGTGGGGAATATTCGTTTGGTCGTGGAATATTCGTCTTTGTCGGGGAATATTAAATGCGACCAAGCAGCTGACCATGTGTGGCCCCCATGTGAAAGCGATTGGATGAGGAAAGCGACAAATATAAGTTGGTTAAAAATAACAGGCGTAGTTGTTATTCTGCAATTAAGACTGTTGGAATACCCGGTGGTTAAAATACGATAATCTGGCGTGGTTGTTGCGATGGCACTGCGGTATTGCATGATATTGTTGAATTATTGATCCTTACGTAAGAAGGCACTACTCGATAATTTTCACGATGAATTCTTATTGATATTTTATTTTATTGATTGATAATTGCTGCGTTGATATTTTATATTATTGTTGTTGATAATTGTCCTTTGCACATTATCTCCATTATCGGATCAATAATTCATATTATTTAAATAATATTATTAGATAGCATTATTGGCAATGTCTAGAAAGTTACTCACAAGGAGAGGTTTGGTCACCTAATTGCGGCGCCCGAGAAGGAGAAATCCTTATTGGAAAGCCCCCTCTTTCTGAGGAGCGGCACTGGTTATCATAATTGTGATTACGTAATATTATTTGTGAATAATTAATTATTGATTCATATGATAAAGAAATATTTATTTTATGTGGATATAAATGATGGATTTATTTATGTGGTTATAAATGAAGAAATTATTGTTGAGGTGTTTTATCGATATTTTATCGGATTGGAGGTATTAAAAATCAAATCGGGGTTTTGAGATATATTACGGGGTTATAATTTTTAATCAAATAGTTGGATTGTGGTAATTTTTGGGTATGTTATACATACATAAGTTGAGTATATGTCCACAAATTTTGAACCGTTAAAAAATGCACGAATGATTTGTTATGAATTTTAAGAGGTGGTGATTCGAAATTAGGTTTATAATTGATTTTGGTGGAAAATTCTAGAATTGATTGGGCCCCACTTGTGGTTGGTGAAAAAATGTGCTGAATTTTATTTCAAATGTGGTGGGTGGCAATAGTAGCGGTAAAGCCATCGGTGTGAGTCAAAATGCCTTTACGGGCTAACATTTTCCTATAAATAGAAGGCTAAGTTAGAATTGAAAATCACACGAAACAAAGTTTTCTCTCTTTCTCTCTCTATATTATTGGCGTATTTTGTGAGTATTTAGATACTTTGAGAGTTCTTTATTAGATTACAAGTTTCATTCAAACATCACTTAGATCTTTTCTTCAAGAAATCTTGATTCTTTGAGGTAAGGGATATTATTTTTTTCGTAATGATATTATTTCTTGATATCATTATCTTTGAAATATTGGTTGGTACTTTTTATCAAATTTGGAACTTTTTCATATCGGGGTTACTATTCATGAGTTACTATTCACGAGTTACTATTCATGAGTTACTATTCACGATTCTTATTCACAAGTACTATTAAGTAAGCGTGAAAATGTTTTTTGTGGAATTTCTATCTTTTGGTGTTGAGTTACTTATTCACGTATCAAGACTATTCACGATATCTGACACTATTCATAGAAAAATAAAATTTCTTCTTTTCGTCAAAAACATCTATTACGGATACTAGCTTTGATTGTATCCATGTTTTGATCATTCTTGAATTTTACACCACTATGATTATTTTGAGGTATTTTTGAACATGGATAAAACAAAGTACGAATCCTTAATCCTTAATCCTTGTCATTTTGTTTCTTTGGATTCGTTTCTTTAAAAATATTTTCATCATCCTCGGTCTTAAATGATGATATTATTGAATATCTTTGGCACCTGTAGTGCAAAAGATGAATGATTTCTGAAGAATATCTTTGGCCCTGTAGTGCAAAAAGATGAGCGGTGTTGAGATGAACATATAGGTGATTAATATCTTTGGCTGTAGTGCAAAAGATGAGCAGTGTTTAAATGAACATGATTAATCGATGAATATCTTTGGCACAGTAGTGCAAAGATGAATATTTGATTCAGATGTTTATGGATTGATGTTACGGAAAAAAAGATGAGCGATGAACTTTTAAATTCATACATAGAAGATAGTAGTTTGCATTCTCTACTTAACTCTTCTAATGAATTATTATTTCATTGCGAATATTGATTTAAAATTTGTTGTCTATTGTATTCTATTAGATTTTTCCTGTTGAAGACTAACGATAATTTGTTGTATATTATCTTAGTCATAATATTCTTTCTTGAGCTAGTTGAGCTCACCCTTTTCCTTTTTGTTCCATTCTTCTCGGGAGGCGAGAATATAAGCGAAAGTGCAAGTCGGGGTATGAAATGAAGGTTTTAGAAAGGATTGTTTAGTAGTCCTCACCATTTTTGTAAAATAATGTATCAATAAATGTGATGAGGATTTATTTGAGTATAGATATTATGCAGAAGATAATATTTGTATTTAAACTCACGATTTCTTTTGTTGTAATAATAAAGTTGTAGTTGTTTACGTACCATGTATTGACAACTCGGAATGGGTGATGTATACCTATTTTGGGGGCGCCACACCTAGGCCTCTATTTATAGAAGATTTCTAGCTGAAGACCGCCGTGTGAAAAGGCAAGTGGCTTGATTAATTGGTTTGACTTTTGTAATGTGAAAGCGACAAGTGGTTGACGTCGGTAAAGGTAATTACTATTAACGAAGGTAAATACTATTGACGAAGGTAATTACTATTGACGAAGGTAAATACTATTCACAAGGGTAATTACTATTGACGAAGGTAATTACTATTGACGAAGAGACTCTTAGATGATGACATATGAGCCCCCCATAAAATAATCAAACTTACCACAAATCATTTTTTTTTTCATCAACACATATTTAATCTTTCAACAATTATTAATCATTTATAACTTGTCGTCTCAATTATTGATTTAATACTATAACATATTATACAGATGATACTGTGACAATAATTGAATCAATAATATAAGAGATATGATGCAGCAATTACTGTAGCAATAATTGAGCATAGCTGAGTGACTTCTCACGTAAGCATCAATAATCAATACCGTGTGCTACTATGCAACTACGCCAGACATCGCATTACTTTTACCACCGGGTAGTTCAGCAGTTTTAACGATAACACCTCCGCCGTTATTTTTATAAAATATTTTTATCGTTTTCTCAATCCAACAATAATTACATTATGGGGTCCACCAATGATTGAGCCATTATATTGAATATTCCCTAACAAAAAAGAATATTCCCCACCAAAACGAATATTTTATAACAACTTGCATACTTTGCAAAATTTATAAATATTTCCCACAACTATAACATTATATCAAATTTATTCCATAATATTCAAAAATAATATTTATAGAAAAAATTCATCTTTATTTATAAAAGATGGGGTCTTACAACAGAATCGACTTTTATCTCTCAGAAATAACCCTGAGAGTCAAAAATATCAAATCAAACCCCAGAGACAACCTCGAGAGATCAAGTCAAACCCCGCAAACAACTCCAGGAGATCAAATCAAGCTCCGGTGACAATCCCGGGAGATCAAATCCACACTCCGAAGACAACCCCGGGAGATCAAGTCTAACCCCGACGACAACCCCGGGAGATCAAACCATCTTCAGAGACAACCCTGAGAACTGTCAAAAGTCAACGGTAGTACAATCACGGAGATAACCTTGAGAAAAGACAACTACAACTGCATCAAGCCCAAAACCAACCCGGGAGGGGCAAAATAGTAATTTTGCTAACTCAACATCAATTCAGCCCAAATCACTGCAAAAAAAGTCATGTAGAACCATAACATCAATCTCGAGTGAAAACAACACAAGGCAGCTCAACAGATAGGCCGTGAAGATTTGAAGATCTGGTCGTGGACCCATCTTCCCGGATTCGAAAAATATCAAATCCCATATTATTGTGTAACTCTCGTCAAGGGCTTTCCAGAAAGGTATAGCACACCTCCATCGAATTCCAAGATTGAAAGTTATGAAGGTTCGAGCGGAAAGCGCGTTGGCTAGAGGGCATGTACTTCGAGACAATGGGACCCACGGGACCCGGGCCCACCCGCGGCTACTTTGGTCTATAAATAGACCCCCCATCAGCAAAAAAAAAAGAGATAAAACTCTGTCCATTTCAGCTCTTAATCCCTCTTATAGTGTTCCAAATTTCAATATTCTTCATTCTAAACACTTGTATACATACATACTACGACATATCAAGTTTTAACTGGTGAAAACTGAGTTTTCAAGCTCCAAAAGCGATATGAAGCTTTCTTTGTAGCACGGTCCGAATCTTAAGTTCACCTCTTATCTAACATACCTTGTATATATATATATATATATATATATATATATATATATATATATATACGATGGATGGGGCGTGATTTATTTAGTCTGTCGCTATATATATATAGAGCATTGCGTCTTTAGCTTTTATGACGGATAGAATAAATCATTTCGATCAAAATCGCTAAAAAGGGGTATGCAAGGTATGTTAGCTAAAGGGGTGAGCTTAAGATCCGGACCGTGTATATATATATACATATATATATATATATTATCTATTTATTGCGTTTAAATATATGTTTTAACTGCTCATTCAATGTAAATTCATAATAAGTAAATATGTGGACTAGATTTATCTAAATCTAGTCATATCTAACTTTTAACCGGTTCAAAAGTTGTAAAACTAGAACCGTTGAGCTAGAATGACTAAGATTTATTTAAATCTAGTTTTTTTTCTAGTTTTTTTGTAAATATTAAGCAACCATGTGAGTCTAGGAGCCACGGGATCTAAGATCCAGCTGACGAATTTAGATCTGGTTCCCATGATAGACCTTTTTCAGCTGTACAACTAGTTTATAAATCTTATTTATGGTGTTTGGACATCCTTAGATGGTTTTCATGCTCATAAAGAGCCCGACACTTATATGTATATTATTTTGTCGAAGATACTTCGCATCTCAAAAATCAAATCAAATCAAGCCGAATATGGAATAAAATAGAAGTATCAATGGTCTCAATTACTATGTGAGCATAAGAGTTTGAAAATCTATTTTCAGAACATCATTTCTGCACATATTGTTTAAAATTGAACTTTTATACAAATCAAACCCTTTGTAGATAGGTGCAAATGAGGCATAACATTACTTCCAAATAATGCACTTAGGTCCAATTAACACACATTTTTTAAATAAATTAGAGAATTAAAAAGACAAGGTAACCGTGTTTTCACAAAAGTCAGGGGGTGCCTTACACCTTCACCCGCTTAATCAAGCCCTCGAACTCTATGAATCTCAATTTTCAAGGCTTGTTAAACAGAGTCCAACAATTGGGCCTTTGTGTAAACCTTTTCAAATTCGGTTGAGTTGGTATAACCATTTCAAAACTACTAACTAATTTAATTTTATTTAAGTTTGTAATAGAATTCTATATTAACATTTATATTGATAAAATTTGTTTGAAATTCTAATTCGGATAGAATTATGAAACTCATGTCCTAATAACTTTTAATTTAGTTATGACAATTAGTTAGGAATGAATACATTATATTTTTTTAACTAATGTTAAAGTTATTATGTTTCAAATTCACATGGAGTATATTATTAATACAATTAATCATGTGATTTGATAAAATTTCAAGTTTAAATGAATTAAATTAGTTAGGATATTAATTTAATATTAAAATTTACGAATAATATTAATATAATTAAATCGCGTGATATAATAAATCCAAAAATAGCATTTTTTGTAATTGTTTGGAGTGCCAAATAACACAAAAACCAGATTATATTTCCTCCTAGCCTAACATAGTAATTTATATATATAGATATAGCTCAACTTGTTTTTGTTTTAGAGAATTGATATTTTCACAAGTAAATTTGATAGTTCTACAAAATCCTCTCTTACATGAAATGGACCCCACTTACTATTCACGTGATAGTTCCACAAAATCCTCTCTTACATGAAGTGGACCCCACTTATTATTTGTGGAACTATCAAATTTTCTTGTGAAAATATCAATTCTCTTTTAGAATTGATTAGAAATTGAAGTAAACATTTAAGTTTCCGTCTAAAAAGTTACTAATAAGTTAATAACTAGGGACTAAGTGTTGTGAATGTTTTATTTACTCGCAAGTGCACGAATCGAATACTTAGTATAGTTTACAAGTGCGAGGTCGAACCCTAAGGACTTGACGGCTGGAACGTGTTTTTCTCACTTACTAATTTTAATTAACTCCTAATCTAGCTTACATTTTTTGAGGAAATTTTTTTCAACTAAGAATACGCAAATAAAATAATTAATAATAAAATACTAGGGTGGCGGAGTCATATAATTGATGTCATTTTCCTAATATTCATGCCCAATACTCTACTCTTTATCTCGCACTAGTTCGGTCTCTCGACACTACTAATGCGAAAAATAAAATCAATTAAGTCCAATTAATTTGTAAAATCAAATTATTAATTCTTTCATAGTCAAACATATGTATAAAATCAAAACACTCATTATTTTCATCAAAACACAGTTTATATCAGCTTTTAACAAATTATAAACTGAATCCAATAAATACTAATGAGAATCCAACCTTATTTTTTTATCAACAAAAATAGACATCTAATAGAAAGAATTATTTTTAATGCGAAGGCACTAAATTAGTAGAATAAACTGGTATGAATATGTGCAATGGAATCAATCAATTATACTCATCCTTAACCCTAGAAAATAATCTAGCTAGCCTAACATGCTTAAAATTGAAACACAAAATATAATAAAATAATACATAATTAAATAAAGAGTATACTTACTTGAATACAAAGAAGAAAAATGGAATAATCATTACAAAACAGTGCTCCTCCTTTGTATAACACGAGAAGAAGAAAATTAATATCTATCTAATAAACTGAACTCCTTGGACGCCAGGGAAAAATAAAAAAATGAAATCCTCAAAATAAAGCATTCCTTCTCTATTATGTAAAAACGAAGAGAAGAGAAAAATAATAATAATAATAATTAAACAAATTGAACTCCTGCCCCTCAAAGTCAGTTGCTCCCCTGTTATTCAAATCAAGAATAATCCCCTCATGCTTATCCATGCTTCATGAGTAGTTATCTTCCTGATCTGATTTTTTATGTTTTTTTTAATAATAAGAAAACAAAAAGGATTATCCTTTTTTTAAAAACCCCCTACTTGGATGCTCCTGATTCCTCTCCTAGATTATCGCATGCTCCTTATCTCCTAAACCAAGTAGATTATATTGACTTTGTCCATTATTGTGCACCTGAATGCAAAATAAATAACTAATTACAACTAAAATAGAATTAATATAAAATTAGACTAATAAATTTATTTTAAGAGGAAATAAACATATAAATAATATGATTATCAAATACCCCCAAATCTAGATTTTGCTAGTCCTCAAGAAAAATAAAAACTAAGCAAATGAAACAAATAAAATCCTACATAAAACTAAGCTACTTTCGTAGGGAACACGATAGTATTTACTGTATACTACAAGCCTTTAAACCTCTAGGTGTCCCTAATAGGAGGAGTTTTGTCTCCTGATGGTTTACAGTGAATATACCAACAAAATTCAAATGCAATGGTTCTTTTCTAAAATATGTTTCCCCTTTATTCACCAATACAAATAACTCAACAAAGACATCAAAACACCTACATGCCAAGGCAATATGACACACATGCAACATCAAAGTTCTCAAACTAGCAAGATCAATAAGAACATTTCATTCCTTCCAATCTCATTGTAAGTGTGTGAATTGACAACAACATATCATCATTGATATCAAAGTAAGCAAAACTTTCAAACTCCATCCAAACTATACTTTGACTCAACTTCTCACATGGCATACACTCAACAAATGAAACATTCAAGAATAAGGTGCAATCACTTTACATGCGGGCTATTAAGAGTAAATGTATTCAAATTCATATGCCTCTCACATGTATATATGAAAAAACGCTATAAATAAAAGAACAAAGTCTCATGAACTGATAAATCTCACTAGAAAGGTGAAATGTATAAATGGATCCCCTCTACTACTCTCTCCTCTAAATTATATTCCAAAGGATCATTAGAACTTTTTAGGGTTGTAATGCAAGGCTTAGGGCAAGCGTTATGAAACGAAAGAGCATATAAGGAATTCAACGATCTAAGAAACATGTTGAGATATAAAATTATCACTTGGGCTTAATTCAACTTCATTTGAGCTTTTCTCCAATTCAATTTTTTTTCATTTTTTTTTTCACATCTCCTTTTCGTGCAATTTTTTTCTTTTATTTGATCTTTAAAGAATATTTCATCACTTTTTTTTTCTTGTCTTCTTTTTTCTTTTCTTTTCTTTTTTCTTTTTTTTCAAGCTCGCTTTTCACTATTGCCTATACGAGAAACAATCTCAACACATGCTTAGATAAAAAGGTTGGCCATAAATATGGTTTACACTCTAAATTAGAGTAGGGTAAAAATATCAGGTTGCCAAAGAAAGGCTATATAAAATGCTCAAAAAGGTGACTAGCGCTACAAATTTAAAGGTGGGATTAGACTCATATGTCAGCTATCAAAGATGGCCTAAGTCACTTCCTAAGGTCTAGAGTTCTTCAGTTTAAGCAATATTAGGAATCCTTCAAAAGAAATTACATTTCATGGATGCACCTTTCTAGTGTTCAATCAAAGCAAAGAATAATGAGACTACTCAACAAATTACGCTTTTCAAAAAAAAATTAGAGTTGATGTAAAAACCTTCAAATAGAGCGATTGGCTCAAATCTCACAGGTTATTTAGTCTCCGCATTTATCTTTTTCAAGAAATTTTAAGTTATACTCACTCATCCATCTATTCATGCATTTGTTGCCTTATGTGCTCAAATAAAATGAGGATTGGAGATCATAAAAATTTCTCTTAATAATGATAGTATGAGAACTAAGCATGCACATGTAAAGCATTAAGACAAATGTGTCATCGTTATTGCATCAGCTAGACAAAGGGAAACTCAATACCAGCTCAAGAACCATTGCATAAATTATTTTATTTTTTTTTATTTTTATTTTTTTTAAAGAAAATAAAATAATTTGCTCATATCCTAACAAAGTATGTGAAGTGCATGGAATAATAAGGCAAATACATAAATCCCACCCCCCAACTTAAAACTTACATTGTCCGCAATGTATAAAGACAAGTAAATAAGTAAAGGAATGATATAACCTGAATATGAATGTATGCCCCGTATGGATAGCTCAATAAATTCTAGATTTAAAGCTCAAAGGGATAATCATGCACTTTTGTTAGAAATAGAACAAAGAAAAACAAAAATAATAAATCCAAATATACAATAATATACAGGAATCATGGCCTCAAAAAAAATCAATCTCGATAAACGAGATCCTCCAAAAGCATAACTTCAACTTCTGAATTTTTTAACTCCAAAAATGGTTTTAAATGATGGCCATTCACTTTCAAAACAGTACCATCTTTGGGATTCTGAATCTCAATGGCCCCGTGAGGATACACCTGCTGGAATATGAAAGGGCCGGACCATTTAGACTTCAACTTCCCTGGGAATAGATGCAGACGACTATTATATAAAAGAACTTTCTGGCTAGGGTGAAAGGATTTCCTAAGAATCTTTTGATCATGCACCCTTTTCATTCTCTCCTTGTATGATTTTGCACAGTCATAAGCATCATTCCTTATCTCTTTTAACTTAGCAATTTGATGTTTTCTATGATTTCATGCCTGGTCAACATCAAAATTCAACTGTCTAACAGCCCAAAAAGCTATATGTTCTAACTCAACAGGCAGATGACATGCCTTGCCATACACTAAGCGGTAAGGGGACATTCCGATGGGAGTCTTATATGCAGTACGATATGTCCACAAAGCATCTGTCAGTCGGACTGACCATTACTTCCTGTTGGGATTTACCATCTTCTCTCAGATATGTTTAATCTCCCTATTTGAAATTTCAGCTTGCCCACTAATTTGTCGGTGGTACACTTTGCCTACTAGTTTGTGGGTGGTACGCAGTTGACACTTTATGAATTACTCCATTCTTCTTCATTAGATCTTTAAATGGTCTATTGAAAAAGTGCAACCCCCCATCACTAATGATAGCGCGAGGTGTACCGAATCGTGCAAGAATGTTCTTTTTTAACAATTTAACCACCACTTTGTGGTCATTTGTTCTGCACGCTATAGCCTCTACCCACTTTGACACATAGTCGACGGCTACTAAAATATAGAGATTGCCAAATGAGTTAGGAAAGGGTCCCATAAAATCTATCCCCCGCACATCAAAGATTTCTACTATCAAAATAGGAGTAAGGGGCATCATACTTCGTCACATGAGACTACCTAACTTTTGGCATCTCTCACAAGCTACACAATAGGCATGTGCATCATGAAATACGAAAGGCCAACAAAATCCACACTACAAAACTTTAGCAGCTATCTTCTTTCCACTAAAATGGATTCCACACGGCTGATCATGGCAAAAGGAGAGAATTTTCATTTAATCCTCCTTAGGGATACATTGCCTAATTACCTGATCAAGACAATACTTGAAGAGATAGGGAACATCCCAGTAAAAGTGTTTTACCTCGGACAAGAATTTAGACTTATCTTGTTTAGACCAATGATCTGACATTTCATGTGTAACAAGATAATTACCAATGTCCGCATACCAAGGTGATTGGGAAACATGCATCAGCTGCTCATCAGGGAATGTCTCGGCTATGGTCAAGGGATCACTCGAGAATTCAACTATTAGTTTAGATAAATGATCTGCTACAACATTCTCAGCTCCCTTCTTATCTTTTATCTCCAAATCAAACTCTTGTAGCAACAAGACCCACCGAATCAGCCGCGACTTGGCATCTTTTATAGAAAGTAAGTATTTCAAATCGGCGTGATCTGAATAAATAATGACTTTGGATCCCAATAGATAGGACCTAAATTTGTCTAAAGCAAATACGACTGCTAATAACTCCTTCTCTGTGATAGAATAATGGAGTTGAGCGTCGTTCAAGGTCCTGCTTGCATAGTAAATCACATGAGGGACTTTATTAATTCTCTGACCTTAAACTGCCCCAACTGCATAATTAGAGGCTCACACATGATCTCAAATGGAAGGTTCTAGTCAGGTGACTGAATGATAGGTGCGGAGGTCAAGGCAGATTTCAAAGTCTCAAAGGCTTTTTAGGCATGCTTCATTGAATTGTTAGTTCGATGAGCCACAATATAGATCTAGAAGGGGGGGGGGGTTGAATAGATCCTTTTAATTTCAAATATTTTTCTTGTTTATTTGAAATTGCTCCTGAATTAGCATATGACAAACATAAGAATCTTTTCAAGCACATCGAAATAAGTAAAAGATCCCCTTTATTGATATATTCATAATCAGAAATACATTGTTCGTAGAGTTAATTTAGTAGTAAGCAGTTAAAACATACATAGCAATTATAGCAGTTAATGTACATAATGTAAATGACACAAAGTAAAGGACACAAGGAGTTTTAAGTGGTTCAAAGACTCAAGCTCCTAATCCACTCTTCTACTTTCAACTAGCAGGATTTCCACAAAGGAATGGTAACACCCTGAATCACTAAGATTCCTTCAAGGCCAACAGCCTTGGAACTTTAGTTCACTAATAACTCTTTAAGGTCGTGACCTTGGAATTTCTCTAGTTCCTAGGAACTCTTCAAGCCAGATGAGGCTTGGAACTTTGTTTAGTCCCCTCGGAAAGGACCCTCAGGCCCTGGCTTCTTGTTGTTGTGGTTGTCGTTGTTGTTGGTGCTGAGCTGCTAAGATGTCATTAAGCTTGAACATCATTTGTACTTAGCAGCTTTGTGTAGTCCTCTTTGCGTTCTGCTTCGAGTCTGGACCACATCTTTTCTGGTGCAGCTGATCTTCACTCTTTTCTACTCATCTTCATCTGATATCAGCTGTGCACCATCACCATCTAGATTGGCTAAGTCTCTGAGCTTTTGGTAGACTTAGTCAGGCACTTAGCAATCCTTGAACCCTTCTTGAATGTTTTGCAGACATGATTCTGCATCTGTTCTTTTTCAGCTTTTGGTTCATGGTGATCTGTAGAGTGGCTCTCTTGATCTTCTTTGTATTCTACAACTTTTCTGAATGCTATCTCCTTGGCCTTCTCGGCTCTCAGTTTAGCTGCCATATTCAGTGGCATTCTCATCTTTGTTGAGTGAAGTTTTGATCTATTTAAGTCCTTCTTCAAAGCTGCTTCACTTCCACCTTTATAGTTTTATAGTCACTAAGACTTGTTCTCTCAATCTCTGGTGGAACTCGTAGAGTCAACAATAGCATTCTTCAACTCAACGATTCTACAACATGACAATCATCAGCACTCTTGATCTTTGAAGCTCATTCTGATTTATACTCCTTGCCAATCTTCCTGTTAGAAAGTAGCCGTTGAAAGCTATTCAAATTGCTTCACAGATCTCGAGTTGTTTGGTGTAGACTGCAGATGTGACATGACATGACTTTCTGACACTGCAGTCTACTATTTCACCTACCCCGTCAGAGATGTCACTTTGATGTCTCAGTCAGGTCGACGACTTTATTTCCCCTTCTGATTTCTAGATCAGAGGTTGTCCTTTTGCATCGATGCTCTCAATAAGCTCTTGTCTGAATACCAACCTTCAGATTGAACCATTGCCAATGCTTCATTCTTCGGATGATCGAACTCTACGATTCTGATGCATGCATTTCTTGGACCTGATCGTAGTGTCTCATTGACTGTAGAGACAACAATACGATCTTGAAGAGTGTTCATTGGATTTGCAATGTAGAACACTTCTTCATTCTCTCTTATGCGGTGCTTCAACACTTACATTTTGCTTCGATCGCTCTCGGAATCTTGATGTAAACTTGACTCTTTGTTTTGGCCCCTTCTGAATAGCAAGACACTTCAGATTTATGGCGTGTCCAGCTCGCTTTCTCCTTGTGATCTCTCGTTCACTTATCATCAATGGACTGACCCAATGCTTAATCACTTTAGCCTTGTTCTTCAGAAGCTGACTAGTATCTTTGTGTTCATTCCATCAGTTCTTTCTTTATTTGGCAAACACTACGATCCTGGTTGCTTCCAAGATCGTTGTCTTCTATTTACTTGACATCAACTGCACTAGCCGACTTTCCTTAGTCAGTTACTGAAGTCTTCTTATGATCAACTTGTGGAAGACTTCATCTCGAATGGCTTCACAATTCAATCTGAATGCTGATTGAGTTGATGCTTAGATCTTGCATGTCATTCTTTGAGTGCTCTCTTGTTTCCTTCAGGTGGGATGTATCTTTGCAGTACCAACCAGAGGCTTCATTTCTTTGGATATTCTGGGAGTGCTCATTTATTGAGAATCGTATTTGCTCTACGATTCTGCCTTGGCATTGTGAGCACATCTGTTGAAGTCTCAGTTCTACATACTTCGATTCAGCTTCGGCTGTGCAGACACTACGACTCCGAGATTAGATCTTGACACTCTACGATTTTTGTCGTTATGCTTGTTGTCTTCATCTGATCTTACTCGACTACGATCTCTGCCTTTGATACGATCAGTAGACTCTACGACTTTGAGTGTAGTCTACGATTCTTGACTTGGCCCGACATCGATGAGACTCTACGACTCGAGTGTGTCTCACGATTCTTGACTTGGCTTCGGCAGATGCTCGGTCGGCTCGTGGTAGAGTGATGTCTCTCACGATTCGAACATGACTTCCTCAGTAGACTACAGCTCAGAGTAAGTGCTACTCGACACACTACGATCCTTCCTCGTCTCTCCTGGCAGTCTACGAACTCCGAGATCTACTATCTTGTAGACTACGATTCTGCCTCAATAGCGCTCGAGTTTTCCTTGACTCTCCTGGCAGACTACGATTTCTGGTGCAGTGCTCGTCGATCAAATAAAGATAAGCCTATCTATTACATCATAAGATCAACCTAACATGCTTGATCTTTCTATATTTATAGTCCTTGTACATCCTTTTTTTTAAGGACTTTACAAGGCTGTTTTGCTTATGTAGGATCAACCTAACATATTTGATCAATTTATTCTATGTCCTTGTACATGTGTTTCTATTATCTTTCAAAGGACTTTACAAATTTTCTTAATGCAAGCATACTTGCATATTCAATCATATATATCATAATCAAATCACATGTAAATAGGAATATCATTCACATGCTTATTCCTGACAATCTCTCCCTATTTGATTATGACAAAAATAATAAGTGCATATGCATGTCATGAATGAATCTTATATACAGTGAACATCTGTATTTCTAAAACAGATAATCATGAATGTCATTTATAATGATGTGGAATTTAATACACTGACATTTACATTCTGGATCCAGAACATACCTAGCTAGTTAGAGATGTACCTCTTTGGTTCCATGTATGCTTCCAGGATGTCTGTTGATCAGCTATTCATTTATTTGATTTCTTTGCTCCTTCTCCCCATGGGATGTTGACTTCATTTCTTTTGTCTGCTCCTCTGCAGATGTATGATCCTCTTCTTCTTGGCTCCCCTTAGATCGACCTCGGGCTCATCATCCTCTGGCTCCCCCTTAGATGATGACTCAGCTTCTTCTTGTGCTGTCTTCTTCTTTGTCTTATTCTCTTCTTTCCTTTTGCTCTCCTTGCCCTTTCTTGAGTGCCTCTTACCCTGCCTCTTTCTATGCCTCTTTTTCTCCCCCTTTTTGTCATTAATCTCTTGGGAGAGCTGCTCCATGTTGGACATAAGTTGCTCCATCAGGTAGAAGGAATTTCCAACTTCAATCTTGAGTTCTTGTTGGCTCAACTCAAGTTGCACGGAGAAAGACTGATTCAGGTTGTCAATCTTGTCAGAGAGGACTTTGATTTTCTCTTCATTGGCCTTCTGTGCTCGTAAAGCTTCTGCCTTCTTATCATTTATGGCTTTTAGATAGATATGATCTCTCTCGTTGATTTTGAGAGATACATCAGCCATGGTGGCTTGTAGTCTATCATAGGCGAGTTATCTTACATTCTTTGTCAACCTCTTTGACTCTTCAGTGATTTGAGATATCTTCTTGATCAGCTCATCAGAATTCTTCAATAGTTCCTGCTCTATAGGAATTTGGTCATTTGGTTAGGTAGCCTCTTGTTGAACACCAGATTGGACTCTACGATTTTCATCTTTTGACAGATTTTCAAAAGGAGTGAGAATCTAAAAAATCGTTAAATACCAATCGTGATTGGGGGATGAAGGAATGTCAGATAGCTGTGCTTGGGCAGACGGAGGCTCCTCATTTTGGACTTGAACACCATCATTGGTAGAGTGAACAGATTCTACGATTATCTCCTTGGCCATAATCCTTCTGCCTTTAGAGTCCACTCTACGATCGTAGGGAATATAGTGATTGCCAGCATATCGGTATACTTTGTAATGGGGCTGGTCATTGATCATTATGGTTGTAAACTTCTTTACCCTTGGGAAGTTTTGTGACACCAGCTCCAGATTTGGAAACTAAGAGTAGCACCAGCTGAAGTAGCTCTCATCTTTATCAGTATGTGCCTTTAACCATGGCATCCACGGGAAGAACCATCTCATTAGAAGATCTTCAGAGTTATACAGTATTGTTGTGCAATCTAACTCCATATTTTTCCAATTATGAAGTTCTTCATCTATAGTCATTCTTACAACTAGAAGTTGTTCATTTCCATGACTTATCCATCTGGCTGTTGGTTCAGCTAGTGGTTCATCAAAAACTTCCACCACTATTTTTCTGCTAATTCTGGCTGGAGAGAGAACATGGTAGTATTCTGGTTCCTCTGATTCCTGATGTGCAGAATCAGAATCTTTCTCCATTTCTTCTCTTTTAGAGCTTGAATCATTATGATCAGATTCATCAGTGAATCCTTCTTGTTGGTTTTCATTTTCAGAACCTTCTTCAGCAATATCTTCCTTGGATTCATCCTCTTCATCACTAGTCCACCTTGACACTTTCTTTCTTTGATTTGATTCATCATCACTTACTCAATATTGACCGAGAAGAGTGATCACTTTTCTTGTTGGAGGCAAATTTAGCCAGTAGTCTGTAGCTCTTCCTTCTCCTTGGAGGTTCAGCTATAGAAGAGTCAGTCTCTTCTTTCTCTTCAGACTCTGAGGCTTTTGGATCATCAGACGAACTTCCTTGAGGTTCAGCATTGGCAGGGGCAGATATTTCTCCTTCAGACTCATCATCTTTTGAACCATCATGAGGGCTTGTTGGAGCATTTGCATTTGGAGATGCAGATGGGTCATCTTATAGCTTTTCTTCATCATCAGAGTGAGTACTCTGAGAGTTAGCCATAGGGCTTATATATTCTTCTTCATTAGCAGGGTTTACATTTTCTTCCATGAATCCAGTTCCACCTTTATCTCTAGATTTGTTCTTTGGGGACTCATTCTTGTCATCATCAGTTCCCTTTTATTCTTCTGACTCTACCACTTTAGCTTTCTTCCTTGATGGCCCTTGAAGCAGTCTGTTGCTTCTTCTCTTTGTGGTTTCTTGTGCAGTTAAGACCTTTTCACCTTCATCTTTGTCTTCAGTGGAGAGACTCTTTGGTGGAGCCTCTGTTTTCTTCACACTCCTGGATCTCTTCCTTACTGGTGTGGCTGCTACTGGTGCAGAGTTGCCAGACTCAGAGCTTTCCACCTCTTTCGCCTTCCTCTTCTTTATAGAGACCTTGCTTCTGCTCCCAGTTGTTAGTTTCCTATTTTCCTTTGGGTTCTTCTTCCAGTTCATGAACAGCTGTGGAGACATCACTTTATGAACATTTAGAGGCTCTCCTTCATCATCCTTGATTTTGCCTCCCAACTTCTTCTTCATCACAATACTCAGCAGTCTTCCATGAAAGACCTTAGTTAGGGATCTATCTGTAGACTTCTTTATCTCATCCTTTTCTACCCATTTAGAGATCTGATCGAACAAGATAGCTATAAAGTTGATTCTCTTCTTCAGAACTATTGCAGACATAATCTTCAACTGCTGATCAAGCACAGTGTCATGTGCAGTATCCTTGCATAGGATACATTTTCCCACTATCTCAGCAAGGAACTTGAATTCCTCAGGGAACTCCTTCTTCTTCATGTCCTTCAGACTAGGGTTTCTTTGGTACCCCATAATCTCCTTTGCTTGCTCAGTGTCGATCTCATCAAGGTTTTTCAGTCCTAGGTCAGGAAAACCTAAGCATAGATTGATATCGGATGATTTCAACTTTAGAGACTGACCTTTAACTTTGGTTGAAAGGGTTCCGGCATTTATGGAAGCATTTGAGTAGAACTCCTTAACCAGTTCAGTATATACTCGAGTGCTTGCCTCAAGACATTCTGAGAATCCAGCTTTCTTCACAAGTTCAAGAATGTCTCTGAACTTCTTTTCAGATTTCTCAAATGACTTGGTTTCGAGCTGAATGCCAGTGATTACTCGTCAATCTTCCATTTGAATGGTTTGAGGAATATGGGTATTTGATTCAAAAAGATTTATGAGAAATAGCTGATTGTGATTTGGGCTCTGGAGGTTTAATTGATTTTGGTTTCGAAGAGGATTCTAGGGTTTGAGAATGGGAGGGAGAGAGTTTCGATAGTTTCTGATAACTGTTTGTAGATTTTGAATTTGTCTTTATGGCAGTTCCCTCTGACTCTGCATAAGCAGTTATGTGTCAACCAACCATTGGTTGCACGATGTCCAGTAATGAGCTGTAACTCCCCATAACCTTTTTAGTTTTATATTCCTTTTAAGAGAATAAGAATTGCTGATGTGGATTTACCTTTGACCTTTTTGGTTCGTAGAGTAGCATGGTAAGGCAGTTGTGGACTCTACGTTTTCCTTTGTTGACTCAACGATCATCTTTTGAGAGATGCTGTAGTGGATGGCTTTGACATTACTCCTCATTTTGAAACTGCATGGCTCAACCACTGATGTATTTCATGAAGCCTGGGCACTTTTCTTTTAGGGACATCTTTCCAACCAAACATTGAACTTATCTCCTCATAATCTGAATGGTTGAGCAATTGTCCCATTCTTCCAAGCTCCTCGTGAGCTAGAGTATCCTCTTGTATCCTGCGATTCGTTGAGCTTCTACGATCGTTGAGGTTGTCGATCGTCCTGCTTCTACGATCGTTGAGGTTGCTCCACGATCGTTGAGTTTGCTTCTACCTTTACTCTATGGTCGTTGACTGTCTTGGTCCTTGAGATGAACTTGACTAAGAAATCCTTCTGGGTTAAGGTAGATTATAAAGGGCCAACCTCTTAAAGTGAGCTAATGGTCAGGTTTATCCCTGAGGCACTTTCCAGATGAAATACTTTGGAAGTGATTTGAACCGATATCTCATTTGACCTTTTCTGGTGGTGAGGTCCTCTACCAACTTTAGACAATTGCATTTGCTGTAATCATGGTGTCCTCCTGCTCTTACACTACGATCAAGTGTTTGATCGTAGGCGCTCCACGATTTTGAGTTAGGTGACTGAAAGGTTATTAGAAGTACGTTTTGAGACGTTCCTACTGACTATGGATCTTAATTTGGTTCATCAGCCACAAAGTTTTGGGACTCTATAGCTGGTATACTACTTCATAGTATATCTCAGTGTTGTTATTTCTTAACAGATCATTGCTTCCCCATGTTTATGCTATCTTCTCAGTGAGGTGTGATTTCCTTTTCTTCATGTGCATCAGAAAGCATCCCTGCATATTTCCTTCTGACTGGAATCACTACTGATAGTCAAATCTGTTTTCATCGTAGACATGAATATCTCTAGAACTGATCATTCTACGATCATTTGACATTACTACGAACGTAGTCTTCTTTGTCAGTTTGTGCTCGTGGAGTTCTGCTCCCGAAATGAGTTCCTCATGTTTGATGCTTAATGATCCTCTGTGGTGAGCTACATTGAGGACTCTTCTTTGCATGATTGAGCATCTGAGACCCTTTTTCATCTCTGGTTGAATGGCCTGCTCTCATATAAAGATCAGCAGCCATATGAACTTTATTTAGATCAGCTCAGGAGGTCTTCAAGGTCAGGCTTTGACATTTAGGATTTTTATCAGAATCATTTTCGAATGACGGTCTTACGCCTTCTCTTTGGTTGAATTTTCTTGGTAGCGTCTTTACTTGACATTCCTTAGTGTGTGGCGGATAGACCAAGTACTGCAGGTTATAAATTTCTATTTTTGGTACCCATGGTTAAATGGGTCCTGCTAGGTTAGTTTTCTAAACCACTGTTCCTCATATATTTGGATAATCATCATATTGATCACCACCAGTCATATTCATGCATGTAACTAATTTAGATAATACATTTTGAGATTCATGATGGTGAATGTGTGTGAGATTTGCTATTTTAATAAAACACTCTTTTTCTTTGATGGTTTCATCATTTACTAGGTTATGTTCACAGGGTTTAAATGTTCAGAGAGTGAGAATCAACTCTATGATTTATTAGTATCTGGTTGATTCATGGAGGTGATCAGTTTCTATGAATCTTCAAGATTCTCTTGTAGGACTGATCATACTCTGTGTGTTATTAAACACTTAAACCATAGGTTGTACATACATACTAACCCATCAACAAATATTACTTCACATTAATTTAACCTGTGATGCTCTTATGACCCATTTCAGATTTCTTTCAAGATGTCATCTTCAACCTAAAGCTTGGATGGAGAGAAAGTTTATAAGCATTTGAGTTTCCACCCTCAGTGTACTTTCTCTCTTCACCTTTTTAGGTAGATTATGATTCCTTGAAAGAATATTGTTATAGTTCATAAGGGGTGCAATCATGATGTACATATTTATATTAGTGAGGAACCGTACCTTTTTACTGTCAGTTTCTTAACAGTCATTTATCTTAGATATACTGAGTTTAGGCATTGATGTGCATGGTTTCTCATTTGCTCCTAACAGCTAGTTGCTCCTGTTGACCTTCAATCAATCAGTTGTGGTCTTGAAGATGCAAGCTAAGAAAATATCAACATCTTTAATTCTTTGACATCCTTGAGTTCACAAGGTTTATATCCAACTGTTGGTTGGCCAGACACTTGTTTGAGAAGTTCTTCTTTCTTCTCTGGATAAGTATTTCTTAGCATGTATGGCATTTTCATCTTTCTAACTGGTGGATGTTTGACTCTTGAGCTTTCTCACCTGGTCTTCAAACTTTAAGATTGACTGCAGATAAGGGTTGGTCTTGTTGATATGGCAATCAAGAACATGGACCAATCTGAGCAGCTTCAGGGGTATATACACATTCACCTGTACACAATATTTTCAACGTGTGAGCTCATCTGCATATAACACGTGACTTACTACTCAACTAAGTTTAGAATAATGTTTGTGCCTAGGATCAGACTCAAAGCGATTATCTTTTGAATATAGCATGAGAACCTGCTCTGATACCAATTGTTAGTTCCGAGTAGGCACAATATAGATCTAGAAGGGGGGGGGGTTGAATAGATCCTTTTAATTTCAAATACTTTTCTTGTTTATTTGAAATTGCTCCTGAATTAGCATATGACAAACATAATAATCTTTTCAAGCACAACGGAATAAGTAAAAGATCCCCTTCATTGATATATTCATAATCAGACATATATTGTTCGTAGAGTTAATTCAGTTGTAAGCAGTTAAAACATACATAGCAGTTATAGCAGTTAATGTACATAATGTAAATGACACAAAGTAAAGGACACAAGGATTTTTAAGTAGTTCAGAGACTCAAGCTCCTAATCCACTCTTCTGCTTTAAACTAGCAGGATTTCCACTAAGGAAGGGCAGCACCCTGAATCACTAAGATTCCTTCAAGGCCAGCAGCCTTAGAACTTTAGTTCACTAAGAACTCTTCAAGGCCAGCAGCCTTGGAACTTCTCTATTTCCCTAGGAACTCTTCAAGCCCAACAGGCTTGGAACTTCGTTTAGTCCCTCTGGACAAGAACCCCTCAGGCCCTGGCTTCTTGTTGTTGTGGTTGTCGTTGTTGTTGGTGCTGAGCTGCTAAGATGTCATTAAGCTTGAACATCATTTGTACTTAGTGTTAGGTTTGTAATATTCATGAATGCAATCAAATTGCACAAATTAAGCTGAAACATGTAAAAATTAGAGTTTAAAATTTTACAAACCATATACCCGGGTCATCCTTTATGCACAATTATTAATTAAACAAAAAAGAAAGAACAAGAATCATACCCTTGAAGATTCGAGCTTCCTCAGGTACAAGTTCACCTCCAATCCTTTTCACGTTCAACTTGAATCCACCGGGTTTGGTTCCTTCCTTTGATCAACGTTAGCCACCCAAGTGTTTGGCCTCTAGAGGTGATCCACCAAAGAAGAAGAAAGATTCAAGAAGATAAGTGTTTGGCAAAACCCTAGTTTTCTATGTCATAGAAAAGGAGCGTACTCTCCAACAATTGGAATCACGTATTCACGTGTTTTGAAAGTATCAACCACCTCACCCATAATAAGAATCCTCTTATTTATAGATGTAGGCAACCCTCCTTAACAATTAAGGAATTGGGTTTTATTTAATTAATTAAATTCTTTTAATTAATTAAGCTCCCTAATCTTATTAGGAATAATTAATTAAACTTATTTAATTAATTTGCCTCCTAATCCTATTAGGATAATTGAGAGTACTTTTATTAATTAATTCCCAAACTCCTTTAGGAATTAAATAATAATAATAGTAATAATAATAATAAGAGCCCTCTTATTAATTTATATTTAATATTTCCAAAATATTAAATAATAAATATTAAGTTATTTAATTTATTCTATCACCATAGATTAAATTAAATATACTTAACTTATTATTACGATTATGCCATTAATTTCTTAAATAATTATTCTTCCTTTTATGGTGTGACCCTTTAGGTTCTCCATATTAAACCGGTTGTGAGTAAATCAATTAGAACAATTCTAATCTTATTTAAATAAATAAATTAAACTAATAATTTATTTAAATAAATAATATTTATTCTACAATAGGGATAAGCCTCCCTAACGATTAACGACTTTCTAGATAATATAGATTTCAACATTAATCATAAAAGAACCTTTGAGTAAATAGTTACCGTACAATTCAATCCTTCCACCATACAATGTCCTAATTAAATATAAGACATGAAATTACTGTCAAGTCTTATTTTATTTAATTATATGTATTTCGATCCTTAAATGCACAACTCTAAATAATACAAATTAGAAACTCCTTTCTAATTTCATTCTGCCTTGGCCAATGACTACTGGGTTATCATTTATCGAATCACATAGGACATTTCTCTTCTTTTACTAGAAGTGGTAGATTCTTTATTGATCATACATTATCTCCATGTATAACTTATTATACCCAAGCATACCCTTTGATATACCCTAAGGGTCTTAAGGAATAAGTCAAAGTATAACTCATCATACACAAGATACTATGATGATCTCAAGTCCAAGGATCACTTCTACTACTATCACTACAGAATTTCTATTGACAGCAAGTAAAACTCCATTAGGTATTTCTTAGCGAGCCACGTTCAGTGAACTTATTCTCTAATAAGCACCTACATACTTGCTTTAGTGTCTCCACAAAAATAATCATGAGATCAATCATCCTTATCCAATGAGCAAGCAACGTATGTACCAATCTATCCGGATTCACTAATCCCCAATTTAGTAATCCAACGATTGGGAACTATTTTAGTTTTAAGCTTTCTAAGAATTTAGATCTCATTAGAATGATCATCATCATTATTCTAAAAGCATTGCTTAAAACTATGGGTTTATCACATATTATAAAATAGCATCATGTAGATAATTAAAAGCCTTTAATAAATTAATAATTTTTATTAATAAATGAATAAGATTATTACAAAGTATATGCTTTATCATCAAACATGATTGGCTTGTGTGCATATTACTTTCAATCTCCCACTTGCACTAAAGCCAATCACCATGGTATCTCATACTCTTCTTCTCTAAGTGACGATTATCCTGCTGTTGGATAAGCTTTAGTTAATGGATATGTAATGTTGTTCTTGATAGTCCACTATCTCTATAGTGATTTCCCATCTTTCAATGATTCTTATAATCAAATGAAAGTGCCACAACACATGTTTAGATCCAAGATGAGACTTAGGAACAATTCCTAGTTCTGTAATGAACTTTTCATCCAAACAATCAACTTGTAGCTTCATTTATAGCTATATACTTTGTCTTTATCACTAAACCAGCAACTCTTTGTTGTTTGGAACCTTTCCAATTCACTGCACCACTGTTCAAGGTAACGCTTTAACTTAAAGTGGATTTTCTGTCGTCTTGGTCTGTTTGAAAAAAAAAACTTGAGTCTGTTAAGCCCTCTAGTTTTAATTTAGACCCACCATGTATATGATCACATCCTTAGTACCGGTTAAGTACTTTAAGATGTTTTTCACTGACTCATAGTGAACTTCTCCAGAATATGACTAATCAACATCAGGTCTCGTATATTTCATTGTATACATGATAGTTACTCATGCGATCTCTCATTTTGGAGTCTTTGGGGACTATTAAGAAAGATACACTCCATGTCTCATCAACATGAGACATCTCTTGGAGTTTGCCATGCTAAACGACTTTAGCATCAAATGAATATACGTTCCTTGGGTTAAGCTGAGCATCTTTTTAAATCTATCTATATAGATTTGTATCCCCAATTACGATACTCTTCCCAAATCATTCATGGAGGAATGTTTAGACAACTTTATCTTTACTGATTCTAGCATTGGCATGCCATTCCGTATCCGTAGTTTATCAACATATAATACTAGAAATGTCATGACGCTCCCACTGACCCTTTTGTACACACTTGGTTCATTCTTGTTTTTGAAAAAATCAAACTTTTTGATTGTCTCATCAAAACGAATGTTCCATATTTGAGAAGCTTGCTTCAATTCATTTCTCTGAGTGTTTACAACTCTTACCAAATCGTATGTAACTGGATCATCATCTTCTATGATGTGTACCTCATCATCATCATCTATGATGAATCCATACCTCCGTGTATCTTGGTACTATTCAGATTCTGATTGATTTTGTGGTACAATAGGTCTATCTACAAATTCCTCTTATTTGACTTATAGTGTTTTGTGGTTCTTGAACTCTTCAAGATCTATTATCCTCCCACTAGCCCCTTCAATGATAAGCATCTTTATCTTAGAAGGTAGCGTGTTTCGCAACAAACACCTTTTGCTAAGTAGGATTATATAACATATACCCTAAACTTACTTTAGGATGTCCCACAAATTTGTACTTATCAAATTTTGTCCCAAGCTTATCCTTTGAAACCTTTTCACATAAGTCGGACAACCCTTTATCTTAACATACTTAAGATTAGGAATCCTCCCTGTCCATAATTTTTATGGAGTCTTGCAACCATTTCTAGGACATTACCCCAGAATGATACTGGAATTTCGGTAAAATCATTATGGACCGCACCATGTCCAACAAGGTACGATTTTTTCTTTTAGATACATTAATCAATTATTGCATATCAAGAGGCGTCCATTATGAGAAAACCATTTGAGATAATTTAGAAACTTATAGCACAAGTATTTATTCCTTGATCTAATCAAAGAATCTTAATACTTTGCCAATTTGTTTCACTTCTAAATTCTTTAAACCTTTCAAATAATTCACACTTGTATTTCAGCAAATACATACATTCAACTCTTTGAATGATCATCTCCTTTTCTTATACTAGTTTGTTCAATTTGCAAAATTATTTTCACGTAAGTCAAGTATACAAAATCCATTAAGTAATATTCCAGTTCTATACAAAACATTATTATTATAAATAGAACAACAATTATTCTTAAATATAATACCAAATTTTATTGTCCAACAACAAAATAAAAATAATGTTTCTAACAAGAACTGGAATACAATAACAACTTATTAACTTAATAGACTTACCCGTAGGTAATGCTAAACAATAAGTTCCTATGGCTAATGTAGCAACCTTAGCTTCATTTCCCACACATAGGATTACTTATATTTGTTTAACTTTCTACTTCTGCTTGGTCCCTTCATAAATCTATATTTATGATAACCAAAGTCAGTATCCAATACCCAAGTAGAACCTTGACTTAAAGAAAAACTTATTTTAAATCATGAACAAAATTGTATTTGTAACCGAAACTTCACTAAGCTTCTTCTGGTTAGCTCTACAAGATGCTTCTCGCAGTTTCTTTTCCAGTGTCCTGGCTTATTGCAATGGAAGCAAACTTCTTTGTTATCCGTATCAGTTTTGTTCTTATTATCCTTTGTTTTTGCCTTTCTATTTACCTTCTTTGAATCTTTCTTCTTTTCAGAAGATCTTTTGGCTCCTACCAGTAAGACATGGTCTTTCTTGGTTGGAAAGTGACTCTCAACATTTTTCAACATGTTAAGCAAATCAGTGAGGCTGATATCTAGCTTGTTCATATGAAAAATTCACAACAATTGTGAAAGGAGTCTGGGAGTGAGTGCAAGATCAAATCTTGGCTCAACTCTCCATTCATGACAAAACCCGTTGTCCTAATTGTTCAATCAAATTGATCATGTTTAGGACATGTGTCTGTACTGTAGTGTCATCGGTCATTCTAGATCGGAAGAGCTCCTTAGATATCTGATATCTATCAGTCCTACTTTCCTCACCATCAACTACTTGATGTGCAGGAGTATAGTAGGAGTATCCATAGTTTCAGGCTGACGTTGAAGCTTGTTACTCATGGATACGAGCATGATGCATTGAGCCAACTGTGCATCATCTTGCCACTTTCTAAAAGTATCAATCTCTTCCTCAGAGGCATTGTCTGCAACCATTACAGGATTAGGCCTATTAAGGACATAAGATAGCTTTTCAGCCACGAGAAATATTCTCAAATTCCTTAACCAATCCGTTTAATTTGGTCCGATTAATTTAGCATCTAATATGCTACGCAGTGATAGTAATATTAGACATTGTAAAATTCTGTAAATGAATTTGTAATTAACAACATTTTAGCATACATTCTTTTATTAATTACCAAAATAAATTAGGTCTTGTTTTAAATTGGTATCTCCCACTATTTTCTTCAAACTATATTACCCTCAATATATATAGTTCGACAATATCTAATTAAAGATATGCTAGTGAGAATAAGGATCCCATTTCAAATGTATATAGCCTTGTGGTGAGACAACAAACTATATATAAATAAATAGGTAGACAACTCTTGTCAATTACATCAACTATGCAACTCCTTGTATTTTGCCTCTTAGATTATTTTGATCAAGTGGTGGCACATCCGAATCAAAATTATCCAAGTTAAGTCCAACCTAGCACTCCATATATTCAAAAAAGAAAAATATTGTCCTTGTGGTGACACAACAAAACAATATTGTTCAATTTTCTTTATAAGCATCAAATGTGATAAATTAACATCTTAAATACTTAATACTTGCCTTGTGGTGACACAACAAACTCATATTAAATATTTAATACTCTATTAATTTTATCATGCTAGAAGGCGACGTTCGATATTCCAAATATCTTTGAACGCTTAGGACTTAATATAAAATATTTGAGGGGTTTGTTATTAATTTGTCTCATCTTGTTTAGCGCGCATGCACATATATATATAAAATACGCGTCATATTAATGAACATGTGAAGCATGTTTACATAATATAATATATATATATATAGTATAAGCATGCATATATAGAATACTATATTCTACCCGAATTGATTATGGACTTTTTTTCTAGTTTGGTTCACTAGAGACACCAAGTGAACCAAAAGGTCAAACTCCCCAAAGTGCAAGAATTAATATTTAAATATAACTATTACATTTAAAACAGGACTCCATTACAAACGGGTCTTGGCTCGCCTTTGCCCTTGATCTCTAATTCTTCAAAATTAATTCTAACTATTCCTTTTACAAAACTATTTAAAATAAATAAAACCTTGATTAGCAGTCAAGGGGAAGTACATAGGAGGGAGATAGAATTTACATTAAGAAAAATTAGAGAAGACGAGGTACGTAGACCCCATTTAATAAAACTCATACATTCATGCATCCAACTAAAATAAAATCCAATCACATTGGTCAATAGTCCATAATCAATCCCATTTATTATCATACACATCACCATATGCATCAATAAATAACATTCATCTCATGAATAATAAACATTCAATATATATATTGATATCATTTAATGGGCAAAATTAGTTAGTATAAAATCTAATTTTGAATCAAAATAAACTCCTATATTTTAATCCAAATTTAAATCAAAATAAAACCCTTTTATTTTAATTTATCCAATTTTGAATAAAATAAACTATTTATTTTAATCAAAATCTTTAATTAAAATAAACTCATTTATTTTAATTAATTATGGAATCCAATTCCAAGTAAAAAAAAACTTTTATTAAAGGAAACACAGATTCTCTTTCCTATTCACAAATAAACTCTTTTATTTTGAATAATATGAAATCTTATTCCATATCTAAATAAACTCCTTTATTTAAAGAAAGATGGATTCACTTTCCTATTCACAAATAAACTCTTTTATTTTAGAAAACATGGAATCCAATTTCAACTCCAATTAGTTGTCATTGAATCCAATTCCAACTCTAATTAGTTAGCATGAAATTCAATTTTAAAATTAAAATAAACCTTTTTATTTTAATATTAAAATAAATATTTTATTTTAAGATTAAAATAATCTTTTTATTTTAATTATAAAATTATTAAAATATATATTACATATACATAATATATATTTCGGTAATATATTATATATATAATACATATATTACCGAACCAATTCTTGTTAAAAGTGAATCACTTATTCACTTTACACTTTACAGGATTCACATGTTCTTATATATATGTAATCCAGATGAAGCCTTCTTGGTGAATCCCATAATATATATATAATATATAGTAATACCCACCAACTTGATTCACCTAAGCATGACCATCCAATTAATATATATAAACAGAACCTTATTTGGTAATAAGCAGAACCTTATTCACGTTAATATATATATATATATATATATATATATATATATATATATTTCATATAAACCGTACATATATATATAATATAAATCAATTCCATGAATCTCCCATGTTCCAAAAAAAAATTAATAATCACAGACTCAGCAAAATCATAAGAGATTGGGTCGGGATTAACGTTTTTTTAAAAAAATATTATACAACAAATTATGCCCAATTAAATAGTTCTAAACACATATCAATATACATATCAAATTAAACAATTAATAATTCGCATAAAGGTTTGGTTCTAATGCCACTGTTAGGTTTATAATATTCATGAACGCAATCAAATTGCACAAATTAAGCGGAAACGTGTAAAAATCAGAGTTTAAAATTTTACAAACCATATACCCTGATCATCCTTTATGCACAATTATTAATTAAACGAAAAATAAAGAACAAGAATCATACCCTTGAAGATTCGAGCTTCCTCAGGTACAAGTTCACCTTCAATCCTTTTCGCGTTCAACTTGAATCCACCGGGTTTGGTTCCTTCTTTTGATCAACGTTAGCCACCCAAGTGTTTGGCCTCTAGAGGTGATCCACCAAGGAAGAAGAAAGATTCAAGAAGATAAGTGTTTGGCAAAACCCTAGTTTTTCTATGTCATAGAAAATGAGCGTACTCTCCAACAATTGGAATCACGTATTCACGTGTTGTGAAAGTATCAACCTCCTCACCCATAATAAGACTCCTCTTATTTATAGATGTAGGCAACCCTCCTTAACAATTAAGAAATTGGGTTTTATTTAATTAATTAAATTCTTTTAATTAATTAAGCTCCCTAATCTTATTAGGGATAATTAATTAAACTTATTTAATTAATTTGCCTCCTAATCCTATTAGGATAATTGAGAGTACTTTTATTAATTAATTCTCAAACTCCTTTAGGAATTAAATAATAATAATAGTAAGAATAATAATAAGAGCCCTCTTATTAATTTATATTTAATATTTCCAAAATATTAAATAATAAATATTAAGCTATTTAATTTATTCTATCACCATAGATTAAATTAAATATACTTAACTTATTATTACGATTATGCCATTAACTTCTTAAATAATTATTCTTCCTTTTATGGTGTGACCCTTTAGGTTCTCCATATTAAACCGGTTGTGAATAAATCAATTAGAACAATTCTAATCTTATTTAAATAAATAAATTAAACTAATAATTTTTTTGAATAAATAATATTTATTCTACAATAGGTATAAGCCTCCCTAGCGATTAACGACTTTCCAGATAATATAGATTTTAACATTAATCATAAAAGAACCTTTAAATAAATAGTTAAATGACAATTCAATTCTTCCACCATCTGATGTCCCAATTAAATATAAGACATGAAATTACTGTCAAGTCTTATTTTATTTAATTATATGTATTTCGATCCTTAAATGCACAACTCCAAATAATGCAAATTAGAAACTCCTTTCTAATTTCATTCGCCTTGGACAAGGACTACCGGTTATCATTTATCGAATCACATATGACATTTCTCCTTCTTTTACTAGAAGTGGTAGATTCTTTATTGATCATACATTATCTCCATGTATAACTTATTATACCCAAGCATACCCTTTGATATACCCTAAGAGTCTTAAGGAATAAGTCAAAGTATAACTCATCATACACAAGATACTATGATGATCTCAAGTCCAAGGATCACTTATTACTACTATCACTACAGAATTCCTATTGACAGACAAGTAAAACTCCATTAGGTATTCCTTAGCGAGCCACGCTCAAAGTGAACTTATTCTCTAATAAGCACCTACATACTTGCTTTAGTGTCTCCACACAAATGATCATGAGATAAATCATCCTCATCCAATGAAAGCAACGACGTATGTACCAATCTATCCGGATTCACTAATCCCCAATTTAGTAATTCAACAATTGGGAACTATTTTAGTTTTAAGCTTTCTAAGAATTTAGATCTCATTAGAATGATCATCATCATTATTCTAAAAGCATTGCTTAAAACTATGGGTTTATCACATATTATAAAACAGCATCATGTAGATAATTAAAAGCCTTTAATAAATTAATAATTTTTATTAATAAATGAATAAGATTGTTACAAAGTATATGTTTTATCATCAAACATGATTGGCATGTGTGCATACTACTTTTACTTAGTAGCTTTGTGTAGTCCTCTTTACGTTCTGCTTCAAGTCTGGACCACATCTTTTCTGGTGCAGCTGATCTTCACTCTTTTCTGCTCATCTTCATTTGATATCAGTTGTGCACCATCACCATCTGGATTGGCTAAGTCTCTGAGCTTTTGGTAGACTTAGTCAGGCACTTAGCAATCCTTGAACCCTTCTTGAATGTTTTACAGACATGATTCTGCATCTGTTCTTTTTTAACTTTTGGTTCATGGTGATCTGTAGAGTGGCTCTCTTGATCTTCTTTGTACTCTGCCACTTTTCTGAATGCTATCTCCTTGGCCTTCTCGGCTCTCAGCTTAGCTGCCATCTTCAGTGGCATTCTCATCTTTGTTGAGTGAAGCTTTGATCTGTTTAAGTCCTTCTTCAAAGTTGCTTCACTTCCACCTTTATAGTCTTATAATCACTAAGACTTGTTCTCTCAATCTCTGGTGGAACTCGTAGAGTCAACAATAGCATTCTTTAACTCAATGATTCTGCAACATGATAATCATCAGCACTCTTGATCTTTGAAGCTCATTCTGATTTATACTACTTGCCAATCTTCCCGTTGGAAAGTAGTTGTTGAAAGCTATTCAAATTGCTTCACAGATCTCGAGTTGTTTGGTGTAGACTGCAGATGTGACATGACATGACTTTTTCGACACTTTGCGATCTCTTTGTTTCACCTACCCTGTCAGATATGTCACTTTGATGTCTCGGGCAGGTCGACGACTTTATTTCCCCCTTCTGATTTCTAGATCAGAGGTTGTCCTTTTGCATCGATGCTCTCAATAAGCTCTTGTCCGAATACCAACCTTCAGATTGAACCGTTTCCAATGCTTCAATCTTCGGATGACCGAACTCTACGATTTTGATGAATGCATTTCTTGGACCTGATCGTAGTGTCTAGTTGACGGTAGAGACAAAACTACGATCTTGAAGAGTGTTCATTGGATCTGCAATGTAGAACACTTCTTCCTTCTCTTTATCTGATTGCTTCAACACTTACATTTGCTTCGATTTGCTCTCGGATACCGGTGGCTTCGACTCTTTGTTTCGGCCCTTACGAATAGAAAGACACTTTAGATTTGTGGCGTGTCCAGCTCGCTTTCTCCTTGTGATCTCCCGTTCACTTATCATCAATGGACTGACCCAATGCTTAATCACTTTAGCCTTGTTCTTCAGAAGCTGACTAGTATCTTTGTGTTCACTCCATCAGTTCCTTCTTTATTTGGCAAACACTACGATCCTGGTTGCTTCCAAGATCGTTGTCTTCTATTTACTTGACAGCAACTGCACTAGCTGACTTTCCTTAGTCAGTTACTGAAGTCTTTTTACGATCAACTTGTGGAAGACTTCATCTCGAATGGCTTCACAACTCAATCTGGATGCTGATTGAGTTGATGCTTAGATCTTGCATGCCAGTCGTTGAGTGCTCTCTGGTTTCCTTCAGGTGGAATGTATCTTTGCAGTACCAACCAGAGGTTTCATTTCTTTGGATATTTTGGGAGTGCTCATTTATTGAGAATTGTATTTTCTCTACGATTCTGCCTTGGAATTGTGAGCACAACTGTTGAAGTCTCAGTTCTACATACAACGATTCAGATTCGGCTGTACAGACACTACGACTCCGAGATCAGATCTTGACACTCTGCGATTTTTGTCGTTGTGCTTGTTGTCTTCATCTGATCTTGCTCGACTACGATCTCTACCTTTGATACGATCAGTAGACTCTACAACTCTGAGTGTAGTCTACGATTCTTGACTTGGCTTCGACATCAGTAGACTCTACGACTCAGAGTGTGGTCTACGATTCTTGACTTGGCTTTGGCAGATGCTCGGTCGGCTCGTAGGCAGGTTGTCTCTACGATTCTGAACATGACTTCCTCAGTAGACTACAGCTCAGAGGAAGTGCTACTCGACACACTACAATCCTTCCTCATTTCTCCTGGCAGTCTACGAACTCCGAGATCTACTATCTTGCAGACTACAATTCCGGCTCGATAGCACTCGAGTTTTCCTTGACTCTCCTGGCAGACTATGATTTCTGGTGCAGTGCTCGACGATCATACAAGCCTATCTATTACATCATAAGATCAACCTAACATGTTTGATCTTTCTATATTTATAGTCCTTGTACATCATTTTTTTAAGGACTTTACAAGGCTGTTTTGCTTATGTAGGATCAACCTAACATATTTGATTAATTCATTCTAAGTCCTTGTACATGTGTTTCTATTATCTATCAAAGGACTTTATAGCTTTTCTTAATGCAAGCATACTTGCATATTCAATCATATATATCATAATCAAATCACATGTAAATAGGAATATCATTCACCTGCTTATTCCTGACAAAAACCTCTAAGAATCGCTCTACCATATTAGAGAATATAGAAATCATACATCGCTGAAAAGTGGCAGGTGCATTGCATAGTCCGAAAGACATGCGTCGGTAGGTGAATGTATCAAAAGGGCACGTGAATGTTATCTTCTCTTGATCAGATGGATCAACTGGAATTTAGTTATAACTAAAATAACCATCCAAAAAGCATTAATAAGCATGACCGGCTAACCTTTCCAATATTTGGTCAATGTAAGGAAGGGGAAAGTGATCCTTCCTAGTCATTCAATTCAACTTTTGGTAGTCAATACAAACACGCCATCCTATCTAAACACGAGATAGAACTAACTCATTATGCTCATTGACCACCACTGTTATCCCTGACTTCTTAGGAGCTACTTGCACAGGGCTCGCCCACTTACTATCGAATATCGGGTATATAATACCCGCATCAAGAAGCTTGAATACCTCGGCCCTAACTACTTCTTGAATCACTGGGTTCAGCCTTCTTTGTGGTTCATGAAAGGGTTTTGCATTCTCTTATAAGTGAATCTTATGCATGACAACGGATGGGCTGATTCCTTTCAAATCTGCAATAGACCACCCAATAGCTTCTTTATGCTCGTGAAAGACTTCAAGTAATTTTTTCTCTTGAGAATTATCGAGATTAAAAGCAATGATAACAGGCAATGACTCTGTTGTACCTAAAAAATCATATTTTAGATTATCAGGCAATGGTTTCAGGTCCAACTTCGGTGGTTCTTCAATAGAAGGAGGTCGGGGAGTCGATGAGAGATTGAGAGGCACTGGTTTTGGTTGGAAAGAATGTATACCCATAACAGACACTGAATCCAAAAGCGTATTGACTTGCTCTATAGATTCATCAATATCGAAATCACAACCAAAATAGGATAAACAAGCTTCTAATGGGTCCTCTTTACAAGTTTACAAGAAAGATTCCTCTACTAGACTATCAATTAAATGGACTTGTCCGAAATCATTACCATCAGTGTCTATCAAGGTCTTGCTAATGTCAAAAACATTTAGCTCGGCTGTGCCAAAAGAAATTTTCATCACTCCATTTCTACAATTGATGAGGGCGTTGGATGTAGCAAGAAATGGTCGCCCTAAAATCACAGGAATTTGGCCTCTTGTATTCTGAACAGGCTTAGTATCAAGGACAACAAAGTCCACAGGAAAATAGAAAGTATCTACCTTGATCAGAACATCTTCAATGACACCCCTAGGAATTTTCACTGACCTATCAGCAAGTTGGATTATCATTGGTGTGGGCTTCAACTCTCCTAAATACAACTGCACATACACAGAATATGGAAATAAGTTCACACTAGCCCCTAAATCTACCAAAGCTCGCTCAATATGATGATCTCCTATCTTGCATGAGATTATTGGACATCCAGGGTCCTTAAATTTGACAGGGATCTTGCATTGAATAATGGAGCTTGCATGTTCAGCTAAGAATGCCTTTTTCGAAACATTTGTTCTCCTCTTTTGAGTGACCAAGTCTTTGAGAAACTTGGCATAAGAAGTTACTTTCTTGATAGCATCAAGTAATGGAATGTTTATCTGAACTTGCTTAAACACTTCCAATTTCTTCAAATTGAGTACCCTTCCTATTGTCTTTTAGCCTGTGAGGAAATGGGGCTTTAGGAACAAAGGTCCTACTCGAGAGATCTTCATTTGTTTGCTTAGCAAGAGGAGTTTGGTTCACAACTTGAGGAGTAGGCTCAACCTCAACTGGATACTGCTCTTCATCGTTATCTTCCTCTTTGCTATCAATTGCCTTCCCCGACCTAAGTGTGGTTATGGCTTGAACTTGCCCATTTGGTGGTGCATTTGGTAGGTTAGGAGATATCCCACTCGAGGAAACACATTTAGGGTTCAAAATTGGCTGACTCAGAAATTTACCCTTTTCTCTCTCACCCAATTGACTAGCCAATTGACCCATTTGACTCTCTAACTTGATGATGGCTTGAGTGTTCATGAGGCCATTGTTTCTGACTTCTTGTAAAATTTGACTTGAAGTATGATTATTTTGGGTGGTCACTTGAATGAATTGTTTTAACGTGTCTTCTAAAGATGAGAATTGTTATGGAGTGACATGGGGTGATTGAGCAGGCTGAGCAGATTGAAATGGTGGATAAGAATTGATTGGTGGACGAAAATCAGGAGGTGGTTGCTGTCGTGGAACATTAGCTGATGGGGCACCCATATTGGGCATAGGTTGAGCTTGTGTCTGATGGGGCACCCATATTCATGACAAAACCCGGATTCTATGTCTCTATGAATGGGCTATTAAATTGCTTTTTATAATCATTCATCGCATTTACTTGTTGTGATATGAATTCGGAGAATCCTACCATAGAGGGGCAAGTTTGCGATGTATGCATAGGGCTAGCACACACAAAGTACCCTTCAGCTTGAACTTGATTGGCCGAATTGTTATCCAGCCGCAAAGCTAACGCTTCAAATTTCTTTGAGAGACTATCTAACTGCCTTCTAGTCTCTACATCTTCAGTTAGCTCATATATTCCTTCTTTCTTAACTTCCTTCTTGACTTGAGAAGATGAGTTCCTATGAGAGGAGGAATCCCATTACTAAGAACTCTCGGACAGATTCTCAAGGAAATTGTAAGCTTCATCTTCTGTGAGACTAAGAAAAGTGCCACTGTTCATGGATTCAATCATGTTTCGGTTGGTTTGAGTTAACCCATTGTAAAAATATTGGACAAATCTCCACGTCTCAAAACCATGGTGGGGACATCTCAAAAGTAGGTCCTTAAATCTTTCCCAGAATTCATAGAATTTTTCATGATCCTCTTGACTAAAATCTGATATTTGTCTTCGAAGTTCATTTGTCTTTGACATGAGAAAAAATTTAGTTAAGAATTTGGAAACCAAAGTCTCCCAACCAAAGATGGACCTAGACGGTAGTAAGTTAAGACATGCCTTTGCTTTCCCTTTTAAGGAGAAAGGAAATAAATGTAAGCGAACCGATTCATTAGAAAAAATTTGGAATTTGAAAGTGGCACAGATTTCTAGAACATCCCTAATATAGAAGTAAGGATATTCTTGATCGATTCCATGAAAAGTAGGAAGAAGTTGCATCACTTGCGATTTAAGCTCGAAATGATTTGCGGTTGTGGGAGGTAACACGATGCATGACGGCGGGTTGGTTGTGATAGGAGAGAAAATTTCTTTTAAAGTTTTTGTTTCTTCTTGTTCTTCATCCATTGTTTCTCTCTCAAATAGAGGATTTAGCTCTAAGTTCTCTATTTTAGTCAATCTCTTATCACCACGCTTCCAAACAACAATCATGGTCTACTCAACTCCAATTTTTTTATTTTAATTTTTAATTTTTAATTTTTTAATTTTTTTTGAAAGAAAATAGTAGAAGGAAATAATTTAAATTAGTGAGTTGGTGGGAAAAAAAATTCAAGTCCCCAGCAGCGACACCAAATAAACTTGTTGTGAATGTTTTATTTACTCGCAAGTGTACGAATTGAATACTTAGTATAGTTTACAAGTGTGAGGTCGAACCCTAAGGACTTGATGGCTGGAACGTATTTTTCTCACTCACTAATTTTAATTAACTCCTAATCTAGCTTAAAATTTTTGAGAGAATTTTTATCAACTAAGAATACGCAAATAAAATAATTAATAATAAAATACTAGGGTGGCGGAGTCATATAATTGATGTCATTTTCCTAATATTCATGCCCAATACTCTACTCTTTATCTCGCACTAGTTCGGTCTCTCGACACTACTAAAGCGGAAAATAAAATCAATTAAGTCCAATTAATTTGTAAAATCAAATTATTAATTCTTTCATAGCCAAACATATGTATAAAATCAAAACACTCATTATTTCCATCAAAACACAGTTTATATCAGCTTTTAACAAATTATAAACTGAATCAAATAAATAATAATGAGATTCCAACTTTATTTTTTTTATCAACAAAAATAGGCATTTAATAGAAAGAATTATTTTTAACGCGAAGGCACTAAATTAGTAGAATAAATTGGCATGAATATGTGTAATGGAATCAATCAATTATACTCATCCTTAACCCTAGAAAATAATCTAGCCTAACATGCTTGAAATTAAAACACAAAATATAATAAAATAATACATAATTAAATAAACAAAATACTTACTTGAATACAAAGAAGAAAAATGAAATAATCATTACAAAACAGTGCTCCTCCTTTGTATAACACGAGAAGAAGAAAATTAATATCTATCTAATAAACTGAACTCCTTGGACGCCAGGGAAAAATAAAAAAATGGAATCCTCAAAATAAAGCCGTCCTCCTCTATTATGTAAAAACGAGAAGAAGAGGAAAATAATAATAATAATTAAACAAATTAAACTCCTACCCTTCAAAGTCAGCTGCTCCCCTCTTATTCAAATCAAGAATAATCCCCTCATGCTTATCCATGCTTCATGAGTAGTTATCTTCCTGACCCAATTTTTTGTGTTTTTTTTTTTAATAATAAGAAAATAAAAAAGATTATCCTTTTTTTTGAAAAACCCCTACTTGGCTGCTCCTGATTCTTCTCCTTGATTATCGCATGCTCCTTATCTCCTAAACCAAGTAGATTATATTGACTTTGTTCGTTATTGTGCATCTGATTATAAAATAAATAAATAATTACAACTAAAATGGAATTAATATAAAATTGGATTAATAAATTTATTTTAAGAGGAAATAAACATATAAATAATATGATTATCACTAAGAAAAAACAATAATAATTGCAAGCCCTCCTTATTTAGAGTATCTTAAGCAAGAACTTTATTGTAGGTAACTGTTATTTTTACAAGTTTTTGTTGTAGGGAACTGTTATTTTTCATAAGTAAAATTTGATATTTTCATCAGTTTTCTCTCACATTTTTGTGACCCATTTATTATTCATGTGAGAGACATCTTGTGAAACTATCACTTTTATTTGTGAAAAATAAAGGAATTGGATTTAGCTCCCCACCATTACACATTCCTTCTAATTTCATTCAATATACCAATTATTTGATCTCAATAATTTCGTTAGTAATGATCAAATTATGATAATAGATAGTTAATGATATTAAGATCAATCTTACAAAGAGTTAGAATCATAAAAAATATTTTCACCATTAAATGTTTAAAAGAATTTTCAACAATGAAAATTTCACATATGAACCAAATTGTGATAAAGTATCAGATTATTTTCATTTTTGGAACTATACTATTCAATATAATATATTAGTTGACCGGTATTAATTTCAATTATACTATTCACCACTATAAAAATATACTATTTGAAGGGAAGTGTAGTAGAGGGGAACCAAGTCTAAAGAAATTGGATTATCCCCCCTTACATAACTGAACTAGAGTTTCTAAGACACTCAATCCAAACGAATTTGGATCCTCACCAACTCGCTTCTCTCCATTCATCAAGACTTGACAAGGGCTAAAGATTAGGTTAGGGGAATTTCAAACCAGCTCAAAACAACCTTGGCTTGGGACAAATCAAATAGGGAGTTAATAATTTGATAGTTGCACAAGTCTATCTACTCACATAAATAGTAAATAGAACCTACATTCATATGAGTAGTAAGTAAAGTCTTGTAGAAACATCAAATTTCCCTTTGTGGAAATGACAATTCCCAATCAAATAATATCCCCAAAACTAATCCTCAACCCAAAAGTTAGCCTCTTACATGCATATAGCAGCATGCAACCTGCAAAGCAAGCAAGCAAGGAATTTGTTGTTTTTCGTTTCATCATACGAAGCAGTGGACAGTTTTATGGATAGATGAATGGAGCATAAGAATTCATTCCTAAAGAAACATAATATTCATCACCAGACTCCATTAGAAAAATGAAGAGGCATTACAACAAGCCCAAAACAGAATTACAACTTTAGCAACATCTGAAGTTTGTAAAAATGAGAAATATCAAACAAAAAAATGACCAAAAGAAGACCATTCAAGTATCTGGAGCAAGGTCCAAGTATTCCTCCCAAAACTTGTGAATAGTCGTACTGCCTGGCTATGGTTGCTATGGTTATCCTCAACTAAGTTGTTTATGCATTTTACAAAATCATCTGCAAAACAAGTAAACAAATTTAACAGCGCAGAGGTAAAATACTGCGTTTGTTTTAAAATTTATAGTAGATCTTGCAAATGGAATGTAATGTAATCACAACAAAGTAATATATTAAGGAGTCCCCATGGAAAATTTCAAAACTCTAATGCTATCTCTAGCACAGGATAACAGTTTGGTTGACAACCAAGTACTAACCTTCTAGCATTACTTATAACCATATCAAAAAAAAATTAAAAAAAAAATAAAAAAAAAAAGAGGAAAATACTCATAAAATGATATTTACACAATCAATAAGCTAATCAAAACAAAACTATGTCAAATAGGAGTAGATCCTACACAAATTTACAGATAATGCTATGCCAAAGAAATACAGTATCTAGCAATTGGGCAACAAAGCCTCCAAGTATAAATTTCTTAAAGTGATTACTTGAGATGAGGTTGGAAAAATGTTACTCCCTCTGTCCCTTAATATAAGTCATTTTAGAGTTTTAGAGTTGTACACAAATATTAAGGAAATGATTGTATAGCATTAAATATAATATCAATTGTCTATATTGTCCTTATATTGGAAAAAGATAGCATTATTTATTGGGCAAAAAATAGTGAGAGAACCAAAGTTATATTTAATACTTGGAGTAATATTGGAAACTAAACATTACTTAAAATTCTCAAACGACTTATATTAAGGGACAAAAACACTTCTCTAAAACGACTTATACTAAGGGACGGAGTGAATACTCGACTAACAAGTACTTGAAAGCATCAGAAGAGTATAATTCATGTAGTAGCAAGAATCTAACCAGGACTAAAGATGTGTACCTATTGATAACTACTACTTGCCAATTCTACTTAAGAGCTTCACTTCCTGTAAAATTGAGAGAGAAAAAAATCATATAAGCAGAAAATTAATAAAAACGCAAATTCTCTTCCAGATCATTTGAATGTTTACGCAAGACAAACTCACTTGGTTTCAGCATCTGGCTGTGCCTTTCTCATTGGATTTTTCCTGACCGCAACACTGCCCTGACCTCGACCTCCTTCTTTCTTGGTTTGTGACTTCGAAACTTGTTTTGAGACTGCTTTGCCGCTGGAAACATCTCCTGTAGTTTGCTCCTCAGCATTTTCCACCGACTGATCACCCTTTGACTTTCCACCTTTTCTAGTAATTCTTTCACTTGTCACAGGAACCTTTTTTGGCTTAGGACTTCTGATACAGATCTTTGAAATGGGGATGTCTGAATCACTATCAGTTTCTTCAACAGCTACCTCCCTCTTCACAATTTTCTTGCCTTTCAGGTCTTTTTGCAGTTCCAAGTGACACTTTTTCTGAGATCTGGTTACCACTTTTCTTGTTGGCTCTAAATCCTTTTGCGCCTGCTTCCCTTTCTTTTCTGCAATCCCCCGCCTCAGTTGTAGAGATTTTGAACTTGTACTAGCAGATGACACATTAGCTTCTACTATGTCCTTGTCAGTTTTCGCCTTTGCTACAGTATCCTTCTTTACAATCTTCTTCCCTGCATCACTTTTCTTCTCTTTCCCAGCGGCCTTTTCATTTAGATCTTCTTCCCCTTTCCTTGGAGTTTGTGATCTAAGAACCGTGTGCAGCCACTCACATCACCCTTTTCTTTCTCATTCTTGTTAGTGTTTTTTATTCTTTTCAATGAACTTCCAGAAACCTCTGCATTTAACTCATGTGTTATAACTTTTCTTTTCCCAGCATTTTCACCATTTCCAGTCTCATTAATCTTTAAGCTTTCTTTTGCCCCAGATTTATTTCCCTTGGCCTTTTCTTTAACTTCCTCAGGCATCTTCCCCTTATCCTTTCCATCAACTTTTTCACCTCCAGCTGTTGATTTTCGTTGCCTTAGGACCCTACCACTGCTGGTTGGGACAGATTCACTTTGTTTCTTCTTAGCCATCAACTCAAATGAAAATTGCACACTAAGAAATTGTCCCTAACAGAGGAACCCACACAATCCAAAAGTTCAGTAAAATACAGGAAACTTTTAAAGCATATTAACCATTTTAATATTTGATAAATTATTAACTAATCCCAGAAAAAACAATACTGGAAAGCATAATAGCCCCATTAGCTTTACTGAGCACACAAAGAACAAAACCTAGATTTTAAAAAGGCAAATATTTCAAAAAAAATGCGTCATCTGCTAGTAAAAATTCAAAGAACAGAACAAAATTAAGAACAAACCTTTAGATTTTAAAAAGCCACTAGCTTCTACAACATATAAAGAAACTATTCCAGCAATTTTAAAAACCCAAATATTTCAAAACAAAACCCTCATTTCTCATAATAAATCAAGTTATTGAAGATATATTCCAGCCAGATAAATCACTATCAGATTCTTAAACACCCTGAACTTAATTTATCCATTCAACAGAAATGATGCACATTGACTTTTGACAAACACAAATTAGCATGTAACTAAAGAGAAAAATAGTGAGATGCTAGGAGAAAACAATCCCTAATCAAACTGCTAGTGGTAATTAACTGAAACAAATGTCTAGATTCCATAAATTAAAATAAAACAAACCCTTTAGTGTGAGATTCGATTAATTATTAACTAATCCCATGACAATGACCACTGGAAAATATGATCCCATTATCGTTACAAAACCCAAAAACAAATTGAAACTGATATTTAGCAACATATCAGAAAATGAAATTTACCTACTAGCTTATTCAAGACTCAAAGAAACCATTGTAACAAAGTTAAAAGCCAAATAGATTGCCAAAAACACATACAACAAAATCCTCATTTGTCAAAAAATAAATAACAAAAAGTCATTCAAGATAAAGAGATAGCAATCCCTTTAGTGTAAGATTCGATTAACTATTACTAACCCCATGACAATGATTACTGAAGAAATTAAAACTGATATTTAGCAACATTATAAGAAAATGAAATTTACCTAATAGCTTATTCAAGACTTGAACAAACCATCACAGCAAAGTTAATTAAAAGCCAAATAGATGGCCAAAACACACACTCAGCAAAACCTCATTTGTCAAAAAAGTAAATAACAATAAATCATTCGAGAAATTTCAAGGAAAAAAACCCACCCAATCAAAACCCTAAACATCCTGAATAACCGATTACATTGAGAAACAGAAATTTCAGAACCCTAATTAGACAAAGAGGGGAAAAGGGATTTCTGAAGGGAAAAAACCCCAATCAAACTGCTTATCAGAGACTCATACTACTTCATTTTGATTTCCCAGAAATGTTAAAGAAATCTATAATTCACCAACCAAAATGTGAAATATATCAAACAGAGCAAGAAATCATAACAAAGGGTATCAATGATTTTTTGAGAAACTAACAATTTCATCATTTAATTCGTAGAACAAAATCATTTATATTATATATATATATATATATATATATATATACAGAAAGAGAAAAAGAAAGCCAAGATAGGGCAAACCTGAGCTATAGAAGAGAGATTTTCAGTAGGAGATGATGTGCTTTGTCTTGAGAAGGTTTGACCCTTCAGAAATTTCAGAACCCTAATTAGACAAAGAGGGCTTTCAGAAGAAAACAAACCCCAATTAAACTGCTTAT
Organism: Panax quinquefolius; assembly: GCA_020205615.1. Taxonomy (NCBI): domain Eukaryota; kingdom Viridiplantae; phylum Streptophyta; class Magnoliopsida; order Apiales; family Araliaceae; genus Panax; species Panax quinquefolius. Next base: position 136,077,038 of record CM035155.1, read on the forward strand.
AAGAAAATCATGCTACTTCATTTTGATTTCCCAGAAATGTTCAAGAAATCTATAATTGATCAACCAAAATGGGAAATATATCAAACAGAACAAGAAATCATAACAGAGGGTATCAATGATTTTTTGAGAAACTAGCAATTTCATCGTAGAACAAAATTATTTATAATATATATCTATATATGTATATACAAAAATATACACAGAAAGAGAAAAAGAAAGCCAAGATAGGGGCAAACCTGAGCTATAAAAGAGAGATTTTCAGTAGGAGATGATGTGCTCTGTCTTGAGAAGTCTGACCCTTCAGATTATGTACTCTCTTTGTATGTATATATTTTTATATATAAAGATTTCTTTTAGAACTTCAAAAGTGAAAACAGAAGGCGGGAGAAGCGAAGTTAATTAATTTAATGGATTAACTGCATATCGGACCATAAAGTATACAATGTTTTACACTTTGTACCCCGAAGTATAAATTCTCCCATTTTTCTCTCCAAAATTTGTTTACGTAAGCAAAATGGACCTAAATACGATTCGGGCCAAATTTTTGACCCTAGTTTACTTATTAAAATAGCAAAAATACAAATTAAATATAAATTAATGAAGACTACTCCATTCGTCTCCAAAAAATGACTAAATATATATAAAAAAATTTATTCTCAAAATAATAAAATAAAATACAAATTTTACAATAAATAAAACACTACATCAATGGAACATGATAATGGGACGAGTGACTAATCAAAAAATCTCTAACCCACAAACCTTTAGAAAATAATTAATTTTTGGAATTTTGCTAACATTAAATGCTCTGATTGTGGGTATCATGATGAATCCCTTGGTGATTGGACTGTAAGATGGTATTGGATCCATTAAGATTTATTTTTAAGTTGTATTTGTTTTTAATTTTTATGCATTCACTTTTTATTTATTTTATTTTATTGGATATTTTAATTATTTTAAATTTATAAATATAGAATTGATATTTTTGCAAGTATATTGGATAGTTTCACAAGTCTCTACTCAATTAAGGGGGTGTTTGATAAAAACTGAATAAATTTGAATATAAATTTAAATAAAAAAAGTTGTTTGACAATTGACATGTCTAAAATATTTGAATAATAAATTTTTATTATTTTATCCCTCTAAAAAAATTTAAAAAATTATTGTAAATTTATTTAATATTACTTAATATAATAGTTAATATTGTTAAAAAAAATCATTCAGCCCAAATCGTCTGGATGGTTGACCAGTTCAGCCATTCAGACGAATTTTTTAAAAAACAAACGCACTGAATGACTGAATTGATCAACTATTCAGTCATTCACCAGAAAACAAACATCCCCTAAGCTGTAAATAGACCCCACATTCATGTAAGTAAAAATTTGTGGAAATATCAAAATTTTCTTGGATAAATAACAATTCTCTATAAACATTTCAATAATTTATTTAAAATAGGGTTAAGTTCAGATGACCACCTGGGGTTTGGACGGTTTCCCACTTAACCACATGTAGTCAGTAAACCTACATTTAAACTCTCGACCTTTTGAGTTGAAGTGAAAAAATCACCTTTTCCATTCAAATTAACTGTGTGTGTATGTCAGACGCATAAAACGCGTTAGAAGGGGCTGTATCGGTCAAAAACAAATGTTAAATGTGACTCCCCAAAAAATAGGTATACATCACCCATCTTGAGTCATGGATACATAGTGCGAGAATACAAATACATTCTTTAATATACAAAAGAGAGAGTCATGAGTTTTAATACAAATATTGTCTTACAGATAATATCCACTCTCGAATAAGTCCTCATTACATTTATTGTCACACTATTTAGCAGAATAGTGAGGACTACTAATGCTATCATCACGGATTTGTCAATCTGGTTCTCGACTCTAGCCCCAACTATATTCTCATTTTACGAAGAGAGCAGTGAAGGAAAGGGTGAGCTCAACTAGCCGGTAAAAAATATTATGACTAAGAATCTTGCAGAATAAATTATCATTAGTCTTCAACAATGTTAAACCGATAAAATATAATAGACATCAAGTTTAAGCTGCATGTTGAACAATGATCCATTAAAAGAGTCAAGTAGAGAATAAAATCTAATATTTTTTATGATTTAAAAAGTTTTTCATCACTTTTATCATTTGAGACTCGACTTTAATAAATAATCCACATCATCAAATCATCCACGCACTTTCTGGTCGAGGATATTATTTAGTATCACGACCACGAATTATCCATGCACTACTGGGCCAAAGATAATCGTGTTTTCATCAACCAGTCTGATCATGCCATAAAACAATTCATCTTTGCTCCTTGGTGAAGAGAATCCATAGCCATAATCATACCAAAAATTATCCATCAATGCACTACGGGCCAATAAGGACTTTTCCCACATCATTTGTAACATTACGATCATGATTATACCGAATAATCCCTGGTCATAATCATACCAAGTCCATCTATGCATACTTTTCTGAGCCACAGATGACTTTCAACAAAATATAAACATGAGGATGATGACAATGATATAAGAATTCAATAAAACAAGTTCAAGAATTAAATTATTCGAGGAACTAATAACGTCCAAATTGTCAACATGATACTTCTTTGTAGAGTAAAATTCAAGAATGCTCGGAAAAATATTTCCATGAAAAGAATCTTTGGATGAAGCTTAAATATCAAGGATATTCCACTAATTTCATGGAGTATAGAAGTCAAAACTTTAATCAATCGAGTATAATAAAGAATGAAATAACAAAAGAAATCACCGTGCATGCGGTACTTGCATGAGCAAGTTATTCAAATGAATAATAAATAACGGAACCGGTCAGTCGCGTAATACGACCGCAAGCGAGGATATTCAGCAGAATAATAAAAAATAGAATAACAACAAAAATCACCATGCATGCGGTACTTCGCATAGATAGGTTATTCCAACAGAATAATAAATAACGGATCGGTCCGAAGAAAAAAGCATACAGACGGGATATTCAATGAATAATAATAAAGATGGAACCAGGTCAGGCGTAAACGCATATGCATGACGGATATTCCAACGAGAATAATAAAGGCGGAACCGGTCCGTATATACTTGCATGCACAAGATGTTCCAACAAAATAATAACGAATGGAATAACAACAGAAATCACCAAGTATAGGGTAGACCGCGTATACAGGTTATTCCAACAGAATAATTAAGAATGGAATAACAGAAGTTCTCTTTATGAATATGAAAAAAAAAAAATACCCCTTACCTTAGAAGAAATTGGATATAGGAGTAGTGAAGTAGCAGAATACTTTTCTTCTTTCTCTCTATAGTTTCTCTTTCTAGAGTTTCAGTGAATTCGTAAGAAATAATGAAGGAATGAGCTTCTATTTATAGGAGAATAGACTGAATAGTAACTAATTCATGAACGGTCCAGATTGATATACTTTTAAACGGACGGTCCATATTGATTTACTATGCAATATTAATAAAACAAAATCTTTTAAATAAAATATAATATATTCTATTTATAGTATAATAAAACAAATAACTTTATAAAAGTATTCTATTTTATATAAAAAGATTTTACTATGCAAAATACTATATCAAATACTATGCATAATAAAATATAATATATTCTAATTATTATCTAATAAAACAAATAACTTTATAAAAGTATTACATTTTTATATAATAAAGATTTACTTATGCAAAATACTATGCATAATAGAATACAATATATTCTATTTATAGTCTAATAAAATAAATAACTTTATAAAAGTATTACTGTTTTTTATATAAAAAGTTTTTCTATTTTATTACATTAATAATACTAATAAAAAAAAATTTATATATATAATATATATATATATATAAACTTAGTGACTTCATAAAAGACACCTCAATATATTTAATAATATTTATCATCATTATTATAATTCACAATATTAATCGACTGAATTCGTTCCGGAAAGAAGGCTTTCGATAAGGATTTCTCCTATTGATTGCATGATTAGGTGACCAAACCTCTCCTTGGCGAACTTACAGACATCGTTAATATTGCAAATAATAATATTAATAACTCTGTTATCTCAATTATTAATTTAATAATATATAAAATATCGACAATAATTGAATCAAATAACGTGAGATCTTGTCAACAAATACCGTAGCAATAATTGAACAAAATTGAGTGACTTCTCACGTAAACATCGATAATCAATACAGGTATCTACTCTTTATGCGACCACAGCGTATTCTTTGTACTTTTTTTACTAAGAGTAGTTCAATAGTTTTAACGGTAAAACTTTTCGTAGTTATTTTCATAAAAATATTTTTGTCGTTTTCTCGATCGACAATAATTCCGTTGTGGGGTCCACCAATGATTGTAAAGGTCGTCACGAATATTCCTGTTAAAAGCGAATATTCCCAGAGCCAATCGAATATTATATAACAACTTGCATACTTTGCAAAATTTATAAATATTACCCACAACTATAACATTATATCAAATCCACACCATAATTTGAAAAAATTATTTTGAGAAATTTAAATCTTTATTAATAAAATTTGGGGTCTCTGATCTCCCTCCTTATGAAATTTTGCCCTCGAAATTTACGTACGCATACTGGTATCTCAAGAAGAGGTGAGGATACCTTGACTTCATTTCAGATTCTAACTCTTGAGGTATAACCCTTGAGTGTTGAATATGATCCCTCTTATCCAAGATTTTAACACGTATCTCCTCATACGTTAAATCTTCTGCTATCTCGTCTAGTTCTAATTTAATAACGTGGTTCGGGTCATCCACATATTTACGTAACATCGATAAGTGAAAAACGTTATGAACATGCGACATACTTGGCGGTCAATAAAATCGAGGGTTGAGATTTCTTCTCTTCATCGATTCTTGCTTCTAGAATAACGTCCTCTTGAACATTCTTCTTCACATTTATCAGCTTTGAGTATGTAGCTTGAGCGGCTTAAACTTTATCGATTAAAGTCGATTCTAATCGTATATTTGTTATCTTCACATGGGTCCCTAGAGTCTTTAAATATATCTTCATCATTTGTAAGTTATACGAAATGGGTTTTTGTGTTAACAACATCGCACTCGTAAACGCATACGATCTTCTACTCAACGCGTCAGCTACCACGTTCTCTCTTCCATGATGATATTGAATGGTATGATCGTAATCTTGATAGCTCGAGCCAACGTCTTTGGCGCGTTATCGTTCGTTTTGGTTGAAGAAATATTTAAGGGTTGAAGAAATAGGTTTTATCTTTGGGGTCAATACAAAATTCGATTTCACGCTCTGGGGTAGGCCAAGAAGTCTTCAAGAATACGTTAAGAAATTTATTAACGATAGAAATATCATTCAAAACTATGACCCTCATCCAAGACTTGGATAGCACGTCACATTGATACCTATCAATTTTCCACTGTTATTCACGACGTCCCCTACAGAAAGTCTGGCTTAGGTGCATTCCACACAAGAAAGTCACCAACGAAAGGTTTGGGGCTCTTTACTTATGGCTTGATATGACAACGATTGACTTTAGTGGTTTGGTTGCTTGAATTCGTATAACAGGTTGGTTAAGAATATAAAAGCTAACAACCTTACGAAAATAATCAATTTTAGCATGATGAGTAGTTAACCAATCGATTCCTCAAATCACATCAAGGAAAAGTATTTTCAAAGAGATAAGATCGACAGGTAACGTGAGGGTGTCAATATGAATCAAACAAGATTTATAAACAGTGGAGGTAACGAAGGTTTCTCTTAACGGAGTTTCAACAGATAAGTCAAAGTCTAATTTCTTCGGAGTCAATTTAAACGTTGAGCGCAAGCAAGAGAGATAAAAGAATGGGTAAAACCGATATCTAATAAGGTATAGACTTCGCAAGAATTTATGATTAACTTACTCGTGATAACTTTGTTCAGGTTCCTCGTCACGAAAAAAAAAATGCTCTCTCTTAAACTACCGATTTTGACTTGTCTGAGACATCCTTTGGCATCACTATCCCAGCTGGACTTGACTTCACTACATGATAAAATCGGGCTAGGTGACCTTCTCTTCCACAATTGAAACACGCTTTGGATTCTTTGCTGCTTACAGTTTGGACGGATGTGTCCCTCCTATCCGCATTTGAAACATACGACTGGTGGTCGTTCTTCTTCCTTTGAAACGGGTGTTGATGCTGCTGTCTTTCCATCATTATTGAACCTCCTCTTCTTGAAATTTCTACTTCTATTATCTTGGCCATGATTACCACCGAAGTGGTTACCATTCTTGGCATGATAATTTCCTCCACGGTGGTTATCATTGTTCCGATGGCCGTTGCCACCGGTATGATTATTAACGTGTTGCTTGTAATTACCTTTTGGTTGTGCTGACTCATTATCGTGCTCCAATAACTGAGCCCTATTCAAAACATTTGGATATAAACAAAGTTTGTGAGAAATGAGGTATTGACGTGTCTTAGGTTTCAAACCTCTTAGAAACATTCGCGTCATTCGCTCCATTGTTAACATTTTCAGCTGCCATTTTCAAACACTGCCACAAAACAAGGGTTAATTGACATATCACATATTATCCCTATACTCTGACCGACCAATTAAATACCAAATAAACTTAGGTAGGTCATACTAACGAAGGAATTCCCGTCTCTCCCCTCCTAGTTCTTGTCTCACATCTCAGCTAGGGATCATATCCCTAAGCTTTGATACCTGTTGTGATGCCCCAAAAATAGGTATACATCACCCATCTTGAGTCTCAAAATATATATGGTATGAGAATCAAATACAATCTTTAATATACAACAAGAGAAATTGTGAGTTTTAATACAAAGATTGTCTTCAGACAATATCCACTCTCGAATAAGTCCTCATTACATTTATTGTCACACTATTGAGCATGAATAGTGAGGACTACTAATGATATCATCCGGACTATCAATCTGGTTCCCGACTAGTCCACTATATTCTCATTTCACGAAGAAGAGAACGGTGAAAAGGAAGGGTGAGCTCAACAAGCCTAGTAAGAAATATTATGACTAAGATAATGCGAGAATAAATTATCATTAGTCTTCAACAATGTTAAGCGATAAAATACAATAGACATCAAGTTTAAGCTATGATGAACAAGCAATCCATTAAAAAGTCAAGTAGAAAATAAAATCTAATATCTTTTATGATTTAAAAAGTTTTCATCACTTTTATCATTTGAGACTCGACAATAAATAATCCACATCATCAAATCATCCCCGCACTACTGGTCGAGGATATTATTTAGTATCACGACCACGAATTATCCATACACTACGGGCCCAAAGATAATCGTGTTTTCATCAACCAGTCTGATCATGCCATAAAACAATTCATCTTAGCTCCCTTGGCCGAAGAGAATCCATAGCCATAATCATACCAAAAACTGTCCATTAATGCACTACGGCCAATGAGGACTTTTTCCACATCATTTGTAACATTACGATCGTGATTATCTTAGAAGAATAATCATTGGTCATAATCATACCAAGTCCATCTATGCACTTTCTGAGCCATGAGATGACTTTCAACAAAATATAAACATGAGGATGATGACAATGATATAAGAATTCAATAAAACAAGTTCAAGAATTAAATTATTCGAGGAACTAATAACGTCCAAATTGTCAACATGATACTTCTTTGTAGAGTAAAATTCAAGAATGCTCGAAGAAGAATATTTCCATGAAAAGATCTTAGATGAAGCGCAAATATCGAGGATATTCCACTAATTTCATGGAGTATAGAAGTCAAAACTTTAATCAGTTGAGTATAATAAAGAATGGAATAACAAAAGAAATCACCGTGCATGCGGTGATTGCATAGGCATGAGTTATTTCAATGAGAATAATAAATAACGGAACGGTCGTAGCGTAATCTTGCAAGCGGGATATTCAGCAGAATAATAAAAAATGGAATAACAATGCGAAATCACCATGCATGCGGTACTTGAATAGACATGTTATTCCAGCGAGAATAATAAATAACGGAATCGGTCCGGTAGTAAAAGCGCCATGACGAGGATATTCTAACGAGAATAATAAAATGGAGCGGAACGAATTCGGCTTAAAAGCGCCTGATGCAGGATATTTCAACAGAAATAATAAAGGCCAGTCCGAAGTCCGTAATATACTTGTATGATGCAGGATGTTCCAACAGAATAATAACGAATGGAATAACAACAGAAATCACCAAGTATAGTGCATATACAGGTTATTCTAACATAATAATAAAGAATGGAATAACAGAAGTTCTCTTCATGAATATGAAAAAAAAAAATACCCTTTACCTTAGAAGAATTGGATATAGGAGTAGTGAAGTAGCAGAATACTTTTCTTCTTTCTCTCTATAGTTTCTCTCTCTAGAGTTTCAGTGAATTCGTAAGAAATAATGAAGGAATGAGCTTCTATTTATAGGAGAATGGGTGAATAGTAACTAATTCATGAGCGGTCCAGATTGATTTACTTTTAAGCAGACGGTCCATATTGATTTCTTATGCATTATTAATAAAATATTCTAATAAAACAAAATCTTTTAAATAAAATATAATATATTCTATTTATAGTCTAATAAAACAAATAACTTTATAAAAGTATTACATTTTTATATATAAAAAAGATTTTACTATCAAAAAACTTATCGCAATCATTTATATGCAAATACTATGTATAATAAAATATAATATATTCTAATTATTATACAATAAAACAAATAACTTTATAAAAGTATTACATTTTATATAATAAGATTTTACTATGAAAATACTATGCATAATAGAATACAATATATTCTATTTATAGTCTAATAAAATAAATAACTTTATAAAAGTATTACATTTTTATATAAAAAGCTTTTACATTTTATTACATTAATAATACTAATAAAACAAAATATATATATATATATATATATATAAACTTAGTGACTTCATAAAAAGACACCTCAATATATTTAACAATATTTGTCATCATTATTATAATTCACAATATTAATCGACCAGTGTCGTTCCGAGTGAAGAGGGGCTTTCAATAAGGATTTCTCCTATTGGCGTATGATTAGGTGACCAAACCTCTCCTTGGCGAGAACTTCTAGACATCGTTAATATTGCAAATAATAATATTAATAACTCTGTTATCTCAATTATTGATTTAATAATATATAAAATATCGACAATAATTGAATCAAATAACGTGAGATCTTATGCAACAATTCTTTGTAGCAATAATTGAACAAAAGCGAGTGACTTCTCACGTAAGCATCAATAATCAATACTGAGTGTGCTACTATGCAACCACAGCGTAGACTTTGTACTTTCACTCTTCGAAAGTAGTTCAATAGTTTTAACGGTAAAACTTTCGCTGTTATTTTAATAAAAATATTTTTGTTGTTTTCTCAATCCGATAATAATTCTGTTATGGGGTCCACCAATGATTGTGCCGTCGTACGAATATTCCCTGTTAAAACGAATATTCCCCAACCAATCGAATATTATATAACAACTTGCATACTTTGTAAAATTTATCAATATTACCCACAACTATAACATTATATCAAATCCACACCATAATTTTAAAAAAAAATATTTCGAGAAAGTTAAATCTTTATTCATAAAATTTGGGGTCTCACATTAAATGTTTTAAATACCCATTCTTCTTCCTTTTTGTTGGATTGTAAGAGCAGGTCGAATCATTTTGTTCTTCCCATATCAGCTATTTGAGCTCCATCGCAGAAGAAATTGAAAGGTACTTCTTAAGCTCCAAAAACCGTAGCACATAGTGAGAGAAGGAAAAGGAATCCGGCTGGTAAAGGAGAAAGAATTGAGCAACAACCATTTGCAATTTCTGAAGGTAAGTTTTTCAATCCCCTTCCATTCCTTTTTCATTCCATCCTTGTTAAGAAAAGGACTTTCATAGCCGAATGGCTCGATCTGAACTTGAAGGACTGTTTGTCCTTTTAGTTGCCATGTTGCTGCTTGTAAATTTAGTTCACTGGTATGCTACTGTTATGTATGAAAATTAGGCACAAGGAGAAAGGTATGGCTGTGGAGTAATAAGGATGTTGTGATGCCCCCAAAACAGGTATACATCACCCATCTTGAGTCGCCAAATACATGGTACATAATACAAATACAAACTTAATTATACAACCGTCGTGTAATATACGACAAAACATAGCTGAGAGTTTAAAAAGGAATGTTGCCTTCTAGACAATATCCACTCTCAAATAGAGTCCTCATTACATTTATTGTCACACTATTTTATAGAATAGTGAGGACTACTAATACACCATCTCGGACCATCACTCCGTTCCCCGACTAGTCCCGGCTACGTTCTCATTTCTTGAAGAGAATAATGAAAACAAAAGGGTGAGCTCAACTAGCCTAGTAAGAAATATTATGACTAAGATAATGCAGAATAAATTATCATTAGTCTTCAATAATGTTAAAGCGATAAAATCAATAGACATCAAGTTTAATTGCGTTGAGGAATAAGCAATCCATTAGAAGAGTCAAGTAGAGCATGATATCTACTATCTTCTATGATTTAAAATGTTTTCATCAATTTTTATCATTTGAGACTCAACTTTTTAATAAATAAACCACGTCATCGAAGTCATCCCTTTTCTACGGGCCAAAGATATTCATTAAATCATCAATGGTAGTGACTATATCGAATAATCCACGGTCATAATCATACCAAAATTGTCCATCAATGCACTACAGCCAATCGAGGACCTTTACCACATCATTTATAACATTACGGTCATGATTATACAAGAATAATCACGGTCATAATCATACCAAGTCCATCTATGCACGTAAGCCAAAGATGACTTTCATCACAATATAAGCATGAGGATGATGACAATGACATAATAATTCAATAAAACAAGTTCAAGGATAAGTTTTAAAGATTTAAAATTTTAGTTTATCCAAAAATCAATAACGTCCAAATTGTCAACATGATAATTCTTTATGGAGTAAAATTCAAGAATGCTCAGAAGAATATTTCCATGAAAAGATACTGGATGAAGCGCAAATATCCAGGATATTCTACTAATTTCATGGAGTATAGAAGCCAAAACTTTAACCAACTGAGTATAATAGAATATATGAAACTGCAAATGGATTTTCGCCCGCCATGCGGTAATCCACGTAAACAGATCATTTCCACAATTTAATAAGAAATCAATACGAAGGATCATTCACTATGCATGCGGTAATCCACATAGACAGGTTATTCCAACAGAATAATAAAGAATGGAATAATGAAGAATTCACGAGTGCGTAATCCGCATGAGCAGGTTATTCCAGCAGAATAATAAACAATGGAACCGTGTCATGCGTAACCGCATGCAGATAGGATATTCCAATAGAATAATAAAGAATGAAACGAATTCAGTCACGTAAACCACACGAGCGTGATATTCCAAATGAATAATAAAGAATGAAATAACAACAGAATTCACGTGCATGCGATGAGATCATACGAGATAGGTTATTCCAACATAATAATAAAGAATGGAATAATGAGAAGAATTTCACCGTGTATGCGGTGCATTGCATAGGCAAAGTTATTCAACATAATAATAAAGAATGGAATAACATTTCTTACGAGTATTGAAAGAAAATAATTCTCTTCATGAATACGAAAGAATAATACCCCTTACCTTAGAAAGAAAAGTATTCTAACTGGTAGGGCGAGGATATTCTTGAAGAAAACTTATATTATTTTCTACGCTCAAAGCTTCTTAAAACTCTAAAGAAATACGCTCAAGATTATAGAAGAAAAATTCTCTGAATTTCTAGTGTGTTTTCAATTCTAACTAAGCATCCTATTTATAGGAGAATGGAAAGGATACTATGCAATAAAATATAATATATTCTATTTATAATATATATATATATATATATATTTATATATTTTATTTAAAATCTAATAAAACAAATAACTTTATAAAAGTATTTTGTTTTATATAAAAAGATTTTACTATGCAAACACTATGGAGTATATCTATGCAAACACTATGCATAATAAAATATAATATATTCTATTTATAATCTAATAAAACAAATAACTTTATAAAAGTATTCTGCTTTTATATAAAAAGATTTTACTATGCAAAACACTACGCATAATAAAATATAATATATTCTATTTATAATCTAATAAAATAAATAACTTTATAAAAGTATTCTATTTTATATAAAAAGATTTTACTATGCAAACACTATGCATACATTATGCATAATAAAATATATTATATTCTATTTATAATCAAATAAAACAAAACTTTATAAAAAGTATTACATTTTATATAAAACCTTTCATTTTATTACATTTATAATAATAATAAAATAAAATTTATCATCATTATTATAATTCACACTATTAATCGACCAGGTCGTTCCCAGGAAAGAGGAGACTTTTCAATAAGGATTTCTCCCTATTAGCAATTAGGTGACCAAACCTCTCATCGATGTAACTTCTAGACATCGTTAATATTGCAAATAATAATATTAATAACTTTGTTATCTCAATTATTGATTTAATAATATATAAAATATTGACAATAATTGAATCAAATAACGTGAGATACTACGCAAGCAATTCTTGTAGCAATAATTGAACAAAACTGAGTGACTTTTCACGTAAGTATCAATAATCAATACCGTGTGCTACTATGCAACCACGCCAGACATTCATTTCTTTTACTAATTAGAAGCGGTTCAAAAAGTTTTAGCGGTAAAACTCTTTCGCCGTTATTTTCATAAAAAATATTCTTGTCGTTTTCTCAATCCGATAATAATTTCGTTATAGGGTCCACTAATGATTGTACCGTCGTCACGGATATTCCCCGACAAAAAAGAATATTCCCGACCAATCGAATATTATATAACAACTTGCATACTTTTCAAAATTTATAAATATTATCCACAACTATAACATTATCTCAAATCCACACCATAATTTTGAAATTTTTTTTTTGAGAAAATTAAATCTTTATTTGTCAAATTAAGGATTTTACAATCTCCTCTCCTTATGAAATTTCGCTCTCGAAATTTACGTACGTACCTGGTATGCCGAACAAATGAGGACACTTAGTCAGATTCTAACTCTTGAGGTATAACATTTGAGCATAAAATATATTTCAAGATTTTAACAGGTACATTTTCATACGTTAAATTATCCGCTATCTCGTCCGGTTCTAAATTAATAATGTGGTTCGGGTCATCCACATATTTACGTAACATCGATACGTTAAAAACGTTATGAACATGCGACATACTTGGCGGTAAAAAAGCGCAGTCTATACCGATCACGGTTCTAATCGATCAAGGATTTCAAATGGGCCAATTAAATCGAGGGTTGAGATAACGTCTTCTTGAACCTTCTTCTTCACATTCATCAGATTCAGGTGTGTAGCTTGAGCGGCTTTAACTTTATCGATTAAAGTCGATTCTACTCGTATATTCGTTATCTTCACGTGGGTCTCTAAAGTCTTTAACTCTATCTTCATCATTTGTAAGTTATACGAAATGGGTTTTTGTGTTAACAACATCGCACTCGTAAACGCATACGATCTTCTACTCAACGCGTCAGCTACCATGTTCACTCTTCTATAATGATATTGAATGGTATAGTCGTAATCTTCAACAGCTCGAGCCAACGTCTTTGGCGCATTATACATTCATTTTAGTTGAAGAAATATTTAAGGGTTTTAGAAATGTGTTTTGTACTGGGGTTAATACAAAATTTGATTTCACGCTTTGGGGTAGGCCAAGAAGTTTTCAGGAATACGTCAAGAAATTTATTAACGATAGAAATATCATTCAAAACTGTGACCCTCATCCAAGACTTAGATAGCACGTCACATTGATACCTATCAACTTGCCACCGTTATTCACGATGTCCCCTACGGAAAGTCTGTCTTAGGTGCATTCCACACAAGGAAGTCACCAACGAAAGGTTCGGGGCTCTTTACTTATGGCTTGATATGACAATGATTGACTTTAGTGGTTTGGTTGCTTGAATTCGTATAACAGGTTGGTTAGGAATATAAAAGCTAACAACCTTACGAAAATAATCAATTTTAGCACGATGAGTAGTTAACCAATCGATTCCTAAAATCACATCAAGGGCAAGTATTTTCAAAGAGATAAGATTGACAAGTAACGTGAAAGTGTCGATTTGAATCAACAAGATTTATACATAGTGGAGGTAACAAAGGTTTCTCCCAACGGAGTTTCAACAGATAAATCAAAGTCTAATCTCTCCAGAGTCAAATTTAAACGTTGAGCGCAAGCAAGAGAGATAAAAGAATGGGTAGAATCGGTATCTAATAAGGTATAGATTTTGCAAGAATTTATGATTAACTTACCCGTGACAACTTCATTCGAGTTCCTCGACAAACGCTCTCACTTAAACTAGCGGCTTTGACTTGTCTTAGACATCTTTTGGCATCACTATCTCAGCTGGACTTGACTTCACTACACGACAAAATCGAGCTAGGTGACCTTCTTTTCCGCAATTGAAACACGCTTTGGATTGTTGCGTACAGTTTGGACGGATGTGTCCCTCATGTCCGCATTTGAAACATACTACCGGTGGTCGTTTTTCTTCCTTTGAAATCGGTGCTGGTGCTGCTGTCTTTCCATCATTATTGAACCTTCTCTTCTTGAAATTTTCACTTCTATTATCTTGGCCATGATTACCACCGAAGTGGTTACCATTCTTGGCATGATAATTTACCCCCACGATGGTTATCATTGTTCCGATGGTCGTTGCCACCGGTACGATTATTATCGTGTTGTTGGTCGTTGCCTTTTGGTTGTGCTGACTCATTATCGCACTCTAATAACTGAGCCTTATTCATAATATCTGAATATAAACAAAGTTTGTGAGAAATGAGGTATTGACATATTTCGGGTTTCAAACCTCGCAGAAACATTCGCGTTATTCTCTCCTCATTCTCGATCAAATGGGATGCAAACCGGGATAACACCGCAAACTTAGCCTCGTACTGCGACACAGTCATATTGTTTTGCTCCAGCTTGATGAATTCTACCTCCTTCATGTGACGAATACTTTCAGGAAAGTAATTGTCGTTGAACAATTCTTGAAACTTCTCCCAAGACATCTTGAGTGCGTCAGGCAGGGTACGTTTTACAGATTCTCACCAATGATCTGCTTCTTCACGCAACATAAAGGTGGCGAATGGAACCTTTTTTGCTCCTCTGAGCATTCCAAGACATCAAATATCTTGGTGATCTTCTTTATCCACGTCTCTGCTTTAAGTGGTTCTGGCTTTCTCAAGAACTTCGGTGGTCCCAGCTCCTTGAACTGCTTGGCGGTGACCGTTCGAGAGTTGCCAGTGTTTCCACCTGCATTTTGGACAGGAGCCGCTCTTGCCTGATGTTGCATGAATTGCATAAAGCCTCTGAATATTCCATCGTTCATCATTTGGTCAGTGTTGTTGTTTGTATGAGGATTGTTGCCTTCTTGATGCACATTATCCTGATTATTGATCTGTGGAGACTCAACGGTTTCCTGTGCTCCATTGCTATTCTCAACATTCTCGGATGTTATTTTTAAATACTGCCACAAAACAAGGGTTAATTAACATATAACATATTATCCCTATACCCTGACCGACCAATTAAATACCAAATAAACTTAGGTAGGTCATACTAGCGAAGGAATTTCCCGTCTCTCCCCTCCTAGTTCTTGTCTCACATCTTAGCCAGGGATCATATCCCTAAGCTTTGATACCAACTGTGACGCCCCCAAAACAAGTATACATCACCCATCTTGAGTCGCCAAATACATGGTACAGAATACAAATACAAACTTAATTATACAACCGTCGTGTAATATCGACAAAATATAGTTGAGAGTTTTAAGCAGGAATGTTGCCTTCTGCAGCAATATCCACTCGAAAATAGAGTCCTCATTACATTTATTGTCACACTATTTTATAGAATAGTGAGGACTACTAATACACCATCTCGGACCATCACTCCGTTCCCCGACTAGTCCCGGTTACGTTCTCATTTCCTGAAGAGAACAATGAAAGCAAAAGGGTGAGCTCAACTAGTCCAGTAAGAAATATTATGACTAAGATAATGCAGAATAAATTATCATTAGTCTTCAAAAATGTTAAACTAATAAATACAATAGACATCAAGTTTAACTGCAGCGGAATAAGCAATCCATTAGAAGAGTCAGGTAGAGCATGATATCTACTATCTTCTATGATTTAAAATATTTTATCAATTTTTATCGCTGAGACTCAGCTTAATAAATAAACCACATCATCGAGTCATCCCTGTACTACGGGGCAAGGGTATTCATTAAATCATTAATGGTCATGACTATACCGAATAATCTTTGGTCATAATCATACCAAAAACTGTCCATCAACGCACTACAGGCCACTGAGGACCTTTACCACATCATTTATAACATTACAGGTCATGATTATACCGAATAATCCCTGGTCATAATCATACCAATCCATCTATGCACGTAAGCCAAAGATGATTTTCATCACAATATAAGCATGAGGATGATGACAATGACATAATAATTCAATAAAACAAGTTCAAGGATAAATTCTAAAGATTTAAAATATTAGTTTATCCAAAAATCAATAACGTCCAAATTGTCAACATGATACTTCTTTGTGGAGTAAAATTCAAGAATGCTCATAAGAATATTTCCATGAAAAGATCTTTGGATGAAGCCTTGAAATATCCGAGGATATTCTACTAATTTCATAGAGTATAGAAGCGAAAACTTTAACCATTTGAGTATAATAGAATATATGAATCTGCAAATGGATTTTTAGCGCCATACGGTAATCCACGTAGAGCAGATCATTTCCACGATTTAATAAGGAATGAATACGAAGGATCATTCACCGTGCATCATGGTAATCCACATAGGCGAGTTATTCCAGCGAATAATAAAGAATGGAATAAGAGAAGAATTCACCGAGCATCGCATAATCCGCATGAATAGAAGTTATTCCAGCAGAATAATAAACAATGGAACCGGTAAATGCGTAATCGCATGAACGGGATATTCTAACGGAATAATAAAGAATGGAAACCGGTCGCGCGTAAACCACATGTATGGGATATTCCAACAAAATAATAAAGAATGGAACCGGTAAATGCGTAAACCGCATGAGACGAGGATATTCCAAATGAATAATAAAGAATGGAATAACAACGAGAATTCACGGGCATGCGATAAGCCGCATTGCAGATGAGTTATTCCAACATAATAATAAAGAATGAAATAATGTAAGAATTTTACCAGTGTATGCGGTACTTCTATATATGAGTTATTCCAACATAATAATAAAGAATGGAATAACAGCTCTTACGAGTATTGAAAGAAAATAATTCTCTTCATGAACACGAAAGAATAATACCCCTTACCTTAGAAAGAAAAGTATTCCGACTGGTAGAGCGAGGATATTCTTGAAGAAAACTTATACTATTTTCTACGCTCAAAACTTCTTAAAACTCTAAAGAAATACGCTCAAGATTATAGAAAAAGAATTCTCTGAATTTCTGGTGTGTTTTCAATTATAACTAAGCATCCTATTTATAGGAGAATGGAAAGGATACTATGCAATAAAATATAATATATTCTATTTATAATATATATATATATATATTAATATATTTTATTTAAAATCTAATAAAACAAATAACTTTATAAAAGTATTCTATTTTATATAAAAAGATTTTACTATGCAAATACTATGCAGTAATTATGCAAACACTATGCATAATAAAATATAATATATTCTATTTATAATCTAATAAAACAAATAACTTTATAAAAGTATTCTGCATTTTATATAAAAAAAAATTACTATATGCAAACACTATATATAAAGTACTATGCAAACACTATGCATAATAAAATAAAATATATTATATTTATAATCTACTAAAATAAATAACTTTATAAAAGTATTACTTTTTTATATAAAAAGATTTTACTATGCAAACACTATACATAATAAAATATATTATATTCTATTTATAATCAAATAAAACAAAACTTTATAAAAAGTATTACATTTTTTATATAATAAGTTTTTTCGCTTTATTACATGTATAATAATAATAAAACAAAATTCATCTTCATTATTATAATTCACACTATTAATAATTGCGTCGTTCCAGTGAAAGAGGGCTTTCTAATAAGGATTTCTCCCTATTCGACGCAATTAGGTGACCAAACCTCTCGATGAACTTCTACATTGTTAATATTGCAAATAATAATATTAATAACTTTGTTTTCTCAATTATTGATTTAATAATATATAAAATATTGACAATAATTAAATCAAATAACGTGAGATACTATGTAACAATTATTGTAGCAATAATTGAACAAAACTGAGTGACTTCTCACGTAAGCATCAATAATCAATACCGTGTGCTATTATGCAACCACGCGTATTACTGTACTTTTAGTACCGAGTAGTTCAATAGTTTTAACGGTAAAACTTCCGCCGTTATTTTCATAAAAATATTTTTATCGCTTTCTTAATCCGACAATAATTCCGTTGTGGGGTCCACCAATGATTGTACCGTCGTACAGATATTCACCGACAAAAAGAATATTCCCCGACCAATCGAATATTATAAAACAACTTGCATACTTTTTAAAATTTATAAATATTACCCATAACTATAACATTATCTCAAATCCACACCATAATTTTGAAAAAAAAATCGAGAAAAATAAATCTTTATTCGTAAAATTTGGGATTTTACAGATGTTGTTATGGGTTGTTATTGTAAACAATTGTTATGAAATTAGTAACCTAAAACTATGCCTATCAACTGTTTGATAAAAGTTCTAAAAGAACTATTTTGACTGAAAACTATATATTAGACCAAAGTAAAGCTTGGGCTTGACTTGTTTATCATATGTGGTGTTAATTAGACCAAAGTAATTATTATAGCATTTATTAGATTATAGCAAAAAGCAAATTAACCATGGAAATAATATATATACATTTATGGTCTACTCTTTGATATTACTCTTCGTGTTGTTTATGTGAATCAGGAGTCATGTCTTCATTCAAGCAATGATGTAGGAAGGATGAATGGTGAGTTCTTTGCATACATACCTAAGCGATGTAAATGTGGGAAAAAAGCAAGTGTAAGAATTGTTGACTCGAACAAACCATCGAAGGGGAGATTATATTTTGTATGCGATAAGTGTGAGTTTTGGGCATGGTGTTTGCCTTCTACAACAAACTCAAGTGGAATAGTCAGTGGCCCCAATGAAGACAATGACAAAATGGGGACATTGGTGAGTGGAACAAAATGCAAGTGTTCGTGTGAGCTGAATAACATACCAAGTAGGATGATAGTTGTTGAAAGTAATGTGAAGATGATAATTGTTGTTGGACTTGTGTTGTATTTCATGTCAGTTATGATGTATTTTATTAGTAACAAATGAATGTATAAACTAATGGTAGTTTATGAGACCTACCAACTATGATGTAATGTTTAATGTTCAATGTTTAATGTTCAATGTCTAATGGTAATGTTTAATGTTCAATGTTTAATGGTAATGTTTAATTTCAATGTTTAATGGAATGTATAAACTGTCAATGTATAAACTGTATAACAAGGTGTGAAATATTGCAAAGCTGATTCAAACAGTTAACTGACAAAAAATTATGCCCAAAAACTACCCATTCAAACATTAAAGAGTTACATTCCAAGTCTGTTACATAATATCCAACTATAAAACATAGTCCAAAAACTTGTCATTAAAACATTGTCCAAAAACAATCTATTTGACAAAGTATACACAATCACACTTGTCAAAAACAGTTAACTGACAAAAATTATACATTCAAACATTAAAGCCTTAATCCCCTCAATCCTCCTTTTTTGGTGATTTACCTATCTAGCCCTAGATATCACCACGATCGCTCGTTCTCTAGCCCTAGAAATCGATCTGAAATGAAATGAAAGAAAACCCACTTCGCCTCTGTCGTTTTCAAATATATATATGAAGGGTAATTAAGTCTTTAGCCAAATAAAGTAACAGAGTTAAGACGGAAAACATTTTTTCACTTCACCTCAAAAGGTCGAGAGTTTAAATGTAGGTTTACTGACTACAGGTGGTTAAGTGAGAACCCACTTAAACCACAGGTGGTCATCTGAACTTAACCCTTTAAAATAAATACATTTATACTTGTTTGTACCCAAACTTAGTCATGAGGTATAATTTTTATTTTGTTAAAATAGAATAAAGTTTTAAAAAGTAAAATTTTTACATCACGTTTTGATATTTCAACATGAAAAATATCGTTATAAATAAGATCTATAGCGATAATTTTCATGTAGAAATATCAATTTCTTAAAATTTTAAGTGCAACTGTCAGACTTCAAAATTAAAGTCCTAAAATGAGGCATTGAATTGTCTAATTCAATTTATTATAAATATTTAATTGAATTATTAAATATTTATAAACATAAAATCATATTTAATTTTTTTTTATTTACTCTAGAAAAGAGCTGAAAAAAATACAAATGATTTAAGAATACAATATGAGTGTCAAAATTCCTTTTTATATTGCATATTATTTTTCTATGTAATTGAATTTTTTGTTTGAATTGCAATTTACAATTCTTATCAAGTGATGAAATTATATAGTTTAGAACAAAATCAATACTAAAATAAAAGCTTTGACAAATGAGAGAGGAGTTGGGTTAAAGCGATAATTACATTTATAATTAATAAATGGAAAAATATAATATACATTTACATGCAACTTTAATTTAAAAATGGGTATGAAGTGCATTGTATGAGAAATTGAGATTTTGCTGAAGATGCGTTGTTCCTTTTTCTGATCGGATGAGAAATACGTGTAAACGACTTAATACAATATAAGTAATTAATTAACTACATTATTATTATTTTTTTATAAACACTAAAATACTATTTATTTATTTATTTATTTTATTGGTTAAGAAATTAAGCAGGCAATGGCAATTACATTGACAAAATATAATAATTGGTAACCTTTAAGATCATTGTTATCAATCCATAGATTTCACATATGTTAATTAAGATGATTATCTATGGATCTCACACATAGTCAAGTAAGTCTTACCCTTGTAGCTTTGATCAGTCCCAAAAAAAATTTTAAAAAAAATTAATCATCAGAAATCTCAATCTTAATCATCAAGTTAAAGACCGACAACTGAGTCGGGTCAACCGAATAAACTACAATTATAACCGAATCCAATATGCTATTTGGTTATAACCGATATCCGAAATTTACATAATTTTGCTATCCGAAAAACTAACATAATTAAACAATAACCAAATTTACTATTCGGTTATATCGGTTATTAACCGAAATTAAATTTCATTTTTACCAAATAAAAAAATAGTAATCAGAAAATATCTGATTAAGATATAACTAAAAGACTAGTTTGATAAATGAACCAATATCTGATTCAAAAATATATAACTTCAAGATTCAGGCAAATGAGTCTCAACACTTGACTATAGAGTATTATAGTGATTCTTGTCATCAAAGATTCAAACTGTGTCTGTATGTTACTTTTGATAGTGCCCCGCACTTCAAATAATCTTCTAATTCTTGAAAAAGTATTCCACTTCTTGAACCCATTAAACAGAGACAAGTCTACCTTCGACGTGTTCGCGGTTCATTTCATGAAAGATGAGATCTGAGACTTGAGATACGGTGATGAGATAAGTTTTGAGATACAGAGATGAGATAAATGCAGGGGGGAAGAGGAGCGGGAGGCTGGAGATGGAGGAGAGACGCGACTTGCGAAGCAGGAGTGGGCTGACTGACTGGAGAAGAAACGCGATGCAAAACTAGGGACTTGGGCCATTTAGCTGTGAGAGGAGAGTCGACAGAGACTAAGTAATGACTAATGAGTACCGAGTGAGTTGCAAGTCTTTAACTCTCAAGAGTAAAGTGTTGTCTTTTTTTTTTATTTAATCTATTTGATTATTGGATTAACAGAACACAGTAACCATATCCAAACCTGAAAATCGGATTGTAAAATAGTTATAACTAAATTGTAAAAAATAACCGAAATAATCCAATTAAATTAGCAACCCATCCTAGATTGTTTAGCAAACATTGACACTAGTAGTTACCTTGTCCCAATAAACTCTATATTACCTAACAAATTTCAAAGTAATATAAAAGTTGAAATAAAATATATTCATCAGTATGTTTCAGTTAAATTAACAAACACCTAGACTATGTTTGTTTGCAAGTATTATAATCCCAATATTTTAATCATGAGATTATAATTTCAAGATTATCAATCCACAAACAAACACAAGGCCTAGTGCTTCGTGTTCAAGGCCTCTACATTGTTAAACTCTTTCACATGTTCTCAAATATATTAAGAAAGAGAATCATAAACAACTGCAGTTACAAAAAACCTTTAGAACAAACAAAATTGAATCAATCAAACAGCTGAAGATGCACATACTTTGCTATTTTTCAATCATTCTTGACGTACTTGTTTCTCAACAATAAAGGCAAACATAACATTGTAACCACCAAAGACCACATCTATTAGCAGCACGAGTTTGCAAATGATCTCATTATGAAAATAAATATAAATTTTAATTTTAATGGGACTTTGTGGTCTATAAAAATATTGATAATATACACAACTAACAAGCTTTGCCTGCTCCAAGAAATTTCAAGCTGTCAGACTTGTCCTACTGAAAAATAAATTTATTTCTTAAAATCATGGCAACACACCCGCTATTGAGAATTACGAGCAACGGGTAAAAACAAGCAGAAAAAGAAATTTCAAGCTGTTGGGGCTTCTACTGAAAATCATAAGAACGCAACCCCTAGCAAAGAAAATCTTCATGACTACCAATCATCAATATTTGCCCAAAACAACTAAACAGCAAAACACGGATCATATGCAAACTTCAAGTGAATTCAAAACAAATGAGAAACAACTGCTCCGACACATCCCTGTTGCAGTTGAAACTAAAAGACTGGCACCGCAGTAGAATAATCAGTTATCCCCATTGTATGCCAAAAGTTCATACGCTAATAGTGAAAGTAACACCACACATGAATCATATGCAAACATCAAGTGAATTCAAGACAAATGACAAACAGCTGCTCCAAATCATCCCTGTAGCAGTTGAAATTACAAGAATGATAATGCAGTTGAAACTACAAGAGTGATAATTCAGTTGAAACTACAAGAGTGATAATGCAGTTGAATAATCAACTATCCCCGTGTATTCCAAAAGTTCCATATGATAATAATGAAAGTAACTCTACACCCCTACTCACTCTAGATGGAGTAACATTTATCTCTTAGCAACGAGATTTTCTAATCTATAATCGGACAAAATATTAAACTGGTATCTAATCTATATGTTCATAGATATCTACTATTTTACCTGGCAAAGTTTTGCAGTCAGAAGCACCTACAAAGCCTTAAAAACGGTTCTGCTAAGATTTTACCAAGACATCTAAATAACACTAGGGAGGTTTGCAAAAAAAAAAGTGCAAATTTCCTGAACCAAAATAAGCCATACGATAATATAGGAGATTTAGAATAAATCCCTATCTTAGATCAACTTAAGGATAACAATAATAAGATCCAAATAGAAATGCTATAGAAATGCAGAGAAACTAGATGCGTCATATTACAGACCAAGAACCTAAAACTTAAAACTATGGAAGTAACCAACAAACCACAATAGCTATATAGTCTACATAAAAAGCTAACGAATATTCATCTAGAACAGCACAGCCAGTCACTAAATATGAAACCATAAGTCTAAAAGGTTCTTCTAGGAAATACAATAAAGATGACAGTCTATCTCCTCGTATCTCTCAATGCTTGCTCACATGCAATAAGTAGGAGACACCTCTAGTGCTGAGAAAGTGCCTAGCAATGCAAGAAACTACCGGAACCTGAGTTGAACTCCTATGGCAAAGCTCAACCAAATGCATCAAATATGCTGTCTACCTTGCATAAGGATGGTATCGACTACTGCCACTATAGCCTCCCCTCCCATAAAGCCCGCCTGTTCCACCATAACTACCACCAGGACCAGATTCATAAGCACCACCATAGCCTGCACCACCACCATAACTCCCATAGCCTTCGCCTCTGCCATAGCCACCTAAACCACTACCACCATAACCCCCACTAAACCCACCACCGTAGGCTCCAAAGCGGCTAGAATAACCAAGGGAAGATTCACCTCGATAACCTTCTAGGGTACTGCTGCTGAAGTCTCCATAGCCACCAAATTCACTACCACCACTACCATACCCACCATATCCACCAACAAGCCTGCCAAGACCTCCTGGTGTCCTATAGGGACCTGGCCCATAGCCATCAAAACCCCCGTAGGAGCTGCCAAATCGACCAAACTCATCACTGAAAGAACGGGCCCTAGACTTGCTAGCATAAGCAGGAGCAGGTAGTTGGTTAGAGGCTTTCTTTGGTTCTGCTTTCTTGATTTCCACCTACAACAAAGGAGTTTAGTTAACCTAATTTCTGCTGCATAAACTAGTATAAGAGCCTTTTCCCTGGAAAAATCTACACCTGTAACAATCTCAGCCTAGCATTAGATAAAAGACCCAACAAAATGCTAAGTATGATTCAACATTGAGGTAAACATAGAAAATACAAATCCTAACAAAAAACCACACCCTTTAAAAATATATTGAATGCTATGTGATGCAAAAGCTCTGAGAAACATGTATCTATTTACATGATTATTTTTTGGGGACCATGCAACTAATCTCACCTGGGTACCCGCCATATCAATCATTTTTCCATTAGACAACAATTCATCAACAACTTCGTCACTGTCAAATATTACAAATCCAAAACCACGAGAACGGTTGGTCTCATGATCACATATAATCTGGTGTTCAACCACATTTCCATATTTTGAGAAGAAATTCTTGAGTTCATCTGAAAATTAATAAATACTCATGAATAGAGAGTAAAGAAGTCCCAAAATTAAATACATACAACTTTTAGCTATATGCATGAATAGGGCAGAGAAAGACGTACCTTCACTAACCGTTGACGGTATACCCCCAACAAATATCTTCTTTGTTTTAAAATCCTTTGATTGAGCAGACCCTTTAGGAATGGTTCTTTTGATCTCAACCTGCAAAATTCTCACAAATTAAGCTCCAAAACTATATATAGAAGAAGAATATTAATATGACAAAAAGAACTACAGGTATCCATACCCTCACTGAATCAAATAATTTATCAACACAATCACCACAATAGCCATCTAAAATTTTAAGAAAATTCTAACCTGTTTACCATTGAAGATATGGCTGTCCTCAATAACCTGGTCCACAACTGAAGGATCAGCATATGTGATAAATCCAAAACCCCTAGGCTGTCCAGTATGACGATCTTTCATTATCACCGAGTCCGTAATCTCTCCATATTTTCCAAAGTGTTTCGTGAAAGCATCTGTAGTAATATTAATTACAAAATTTAAATAAATACATAAAATAAATCAGCAACTACACATAACCTACTAGCAAACTTAATTAATTACTTGTATAACTAAATCAATTTAAATCACAAGGCTTAATGTAATCCAGATACAAAGTAATACAGAAACAATATCAACAACAGGATACATTATATGGGGAACAAAATTACACCAGTATCACCCTATAAAGAAAAAATTACAGATGACAGGAAAGAGCAAGTCTACAGAGCAAGAAACCACTGAACTAATCCAACAAATAAGTAAACATATAAATAACCACAAAAAATAACCCTAACCCTGACCAACCCAGACACAAATGAGCATATATTGCATATGCAAATCATCTCCTATAATTCAAAAAATCAAATTATAAACGTATATCCAGAAAAAGTTTTTAACCATCAAATCGCCCTAATGAATGCATATAATATATATACATATATATGAGAAAGCAGAGAGAGATAAAGATCTGACTGTAATGTGTATCTTTTGGTAATCCTCCGATGAAGATCTTCCTGTAAAGAAAAAAATAAAGAAAAATCAGAAATTTACCCCAAAAAGAAGAAAAAGAAGGAATCGAAACAATACATGGACGGGTAAGAGAATCGAACCCAGGACTCGCTCCATCGCCTAATCGAGGGTTATCGGTCTTCGGCTTGGAATCCATTATCTAAAATTGTTCAATTCCTTTGAATAACTTTACACAGGGAGAAAGAAGGGGTAAAGAAAAATCTAGGGTTTGTTCCGGACGATATGGTTAGAGAGAAAAGTTGGGATTTTGCGTGAAATATATAGACAAACGGATATTAATATCTGAAATGAGCCACAAATACTCTCTCCTTACGCGAAAAAGAAAAATAATACCCCGCCCCCTACACTCTTTCTTTAATACATAGTCGTTTTAAATTTGTGCATAAAAATTAAAAAAATAATTAAAAAATATTAATTATAGTATTAATTGTCTATAATATCATTGAAAGAATTTTAATATGTATGTTATTTATTTTTACACATAATATGAAGAATCAAAGACATACCTTTTAAATTCTGATTGAGCCTTTGATGCGAAAAATCTCCTGCCATTTCTTTAACCCAACAGCGTCTCCGAACTACGATCGAGAACGAAGCACTAATTCACAGTAAGTAACAGTTAGAGTATTTTGGACTGGATATTGGGAGCGGTGTTTGGCAATTGAAGTGTTGTTGTGAATTGATCAATAGAGAATGACTATTTAACAAGGAAGTGGTTGAGCCACTTCCCAACTCTCTTCCCACGTCTAGTCACCCCACGTTCAAAATCACGAACGTCTCTATTGACCTTGCCAATTAGGGAACGATTAATTAACCCAAATGGGTCGGACCTCCATGGGCGTGATTGGATATCCATATTCCAACATCTCCCACTCGCGCACGTAGGCGTGGGACGATGTAATCCTTATATTTGCCAGCATTTCAAACCAAAACATATAAAACCTCTAACTCACTTGAGGCGTATGATCATTGAGTTCACACCGCAATGCGGAGATCTATATCAAACCGGTTAGGGCCAACATAGAGACATCTGCCCTTTCAAAGAAATAATACGGGAGCTTTCACGTCGAACTTAATTAGTTCATGTAGAGGCTACAACCCACAAACTCAGAGTACCCCACACATTTGAATTTTCACTAGGTTAAGCATCTTTAACCCCTCAGAGAGCCTTACTTAACCACCTTTGGGCCCAATTCCATTTCGTATCTCACTTATTACTATATCGCTATCAAAAACGCTATAGTTGTCGACAATAAGTGCAAAACGAGGTGAAATCAAATTGTCTTCCCTTTGCCCTAATACTACTTAGAAATGAATCAACTGCTTTCCCAGAATCGGTCCTTATAGTCTCATCAATCCTGATCTTAGGAATCGAAATCAAAGTAGCAACATTAATCCATGTCTTTGCAGTATAGTTAAAGATCACAAAGAGCACTTGATGTAGGAACAAAAATTTGTCCTACAAGACTCACACGGTGAGGAAGCAGGGATTCATTCTCTCACCTCTTTTACATGGTCGCTATGCACATGTAACTCGCTCACAACATGCTATTCTATAGCCTTGTTGTGCGGACCTTAGAACATTTCAAATTGCTTCGCTTATCTAAGCGCCCGTATTTGAAACTTCAGATCCGGTTATCATGTTACTGACGACAATCTCATCTACATGAGCATATACGTCCCATGGTCGTCTTCGCACGGATCTTAGTTCGATTAAACCGTTTATAAGTGCCTAACTCGAATTTTTCAGATTGCTCGCTTATCTAAGCGCCAAACCTAAAATTTCGTATCCGGCTATCAGTACAGATTAATATAGATGGTGGGGCATACTATATTTGGTTAATCCAAGTTAACCTCATCTTGGCTCATGCCAAGGCGACATCATATTCATTTTGCTCACTACTAAGCGCCAATTGATTGCTATCAAAAGCATCAATAGCTCGCTACTCAAAGTGCCAATAAATGAGTTGTCTCAACCTTGCTTTCTTTTCAAAGCGCCAAGGGTGATTGCTCGTGTGAGTGAGCCAATCAACCTGTTGACATATATTTAATGTGTGTGCATATCCAATATGCATAATAAACTTTGTGAACATCTTAAATTTATCATATGCGCTAAAATAACCAAACACAAGTGGAAATAAATGAAACTCGCATAAATGATAAATATCTCGAAATAACAATGAATATCTCTAATATAAGCCAAATAATGAGTGATATACAAGGAAATAATAGAAAGTACATCAAATCCTACGAAGCCCTAAATAACTAACATGCCTACAAAAAGCATCTTTAGGAATTGGCTTCGTCAAAGGATCAGCTACCATAAGACCAGTGGGCATGTACTCCAATATCACCTCATTATTTGCTATGATATCTCTGATGAAGTTCATCCTTAAGTTGATGTGCTTCGTCCTGCCGTGATACTTGAAGTCCTTAGTGTAATCTAGGGCCGCCGTGCTATCACAGTAAACCGTCACAGGATCTGAAGCATGAGAGACGACACCAAGATCCTCGAAGAATCTCCTCAGCCACATGGCTTCCTGAACAGCTGACGTACAAGCCACAAACTCCGACTCCATCGTAGAAAGAT
This sequence comes from Panax quinquefolius, assembly GCA_020205615.1. Taxonomy (NCBI): domain Eukaryota; kingdom Viridiplantae; phylum Streptophyta; class Magnoliopsida; order Apiales; family Araliaceae; genus Panax; species Panax quinquefolius. The sequence goes on from CM035155.1 coordinate 136,105,760, forward strand.
CAACGCAAGTCTATTTCTTACTACACCAAGTGATGGCACCACCATGTAACAAGAATGCATATCCTAAGGTCGACTTGCGCATCCCCTGGTTACCTCCCCAACTGGCATCGGAGTAACCAATTAATCACAGGTCGGGTCCTCCATAGCATAACATGTAGTCCAAAGTACCTTTCAAATATCGCAAGATCCTCTTAATTGTCTTCCAATGAGCAATCCCAGGGTTTGATTGATACCGACCGAGATAATCGACTGCATATGCTATATCAGGCCGAGTACACATAACTGCATACATTAGCTTTCCTATAGCATTGGCATACGGATAATGAGACATCTTCTTAATTTCCTCGGGAGAAGTAGGGCATTGTTCGGGTCCAATGGCGTCGCCTTTAGCGATAGGAGTGTCTATGGGTTTGCAGTTGTTCACCTGGAATTGCTCAAGAACCTTCTTAAGATAAGTCTCTTGAGACAAACCAAGAAGCTTCCTTGAGCGATCTTTAAAGATCTTAACTCCGAGAACATAAGATGCTTCCCCCATGTCTTTTATCTCAAAGTTAGAGGACAACCACCCTTTGGTGGTGACAATCATCTCCTTATCGTTCCCAGCTAGAAGGATATCATCGACATACATAGATAAGATAAGGAATTTATCTTTGGACCGTTTGATATATACACAATGGTCTTCCTCGATCATCGTAAACCTATCACTAATGACAGCTCAATGGAACCTCAGATACCATTGTCTGGACGCCTGTTTCAAACCATAGATAGAACGTTTGAGCTTGCATACTTTACGCTCTTGTCCTTCCATGACGAAACCCTCTAGCTGATCCATGTAAATCTCCTTAGCTAAATCTCCATTAAGAAAAGTTGTCTTAACGTCCATTTGATATAACTCCAAATCTAAATACGCGACAATCGCTAAGATAAGGCGAATTGAGACAAATCTCACAACTGGTGAGAAGGTTTTCTCGTAATCAATTCTTTCTTGTTGGGTGTAGCCCTTGGCTACAAGACGAGCTTTGTACCTTTCAATGGAACCATCCGCCTTGCGTTTGACTTTAAGAACCCATTTGTTCCCAATAGCCTTTCTGTGAAATCTCGAATTTTATGAAATGAAAGTATTCAATTATTTTATTTAGTAAATGGTTAAATTGATAAAAGGCTAAAGTTAAGGGTGATATTTGAAATTTTTTTAAAGTAAGCAAGTTGTCATAAAATAATCGGTGGTAAAAGTACAGTAATACGCGTGGTTGCATAGTAGCACACGATATTGATTATTGATGCTTACGTGAGAAGTCACTCAGTTTTATTCAATTATTGTTACAATATTTAATATTATTAAATCAATAATTGAGATGATAAGTTATTCATATTATTATTTGCATAATTAACAATGTCTAGAAGTTACATCGAGGAGAGGTTTGGTCACCAAATTGCGCTACGCGATAAGGAGAAATCCTTATCTGAAAGCCCCTTTTTCCAGGAACGATCCGGTTGTTAATATCATGAAGTTATAATAATAATGAATAAATGTTATTAAAAATTGAATTTGAGTTCGGAGTTGAATTTGGAGACGCGGACATGATATTTGAGTCCGGAATGATGAAATTAGTAAAAAAAGACTATAAACACAAAATTTGTCGGGGTTGACTTTTTGGTTAAAAAGTCAACAGTTGACTTTTTTAGAAAAAGTCGAACTTCAAAATTTTAAAAATGAAATTGTTGATAAAAATATTTCCATTGTGTTAGGATTGTTAGTGTTAGTGGAAATCGACAGTTATTTTGATAATAATTAATGTCTGGAGGTTCTTTTCTGTCCAAATTATTTTTGGTACATGAATATTATTCTTGAATTTTACTCCACAAAGCAGTATCATGTTGACAATTTGGATATTTTTAAACTCCGGATAAATTTAAAGTCTTTAATATTTATCCTTGATTTCGTTTGATTAATGCTTATATCATTGTCATCATCCTCATGCTTATATTGTGATGAAAGTCATCTTTGGCTTACGTGCATAGATGGACTGTTGATTATTGGTTTTATTGGTTGTATATCTTTGGCTTACGTGCAAAGATGGACTGTTGATTATAAGTTTTATAGTTGTATATCTTTGGCTTACGTACAAAGATGGACATGTGTATGACATGATCATAACCACTAGTGATAATAACGAATATCTTTGGCCCGTAGTGCATGGATAATTTAATGATGTGATTGGCAGGATCATGACCATTAGTTAACAGTTGAATGTCTTTGGCCGTAGTGCACTGACAGACAATTGATTGGTATGATCATGACCATTGGTTTTATAGTTGAATATCTTTGGCCCGTAGTGTAAAAGTAGACAACTGATTGGTATGATCATTGTTATTACACTTGAATATTTTAGCCTTTAGGGTAAGGATATTGAATAAACATTCTATTAAGCCTTTGTGGCAAGGAGAAACTGTTGATTTACATGATTGTAAATATGAATAGTGGTTTTAACTATAATCTTTGGTGGTTCGGGTGAAGACAGGTGATGAGAGTTTTTTTTTGTCTTGGGTATAACAAAGAACTGTTGATGAGTATTACAGGAATGAAATATTAACGATGGACTTTTAATCTAGAGGAGATAGTAGACATTATGTTCTACTTGACTCTTCTAATGGATTGCTTATTCCGCTGCAGTTAAACTTGATGTTTATTATATTTTATCAGTTTAACACTATTGAAGGCTAAGGATAATTTATTCTGCATTATCTTAGTCATAATATTTCTTACTCGGCTAGTTGAGCTCACCCCTTTCTTTCAACGTTTCTTCGTGAAATGAGAATATAGTTTGGGACTTAGTCGGAAATGGAGTGATGGTCCAGGATAAGTGGCTTTAGTAGTCCTCACAATTATGTGAAATAGTGTGATAATAATTGTAATGAGGACTCCATTGAGAGTGGATATTGTCTAGAAGACAATATTCTTGTTTACACTCTCAGATTATGTTGTCATATATTACCCGACAGTTATATAATTAAGTTTGTATTTGTATTCTGTACCATGTATCTGGCGACCCAAGATGGGTGATGTATACCTGTTTTGGGGGTGTCACAGTTGGTATCAAAGCTTAGGGATATGATCCATGACTGAGATGTGAGACAAGAACTAGGAGGGGAGAGACGGAGAATTCTTTCACTAGTATGACCTACCTAAGTTTATTTGGTATTTAATTGGTCGGTCAGAGTATAGGGATAATATGTGATATGTCAATTAACCCTTATTTTGAAACTATATTCTAGAATGATATCTGAAATACAGGAGATGAGAAATGGGAAAATCATGATATAGAGGAAACAACCGGGAAGGTACAATCCGAATAGAAAGCAAGGTATTATCATCTCTTCGAACTACCAGGTACGTAAATTTCAAGGGCGAAATTTCATAAGGAGGGGAGATTGTGAGATCCCGAATTTTATGAAATGAAAGTATTCAATTATTTTATTTAGTAAATGGTTAAATTGATAAAAGGCTAAAGTTAAGGGTGATATTTGAAAAAAAATTTAAAGTAAGCAAGTTGTCATAAAATAATCGGTGGTAAAAGTACATCAATACGCGTGATTGCATAGTAGCACATGATATTGATTATTGATGTTTACGTGAGAAGTCACTCAGTTTTATTCAATTATTGTTACAATATTTAATATTATTAAATCAATAATTGAGATGATAAGTTATTCATATTATTATTTGCATAATTAACAATGTCTAGAAGTTCTGTTAAGGAGAGGTTTGGTCACCTAATTGCGTGCTAATAAGGAGAAATCCTTATCGGAAAGCCCCCTCTTTCCTGAGAACGATCTGGTTGTTAATATTACGAGTTATAATAATAATGAATAAATGTTATTAAAAATTGAATTTGAGTTCGGAGTTGAATTTGGAAACGCGGACGTGATATTTGAGTCCGGAATGATGAAATTAGTAAAAATAGACTGTAAACACAAAATTTACTGGGGTTAACTTTTTGGTCAAAAAGTCAACAGTTGACTTTTTCAAAAAAGTCAAACTTCAAAATTTTAAAAATGAAATTGTTGATAAAAATATTTCCATTGTGTTGGGATTGTTAGTGTTAGTGAAAATCGACCGTTATTTCGATAATAATTAATGTCTGGAGGTTATATTGACCAATCGGATAATTAATCGGATAAATGAGCAATTAATTGCTATTGATTCACATGATTATAACTATTTATTCACATGTGTGTACTATTGATTCACATTCATTTACTATTAGGGGAGTTGGTGCAAGATTGATAATACTTGCATGACTAAGTTAAAAATGGAGGTATAGATGGAGGCACTATACTGTAATTCGTATTTTCACATGATTATAACTATTGATTCACATGATTGAACTATTGATTCACATGATTTACTATTAGGGGAGGTGGTGCAAGTTTGATAATACTTGCAGGACTAAATTAAAAATGAAGAAAAAGAGGGAGGTATTATACTGTAATATTTCGAGCTCCAAAACGTGCAATTATTGAAACTATATTTTCCTATAAATTGTGACACCCCCAAAATAGGTATACATCACCTATTCTGAGTCGCCAAATACATGGTACAAAATTCAAATACAACTTAATTATACAACTGTTGTGTAAAATACGACAAAACATAAACTGGGAGTTTTAATACGAATATTGTCTTCTAGACAATATCCACACTCAAATTCAATCTTATTATAATTATTATCACACTATTTCACATAATAGTGAGGACTACTAATGCTATTCTCTGGACCATCACTCCGTTCCCCGACTAGTCCCTGCTATGTTCTCATTTCCTAAAGAGAACAATGAAAGCAAAAGGGTGAGCTCAACTAGCCCAGTAAGAAATATTATGACTAAGATAATGCAGAATAAATTATCCTTAGCCATCAATAGTGTTAAACTGATACAATATAACAAACATCAAGTTTAACTGCAGCGGAACAAGCAATCCATTAAAAGAATCAAGTAGAGAATAAAATCGACTATCATCTATGATTTAAAAGGTTTTTCATCACTTTTATCACTGAGACTCAGCTTAATAAATAATCCACATCATCAAATCATCCCTGCACTACAGGCCAATGATATTCTTTAGTATCATGACCACGAATTATCCATGCACTACGGGCCAAAGATAATCGTGTTTCCATCAACTGTGACACCCCCAAAATAGGTATACAACACCCAATCTGAGTCGCCAAATACATGGTATAGAAACAACTACAACTTTATTAATACAATTGTCGTGCAAAATACGACAACACATAAATTGTGAGTTTAAAAACAAATATTGTTTTCTAGACAATATCAACACTCAAATAAGTCCCCATTACAATTATTGATACACTATTTTATAAAATAGTGAGGACTACTAAAATGACATTCTAGAACCTTCATTCCATACCCTGACTAGTACTCACTACATTCTCGCCTCCTGAGAAGAAAAATGGAACAAAAAGGAAAAGGGTGAGCTCAACTAGCCCAGTAAAAGAATATTATGACTAAGATAACATAGAACAAATTATCGCCCTCAACAGAAAAAAAAATCGATAGAATACAATAGACAACAAGTTTTAAATCAATATTCGCAGCGGAAATAATAATTCATTAAAAGAGTTACGTAGAGAATGAAATCTACTTTCTTCTATGAATTTAAAAGTTTTTCATTAATATTTTATCCCTATAACATCAATCAATAAACATCTTGCATCAAATATTCATCTTTGCACTACAGGCCAAAGATATTCATCAGTTGGTCATGTTCATCTCAACACCTGTACATCTTTGCACTCTGGGCCAAAGATATTTAATGAAAATCATTAATCTTTGCACTACGTGCCAAAGATATTCGGTAATATCATCATTTAGGACCGAGGATGATGAAAAATATTTTAAAGAAAACGAATCCAGTGAAACAAAAGAATAAATATTAAGGATTCGTACTTTAAACAATCCAAGTTCAAAAATACTTCGTAAATAATCATAGTGAAGTAAAATTCAAGAATGATCAAAGCATGGATACAATCAAAGCTAGTATCCATAATAGATATTTTGGACAAAAACAAAAATTTAATCTATTTGTGAATAGTGCCGTATTCGTGAATAGTGTCGTATTAGTGAATAGTGCCATATACGTGAATAGTAACCCCGACATTAAAAGATAAGAATTTCACAAGAAAAATCTTACCAATATTCCGGCATAATGATATTAGAAGAAATAATATCATTTTAAAAAAAATAACATCCCTTACCTCGAAAAGATAGTACTTCTAACTGGAAAACTGGATATAGTGCTGAAGGGATCTTGCACCGTATAACAACACGCAAGGTATCAAAATACTCACAAGAATACGCTCGACAATATAGAGAGAGAAAGAGAGAGAAAACTTGTTTCTGGTGTGATTTTCAATTCTAACCTAAGCACCTTATTTATAGAAAAATGCTTAGAACACCAAAGCAGAAAATTTAATAAAATATTAATATATTTATATAAATTTTCCTTAGCCCACTTTTTTGGTCAAGACATCAGCCATACAAGTGAAAAAATCACCAAAAATGTTTTTCTAGATAAAAATATTTAAAACTCCAAAAATCGATTTAGACCCGATATACCGGAACTTCAATAATTCACAACAAATAGCCCTTTTATCAGAAAAATTCAAATTTTATGTCCATTCCATAGGAAATTCAATTCTCTACAACTTTGTAAGTTTAAGTTTTTCCAAATTCCAAGTAGAAATTGACTGAAATCCACATACGAACGATTTTACAGGCTATAATCAAATTTCAGTCAAGAAATGGGGTCCACAAACATGAAAAACATGTTTTAAATATTTTTAGTAACAAAAATACTCTTCCTCATCATTTATTCATATATCCCACATTCATTGTAAAAATATCACCATTATTATATTATTAAAATATAATATATTTAAATGAATTATTTTATCAGAAAAGATAAAATATCAATTTTCAACAATTGTCACATTAAAATTTTTCTCCATCTATATCCACATAAAATGAATATTTTCTTTATCATGTAAATCAATAATTAATTATCCACAAATAATATTGAAGAATCACAATACTGACAACCAGACCGTTCCTAGGAAATAGGGGGCTTTCCAATAAGGATTTCTCCTTACTGGCACGTAATTAGGTGATCAAACCTCTCCTTAGATAGAACTTTCTAGACATTGCCAATAATGCTATCTTATAATATTATTCAAATAATATGAATTATTAATTCGATAAAGGAAAATATTGTGTAATGACAATTATTGAAACAACAATAATATAAAATATCAACGCAGCAATTATTGAATCAATAAAATATTGAAAAGTAATTACTGTAACAATTATTGAGTAATGTCTTCTTATGTAAGAATTAATAATTGATGCAATACCGTGTTCTACTGTGTTTTAACCACCGGGTGTTCCAACAAAGATTAATTCTGTAATAACTACGTAGATTATTTATAAACAACTTATATTTATCGCTTTTTTTCATTCAATCGCTTTTCGTTATGGGGCCCACACAAGGTTACGCCGTCGTACGAATATTCCCCGATAGTAAGAATATTCCACGACCAAACGAATATTTCCCGACAACAATGAATATTTTATAATCACTTGCTTATTTGAAATATTTGCGCATTTTACCCATAACTAACCACATTAATCAAATCAACCCTTACTATTTTCAAAATAATAAATAGAGGAAATTCAATTTCATTAATAATAAGTTGGGGTCTTACATCAACGGTCCTGATCATGCCATAAAATAATTCATCTTTGAAACCTTGGCCGAAGAGAATCCATAGCCATAATCATACCAAAAACTGCCCATCAATGCACTACGGGCCAATGAGGACTTTTTCCACATCATTTGTAACATTACGGTCATGATTATACCGAATAATCCGTGGTCATAATCATACCAAGTCCATCTATGCACTATAAAGCCATGAGATGACTTTCAACATAATATAAACATGAGGATGATGACAATGACATAATAATTCAATAAAACAAGTTCAAGAATTAATTTATCGAGGAACCAATAACGTCCAAATTGTCAACAGGATACTTCTTTGTAGAGTAAAATTCAAGAATGCTCAGAAGAATATTTCCATGAAAAGATACTAGATGAAGCGCAAACATCAAGGATATTCCACTAATTTCATGGAGTATAGAAGAATTTTTTTTAACCAAATGAGTATCATAGAATATATAAAAATGCAATGACAAAAGGCTTCACTAAGCATGCGATAGACCGCACAAACAGGTTATTCCAACAGAATCATAAAGAATGGAATAACAGAATAATTTCACCATATATGCGGTACTTCGCATAGACAGGTTATTCCAATATAATGATAAAGAATGGAATAACAGAAGAATTTCACCAAGTATAGGGTAGTCAACATATACAGGTTATTCCAACAGAATAATAAAGAATGGAATAACAAAAGTTCTCTTCATGAAGACGAAAGAAATAATACCCCTTACCTTAGAAAAACTGGATATAGGAGTAATGAAGTAGCAGAATACTTTTCTTCTTTCTCTCTAAAGTTTCTCTCTCTAGAGTTTCAGTGAATTCGTAAGAAATAATGAAGGAATGAGCTTCTATTTATAGGAGAATGGAATGAATAGTAACTAATTCATGAACGACCCAGATTTATTTACTTTTAAACGGACGGTCTATATTAATTTACTATGCAGTATTAATAAAATATTATAATAAAACAAAATCTTTTAAATAAAATAAAATATATTCTATTTATAATCTAATAAAACGAATAACTTTATAAAAGTATTACTTTTTTATATAAAAAGATTTTATTATGCAAACACTATGCATAATAGAATATTATATATTCTATTTATAGTCTAATAAAACAAATAACTTTAAAAAGTATCATATTTTATATAAAAAGATTTTACTATGCAAACACTACGCAGTATTTATGCAAATACTATGCATATTAGAATATTTTATATTCTATTTATAGTCTAATAAAATAAATAACTTTATAAAAGTATTTACATTTTTTATATAAAAAGTTTTACATTTTATTACATTTATAATAATAATAAAACAAAACTTATCACCTTTATTATAATTCACAATATTAATCGACTGTGTCGATTTCCCGAGGAAAGAGGGTCTTTCCAATAAGGATTTTTCCCTATTGGCGCGCAATTAGGTGACCAAATCTCTCCTTGACAGAACTTCTAGACATAGTTAATATTGCAAATAATAATATTAATAACTTTGTCGTCTTAATTATTGTTTTAATAATATATAAAATATCGACAATAATTGAATCAAATAACGTGAGATACTTTGCAGCAATTACTGTAGCAATAATTGAACAAAACTGAGTGACTTCTCACGTAAGCATCAATAATCAATACCGTGTGCTACTATGCAACCACACGTAATACTGTACTTTTACTACCGAGTAGTTCAACAGTTTTAACGGTAAAACTTCCGCCATTATTTTCATAAAAATAATTTTGTCATTTTCTCAATCAAATGATAATACATTTGTGGGGTCCACCAATGATTGTCTACGTTGTCACGAATATTCCTGTTTAAAAGCGAATATTTCCCGACCAATCGAATATTATATAACAACTTGCGTACTTTGCAAAATTTATAAATATTACCCACAACTATAAAATTATATCAAATTCATTCCATAATATTCAAAAAATATTTCGATAAATTTAAATCTTTATTAATAAAATCTGGGGTCTCACAATCTCCCATCCTTATGAAATTTCGCCCTCGAAATTTACGTACGTACCTGGTATGCCGAAGAGGTGAGGATACCTTGACTTCATTTCAGATTCTAACTCTTGAGATATAACCTTTGAGTGTTGAATACGATCCTTCTTATCCAAGATTTTAATAGGTATCTCCTCATACGTTAAATCTTCTGCTATCTCGTCTAGTTCTAATTTAATAATGTGGTTCGGGTCGTCCACATATTTATGTAACATTGATACGTGAAAAACGTTATGAACACGCGACATACTTGGCGGTAAAACGAGTCTATAAGCCACAGTTCCTACTCGATCGAGGATTTCAAATGGGCCAATTAAATTGAGGGTTGAGATTTCCTCTCTTCAGCAACTCTTGCTTTTAAAATAACGTCCTCTTGAATCTTCTTCTTCGTATTCATCAGCTCCGGTTCTGTAGCGTTAACATCTTTAACATTATCGACTAAAGTCGGTTCTAATCATATATTCGTTATCTTCACGTAGGTTCGTATATTCGCACTCGTAAACGCATACGATCTTCTACTCAACGCGTCAGCTACCACGTTCGCTTTTCCACGATGGTATTGAATGGTACGATCGTAATCTTCAACAGCTCGAGCTAACGTCTTTGGCGCATGTTACGTTTGTTTTAGTTGAAGAAATATTTAAGGGTTTTAGAAATGGGGTTTTGTACCGGGGTCAATACAAAATTCGATTTCACGCTCTGGGGTAGGCGAAGAAGTCTTCTGGAATAGGTCAAGAAATTTATTAACGATAGAAATATCATTCAAAACTGTGACCCTCATCCAAGACTTGGATAGCACGTCACATTGATACCTATCAACTTGCCACCGTTATTCACGATGTTGCCTACGGAAAGTCTGGCTACGGTGCATTCCACACAAAGAAGTCACCAGCGAAAGGCTCGCGGCTCTTTACTTATGGCTTGATATAACAGTGATTGACTTTAGTGGTTTGGTTGCTTGAATTTGTATAGCAGGTTGGTTAGGAATATGAAAGCTAACAACCTTACGAAAATAATCAATTTTAGCATGATGAGTAGTTAACCAATCGATTCCTAAAATCACACCAAAGGCAAGTATTTTCAAAGAGACAAGATCGACAGGTAACATGAAAGTGTCAATTTGAATCAAACAAGATTTATAAACAGTAGAGGTAACGAAGGTTTCTCCTAACAGAGTTTCAACAGATAAGTCAAAGTCTAATTTCTCCGGAGTCAAATTTAAACGTTGAGCGCAAATAGGAGAAATAAAAGAGTGGGTAGAACCGGTATCGAATAAGGTATAGACTTCGTAAGAGTTTATTATTAACTTACCCGTAATAACCTCGTCCGGGTTCCTCAATAAACGCTCTCACTTAAACTACCGGCTTTGACTTGTCTGGGACCTCCTTTGGCGTCACTATCCTAGCTGGACTTGACTTCACCATACGACAAAATCGAGCTAGGTGACCTTCTCTTCCGCAATTAAAACACGCTTTGGGTTGCTGCGTATAGTTTGGACGGATGTGTCCCTCCTGTCCGCATTTGAAACATACGACCGGTGGTCGTTCTTCTTCCTTTGAAATGGGTGCTGGTGCCGACGTCTTCACGTCATTGTTGAACCTTCTTTTCTTGAAATTTCCACTTCTATTATCTTGGCCATGATTACCACCGAAGTGGTTACCATTCTTGGCATGAGAATTTCTCCCACGATGGTTATCATTGTTCCGATGGTCGTTGCCACCGGTATGATTATTATCTTGTTGTTGGTCGTTATCCTTTGGTTGGGCTGGCTCATTATCGCGCTCCAATAACTGAGCCCTATTCACTACATCTGAATATAAACACAATTTATGAGAAATGAGGTATTGACATATTTTGGGTTTCAAACCTCTTAAAAACATTCGCGTCATTCGCTCCTCATTATCGACCAAATGGGATGCAAACCGGGATAACTCCGCAAATTTAGCCTCGTATTGCGACACGGTCATATTGTTTTGCTCCAACTTGATAAACTCCACCTCCTTCATGTGACGAATACTTTCAGGAAAGTACTTGTCGTTGAATAGCTCTTGAAACTTCTCCCAAGACACATCTGAGAGTGCGTCGGGTAATGCTTTTTCTGATTCCCACCAATAATCTGCCTCTTCACGCAATATAAAGGTGGCAAAGGGAACCTTTTGCTTCTCTGAGCATTCCAAGACATCAAATATCTTGGTGATATGTTTTATCCACGTCTCTGCCTTAAGTGGTTCTGGCTTTCCCAAAATCTCAGGTGGTCCTAGCTCCTTGAACTGCTTAGCGCTGACCGACTGTGGGTTGCCATTATTTACACCTATATTTTGAACGGACGTCTCTCTTACCTGATGTTGCATGAATTGCATAAAGCCTCTGAACATCCCATCGCTCATCATTTGATCGGTGTTATTGTTTACCTGAGGATTATTGTCTTCCTGTTGCACATTATCCTGGGTATTGATCGTTGGTGACTCAACGGTCTCATGTGCTTCATTGTTTATCTCGACATTTTCAGATGCCATTTTCAAACACTGCCACAAAACAAGGGTTAATTAACATATCACATATTATCCCTATACTCTGTCCGATCAATTAAATACCAAATAAACTTAAGTAGGTCATACTAGCGAAGAAATTTCCCGTCTCTTCCCTCCTAGTTCTTGTCTTTCATCTCAGCCAGGGATCATATCCCTAAGCTTTGATACCAACTGTGATGCCCCCAAAATAGGTATACATCACCTATTCTGAGTCGCCAAATACATGCTACAGAATTCAAATACAACTTAATTATACAACTGCCGTGTAAAAAATGACAAAACATAAACTGAGAGTTTTAATACGAATATTGTCTTCTAGACAATATCCACACTCAAATTCAATCTTATTACAATTATTATCACACTATTTCATAGAATAGTGAGGACTACTAATGCTATCCTCTGGACCGTCACTCCGTTCCCTGACTAGTCCCTGCTACGTTCTCATTTCCTGAAGAGAACAATGAAAGCAAAAGGGTGATCTAACCTAGCCCAGTAAAAAATATTATGACTAAGATAATGCAGAATAAATTATCCTTAGCCTTTAATAGTCATAATCATACCAAAAATTGTCCATCAATGCACTACGGGCCAATGAGGACTTTTCCACATCATTTGTAATATTACGGTCATGATTATACCGAATAATCTTTGGTCATAATCATACCAAGTCCATCTATGCACTATAGGCCACAGATGACTTTCAACATAATATAAACATGAGGATGATGACAATGACATAATAATTTAATAAAACAAGTTCAAGAATTAATTTATCCAGGACCCAATAACGTCCAAATTGTCAACAGGATACTTCTTTGTAGAATAAAATTCAAGAATGCACAGAAGAATATTTTCATGAAAAGATACTGGATGAAGCGCACACATCAATGATATTCCACTAATTTCATAGAGTATAAATGAAATTTTTTTAACCAAATGAGTATCATAGAATATATGAATCTGCAATGGATTTTTACCCGCAATGCAGTAATCCACGTAGACAGATCATTTCCATAATTTAATAAGAAATGAATACGAAGGGTCATTCACCATGCATGTGGTAATCCACAGAGACAGGTTATTCCAACAGAATAATAAAAAATGGAATAACATAAGAATTCACCATGCATGCGATAGATCGCACATACATGTTATTGCAACAGAATAAAAAATAATGGAACCAGGTCATGCGTAAATGCAAAGACATGATATTCCAACAGAATAATAAATAATGGAACCAGGTCATGCGTAAACGCACAGATAGGATATTCTAACAGAATAATAAAGAATGGAATAACAAAAGGCTTCACCAGGCATGCGATAGACCACACAGACAGGTTATTCAAATAGAATCATAAAGAATGGAATAACAGAAGAATTTCACCATGTATGCGGTACTTCGCATAGACAGGTTATTCCAACATAATGATAAATAATGGAATAATAGAAGAATTTCACTAAGTATAGGGTAGTCAGCGTATACAGGTTATTCCAACAGAATAATAAAAAATGGAATAACAAAAGTTCTCTTCATGAAGACGAAAGAAATAATACCCTTTACCTTAGAAAAACTGGATATAGGAGTAGTGAAGTAGCAGAATACTTTTCTTCTTTCTCTCTATAGTTTTCTCTCTAGAGTTTCAAATTGAATTCGTAAGAAATAATGAAGGAATGGGCTTCTATTTATAGGAGAATGGACCTGAAATAGTAACTAATTCATGAACGAATTCAGATTTATTTACTTTTTAAGCAGACGGTCCATATTAATTTACTATAAAGATTAATAAAATATTATAATAAAACAAAATCTTTTAAATAAAATAAAATATATTCTATTTATAATCTAATAAAATGAATAACTTTATAAAAGTATTTACATTTTTTATATAAAAGATTTTATTATGCAAATACTATGCATAATAGAATATTATATATTCTATTTATAGTCTAATAAAACAAATAACTTTAAAAAGTATCACATTTTATATAAAAAAAATTTACTACGCAAACACTATGCAGGTCTTATGCAAATATATACGCATATTAGAATATTATATATTCTATTTATAGTCTAATAAAATAAATAACTTTATAAAAGTATTATATTTTATATAAAAGTTTTCGTTTTATTATATTTATAATAATAATAAAACAAAACTTATCACCTTTATTATAATTCACAATATTAATCGACTGTGTCGTTCCCGTGAAAGAGGGGCTTTCAATAAGGATTTTTCCCTATTGGCGCAATTAGGTGACCAAATCTCTCCTCGATGTGAACTTCTAGACATCGTTAATATTGCAAATAATAATATTAATAACTTTGTCGTCTCAATTATTGATTTAATAATATATAAAATATCGACATAATAATTGAATCAAATAACGTGAGATACTTCGTAAGCAATTATCGTAGCAATAATTGAACAAAACCGAGTGACTTCTCACGTAAGCATCAATAATCAATACCGTGTGCTACTATGCAACCACACGTAATACTGTACTTTTACTACCGAGTAGTTCAACAGTTTTAACGGTAAAACTTCCGCCATTATTTTCATAAAATTATTTTTGTCATTTTCTCAATCCGACAATAATTCCGTTGTGGGGTCCACCAATGATTGTACCGTTGTACGAATATTTCCTGTTTAAAACGAATATTCCCCGACCAATCGAATATTATATAACAACTTGCGTACTTTGCAAAATTATAAATATTACCCACAACTATAAAATTATATCAAATTCATTCCATAATATTCAAAAAATATTTCGAGAAATTTAAATCTTTATTAATAAAATCTGGGGTCTCACAATCTCCCCTCCTTATAAAATTTCGTCCTCAAAATTTACGTACGTACCTGGTATGCCGAAGAGGTGAGGATACCTTGACTTCATTTCAGATTCTAACTCTTGAGGTATAACCTTTGAGTGTTGAATACGATCCTTCTTATCCAAGATTTTAACAGGTATCTCCTCATACGTTAAATCTTCTGCTATCTCGTCTAGTTCTAATTTAATAATGTGGTTCGGGTCGTCCACATATTTATGTAACATTGATACGTGAAAAACGTTATGAACACGCGACATACTTGGCGGTAAAACGAGTCTATAAGCCACAGTTCCTACTCGATCGAGGATTTCAAATGGGCCAATTAAATTGAGGGTTGAGATTTCCTCTCTTCAGCAACTCTTGCTTTTAAAATAACGTCCTCTTGAATCTTCTTCTTCGTATTCATCACTCAGGCTTAGTAGCGTTAACGACTTTAAAATTATCGACTAAAGTCGGTTCTAATCATATATTCGTTATCTTCACGTAGGTTCGTGATATTCGCACTCGAAAACGCACGATCGATCTTCTCTCAACGCCGTCCTACCACGTTCGCTTTTCCACGATGGTATTGAATGGTACGATCGTAATCTTCAACAGCTCGAGCTAACGTCTTTGGCGCATGTTACGTTTGTTTTAGTTGAAGAAATATTTAAGGGTTTTAGAAATTGGGTTTTGTACCAGGGTCAATACAAAATTCGATTTCACGCTCTAGGTAGGCGAAGAAGTCTTCTGGAATAGGTCAAGAAATTTATTAACGATAGAAATATCAGTCAAAACTGCGACCCTCATCCAAGACTTGGATAGAACGTCACATTGATACCTATCAACTTGCCACAGTTATTCACGATGTTGCCTACGAAAAGTCTGGCTTCGGTGCATTCCACACAAGGAAGTCACCAGCAAAAGGCTCGGGGCTCTTTACTTATGGCTTGATATAACAGTGATTCACTTTAGTGGTTTGGTTTCTTGAATTTGTATAGCAGGTTGGTTAGGAATATGAAAGCTAACAACCTTACGAAAATAATCAATTTTAGCATGATGAGTAGTTAACCAATCGATTCCTAAAATCACACCAAAGGCAAGTATTTTCAAAGAGACAAGATCGACAGGTAACATGAAAGTGTCAATTTGAATCAAACAAGATTAATAAACAGTAGAGGTAACGAAGGTTTCTCCTAACAGAGTTTCAACAGATAAGTCAAAGTCTAATTTCTCCGGAGTCAAATTTAAACGTTGAGCGCAAATAGGAGAAATAAAAGAGTGGGTAGAACCGGTATCGAATAAGGTATAGACTTCGTAAGAGTTTATGATTAACTTACCCGTAATAACCTCGTTCGGGTTCCTCAATAAACGCTCTCACTTAAACTACCGGCTTTGACTTGTCTGGGACATCCTTTGGCGTCACTATCCCAGCTGGACTTGACTTCACCATACGACAAAATCGAGCTAGGTGACCTTCTCTTCCGCAATAAAAACACGCTTTAGGTTGCTGCGTATAGTTTGGACGGATGTGTCCCTCCTGTCCGCATTTGAAACATACGACCGGTGGTCGTTCTTCTTCCTTTGAAATGGGTGTTGGTGCCGACGTCTCCACGTCATTGTTGAACCTTCTTTTCTTGAAATTTCCACTTCTATTATCTTGGCCATGATTACCACCGAAGTGGTTACCATTCTTGGCATGAGAATTTCCCCCACGATGGTTATCATTGTTCCGATGGCCGTTGCCACCAGTATGATTATTATCGTGTTGTTGGTCGTTATCCTTTGGTTGGGCTGGCTCATTATCGCGCTCCAATAACTGAGCCCTATTCACTACGTCTGAATATAAACACAATTTATGAGAAATGAGGTATTGATGTATTTTGGGTTTTAAACCTCTTAAAAACATTCGCGTCATTTGCTCCTCATTATCTACCAAATGGGATGCAAACCGGGATAACTCCGCAAATTTAACCTCGATCATGACACGTACCATCATATTTTTTGCTCCAACTTGATAAACTCCACCTCCTTCATGTGACGAATACTTTCAGGAAAGTACTTTTCGTTGAACAACTCTTGAAACTTCTCCCAAGACATCTTGAGAAAAGGCCAGTGGGTATGCGTTTACTGATTCCCACCAATAATCGCCTCTTCACGCAACATAAAGGTGGCAAAGGGAACCTTTTGCTCCTCCGAGCATTCCAAGACATCAAATATCTTGGTGATCCGCTTTATCCACGTCTACGCCTTAAGTGGTTACGGCTTTCCCAAAACTCCGGTGGTCCCAGCTCTTGAATCGCTTAGTCTTGATCGATCGTGGGTTGCCATTATTTACACCTATATTTTGAACAGGAGTCTCTCTTACCTGATGTTGCATGAATTGCATAAAGCCTCTGAACATCCCATCGTTCATCATTTGATCGGTGTTATTGTTTACCTGAGGATTATTGTCTTCCTGTTGCACATTATCCTGGGTATTGATCGTTGGTGACTCAACGGTCTCATGTGCTTCATTGTTTATCTCGACATTTTCAGATGCTATTTTCAAACACTGCCACAAAACAAGGGTTAATTAACATATCACATATTATCCCTATACTCTGACCGACCAATTAAATACCAAATAAACTTTGGTAGATCATACTAGCGAAGAAATTTCCCGTCTCTCCCTTCTTAGTTCTTGTCTCACATCTCAGCCAGGGATCATATCCCTAAGCTTTGATACCAACTGTGATGCCCCCAAAATAGGTATACATCACTTATTCTGAGTCACCAAATACATGGTACAGAATTTAAATACAACTTAATTATACAACTGTCGTGTAAAAAACGACAAAACATAAACTGAGAGTTTTAATACGAATATTGTCTTCTAGACAATATCCACACTTAAATTCAATCTTATTATAATTATTATCACACTATTTCATAGAATAGTGAGGACTACTAATGCTATCCTCTGGACCGTCACTCCGTTCCCCGACTAGTCCCCGCTACGTTCTCATTTCCTGAAGAGAACACTGAAAGCAAAAGGGTGATCTAACCTAGCCCAGTAAAAAATATTATGACTAAGATAATGTAGAATAAATTATCCTTAGCCTTTAATAGCGTTAAACTGATACAATATAACAAACATCAAGTTTAACTGCAGTGGAACAAACAATCCATTAAAAGAGTCAAGTAGAGAATTAAATCTACTATCTTCTATGATTTAAAAGCTTTTTCATCACTTTTATCGCTGAGACTCAGCTTAATAAATAATCCACATCATCAAATCATCCCTGCACTACAGGCCAAAGATATTTTTTAGTATCACGACCACGAATTATTCATGCACTACGGGCCAAAGATAATCGTGTTTCCATCAACGGTCCTGATCATGCCATAAAATAATTCATCTTTGCACCCTTGGCCGAAGAGAATCTATAGCCATAATCATACCAAAAACTGTCCATCAATGCACTACGAGCCAATGAGGACTTTTTCCCTATCATTTGTAACATTACGGTCATGATTATACCGAATAATCCGTGGTTATAATCAAACCAAGTCCATCTTTGCACTATAGGGCACATATGACTTTCAACATAATATAAACATGAGGATGATGACAATGGCATAATAATCTAATAAAACAAGTTCAAGAATTAATTTATCGAGGAACCAATAACGTCCAAATTGTCAACATGATACTTCTTTGTAGAGTAAAATTCAAGAATGCTCAGAAGAATATTTCCATGAAAAGATACTAGATGAAGCGCAAACATCAAGGATATTCCACTAATTTCATGGAGTATAGAAGAATTTTTTTTAACCAAATGAGTATCATAGAATATATAAAAATGCAATGAATTTTCACCCGTCATGCGGTAATCCACGTAGACAGATCATTTCCACAATTTAATAAGAAATGAATACGAAGGGTCATTCACCATGCATGTGGTAATCCACATAGACAGGTTATTCCAACAGAATAATAAAAAATGGAATAACATAAGAATTCACCATGCATGTGATAGGCCATGCATGGCGAGTTATTCCAATGAATAATAAATAATGGAACCAGTCATACGTAAACGCACAAACAGATATTCAAATGAATAATAAATAATGGAACAGTCATGCAGAACGCATGCAGACGGGATATTCTAACGAATAATAAAGAATGGAATAACAAAAGGCTTCACCAGGCATGCGATAGACCACACAGACATGTTATTCCAATAGAATCATAAAGAATTGAATAACAGAAGAATTTCACCGTGTATGCAGTACTTGCCAGATGATCGTTATTCCAACATAATGATAAAGAATGGAATAATGTAAGAATTTCACCAAGTATAGGGTATCAGCGCGATACAAAGTTATTCTAACGAATAATAAAGAATGGAATAATGTAAGTTCTCTTCATGAAGACGAAAGAAATAATACCCCTTACCTTAGAAGAAAGCTGGATATAGGAGTAGTGAAGTAGCGTAGAATACTTTTCTTCTTTTTCTCTATAGTTTCTCTCTACCAGAGTTCAAATGAATTCGTAAGAAATAATGAAAGAATGAGCTTCTATTTATAGAAGAATGGACCTGAATAAGTAACTAATTCATGAACTATTAGGATTGATTTACTTTTTAAATGGACGGTCCATATTGATTTACTATCAAATTATTAATAAAATATTCTAATTAAACAAAATCTTTTAAATAAAATAAAATATATTCTATTTATAATCTAATAAAACGAATAACTTTATAAAAGTATTCTATTTTATATAAAAAGATTTTACTATGCAAACACTTATGCAGACATTGAACTTATGCAAAATAGAATATTATATATTCTATTTATAGTCTAATAAAACAAATAACTTTATAAAAGTATTCATTTTTATATAAAAAGATTTTACTATGCAAAACATTTATGCATGCACTATACAAACACTATGCATATTAGAATATTATATATTCTATTTATAGTCTAATAAAATAAATAACTTTATAAAAGTATTATGTTTTATATAAAAAGTTTTCTGTTTAATTACATTAATAATAATAAAACAAAACTTATCACCTTTATTATAATTCACAATATTAATCGACCAGGTCGTTCCCACGAAAGAGGGGGATTTCCAATAAGGATTTCTCTCCATTGGCGCACAATTAGGTGACCAAACCTCTCCTTGACAGAACATCTAGACATCGTTAATATTGTAAATAATAATATTAATAACTTTGTCGTCTCAATTATTGATTTAATAATATATAAAATATCGACAATAATTGAATCAAATAACGTGAGATACTGTGCAACAATTACTGTACTAATAATTGAACAAAACCGAGTGACTTCTCACGTAAGCATCAATAATCAATACCGCGTGCGCTACTTATGCAACCACGCCAGACATCGTACTTTTACTACTGAGTAGTTCAACAATTTTAACGGTAAAACTTCCGCCATTATTTTCATAAAAATATTTTTGTCGTTTTCTCAATTCGACAATAATTCCATTGTGGGGTCCACCAATGATTGTACCGTTGTACGAATATTCCCTGTTTAAAATGAATATTCCCCAACCAATCGAATATTATATAACAACTTGCGTACTTTGCAAAATTTATAAATATTACCCACAACTATAACATTATATCAAATTCATTCCATAATATTCAAAAAAATATTTCGAGAAATTTAAATCTTTATTCATAAAATCTGGGGTCTCAAATAAATAGAAGCTCATTCTTCCTTCATTTTTCACCAATTCACTAAAGCTATAGAGCAATTATTATAGAGAGAAATTATAGAGAGAAAGAAGAAAAGAAGTCTGCTACCTCACTATTCCAGTATCCAGTCTTCTTTTGAGGTAAGCGGTATTATTTCTTTCGTATTCATGAAAAGAGCTTCTGTTATTCCATTCTTTATTATTATGTTGGAATAACTCGCCTACGCAATACCGCATACATGGTGAAATTCTTTTGTTATTCCATTCTTTATTATTATGTTGGAATAACCGTCCTCATCGCGGCAATCGCATACGTGGTGAAATTCTTTCGTTATTCCATTCTTTATTATTACGTTGGAATATCCTATCTCATGCGGATTACGCTAGACCGGGTTCTATTCTTGTTTATTCTTTGGAATAACTCGTCTGTGCAATATGATCTATCGCATTGCATGGTGAATTTCGTTGTTATTCCATTCTTTATTATTACATTTGAATATCCTCGATCGCGCGGATTTACGATGGCGTGGTTCCGCTTCTTTATTATTCGTTGGAATATCCCGTCTGCATGCGTATTACGCATAACTTTCGTTCCATTATTTATTATTCTATGGAATAACCTATTCATGCGATCTATCGCACGCTCGGTGAATTCTTACGTTATTCCATTCTTTATTATTCATTGGAATAACTCGCCATGTGGATTACTGCGATGCATGGTGAATGATCCTTCGTATTCATTCTTTATTAAAATGTGGAAATGATCTGTCTATGTGGATTACCGCATGGCGGGTGAAAATCCATTTGCAATTTCGTATATTCTATTATACTCGTATGAAATATCATTTCTTTTGTACTGGCCATGAAATATCATTTTAATTGGTATTTTTTCATTACGTGTTACTATTCACAAGTTACTATTCAACCTAAGTTATTATTCACTCTAGTATTATTCACTTTCGGATATATTGGGGCACTTCGTGTCGAGTACTATTCACGAGTTACTATTCACGGGTTACTATTCACCCAAATTACTATTCACCCAAATATTATTCACTCGGATATTTGGGGTACTTTTCATGTCGGGGTACTATTCCCGAAGTACTATTCATAGGGTACTATTCATGGTGTACTATTTACCCAAAAAATATATTTTTCTGTCCAAATTATTTTTGGTACATGAATATTATTCTTGAATTTTACTCCATAAAGCAAAGATGTCGTTGATAATTTGGATATTTTTAAACTCCAGATAAATTTAAAGTCTTTAATATTTATCCTTGATTTCGTTTGATTAATGCTTATATCATTGTCATCATCCTCATGCTTATATTGTCATCTTTGGCTTACGTGTATAGATGAACTGTTGATTATTGGTTTTATTAGTTGTATATCTTTGGCTTACGTGCAAAGATGGACTTTTGATTATTGGTTTATAGTTGTATATCTTTGGCTTACGTGCAAAGATGGATAGGTGTATGACATGATCATAACCATTGGTGATAATAACGATTATCCTTGGCCCGTAGTGCATGGATAATTTGATGATGTGATTGGCAGGATCATGACCATTAGTTAATAGTTGAATGCCTTTGGCCGTAGTGCACTGACAGACAATTGATTGGTATGATCATGACCATTGGTTTTATAGTTGAATATCTTTGGCCCATAGTGTAAAGGTAGACAACTGATTGGTATGATCATTGTTATTACACTTGAATATCTTTAGCCTTTGGGGTAAGGATATTGAGTAAACGTTCTATTAAGCCTTTGTGGCAAGGAGAAATTGTTGATTTACATGATTGTAAATATGAATTGTGGCTTTAACTATAATCTTTGGTGGTTCAGGTGAAGACAGGCGACGAGAGTTTTTTTTTTGTCTTGGGTATAACAACGAACTGTTGATGAGTATTACAGGAATGAAATATTAACGATGGACTTTTAATCTAAACATTATGTTCTACTTAGCTCTTCTAATGGATTGCTTATTCCGCTGCAGTTAAACTTGATGTGTATTGTATTTTATCAGTTTAACACTGTTGAAGGCTAAGGATAATTTATTCTGCATTATCTTAGTCATAATATTTCTTACTGGGCTAGTTGAGCTCACCCCTTTCTTTCACTATTCTCTTCAGGAAATGAGAATATATTTGGGATTTAGTCGGAAATGGAGTGATGGTCCGTGATAAGTGGCTTTAGTAGTCCTCACTATTCTGTGAAATAGTGTGATAATAATTGTAATGAGGACTCCATTGAGAGTGGATATTGTCTAGAAGGCAATATTCTTGTTTACACTCTCAGATTATGTTGTCGTATATTACCCGACAATTGTATAATTAAGTTTGTATTTGTATTTTGTACCATATATCTGGCGACCCAAGATGGGTGATGTATACCTCTTTTGGGGGCGTCACACTTTCACCCTGGTGGAAGGTTAACCAAGTCCCAGACTTGATTAGTCCTCATGGACTCCATCTCTTCTTCCATTGCAATCATCCACTTATCTCTTATAGCAGATGATAGAGCATCTCGATAAGATCGAGGTTCCTCATCGTCTTGCGCATCAGCTACAATGGCATTCCCCTCAATCTCAAAAAGACGACGTGGAATGTTATCCCTTTGACTTTTACGCATTTGAGGAACATGAGACTCTTCATTTAATGGATTAGAACTGCTCGAAGGCATGTCACTCCCACTTTCTATAGGAGCCTGAGGAATAACATCTTCGGCTTCTACTGTAAGAGTTGGGGCGCCTAAATCTTCCTCCATCTCATAAAGGTTCATCTCCTTGCTCACATCACCTCTATTAGGGAAATCCATCTCAAGGAAATTCGCATCTCGTGACTATATCTCAGATACAGTCCCATCAGGCTGCTCTTCTACAAACACATTGTGACACCCCCAAAATAGGTATACACCATACCCATTCTGAGTCGCCAAACACATGGTACAGAAAGCAAACTACAACTTCAATAATACAATTGTCGTGCAAAATACGACAACACATACTGTGAGTTTAAATACAAATATTGTCTTCTAGACAATATCCACACTCAAATAATTCCTCATTACAATCAATTTTGGCATGATGAGTAGTTAACCAATTAATCCCTAAAATCACGTCAAATGCAAGTATCTTTAAAGAGATAAGATCAACAGGTAATGTGATTGTGCCCACTTGGATCAAACAAGATTTATAAATAGTGGATATGATAAAAGTTTCTCCTAACGGAGTCTCCACAGATAAGTCAAAGTCTAATTTCTCCGAAGTCAAGTTTAAACGTTAAGCACAAGCAGGAGTGATAAAAGAATGGCTAGAACTGGTATCTAATAAGGTATAGATTTTGCAAGAATTTATAATTAACTAACCCGTGATACCTTCGTTCGGGTTCCTCGCGTTTTTAGGCGATCACGACATAAACGCTTCTTCCGTAAATTACCGACTTTGTTTTTTCCAGATTCGCTTTGGTGCCACCGTCCCAACTGGACTTGATTTTGCTACTGGACAAAATTGAGCTATGTGACCGTCTTTTCCACAACTAAAACATACCTTGGAAGGTTGTGAACATTTTGGACTTATATGTCCCTCCTCTCCGTGATCTCTGTAGCATCTAACCTGGCGGTCGTTTCTCCCCCTAGAATTTGTTCTTTGGTGTTGGTCTTTATTCTACGACGTCTTCTCATCATCGTTAAATCTTCTCTTCTTGAAATTTCCACTTGAATTATTTCTTCTATTATCTTGGCCATGATTACCACCGAAGTGGTTACCATTTCTGGCATGATAATTTCCTCCACGATGGTTATCATTGTTTCGATGACCGCTGCCACTGGTAAGATTATCATTGAGTTGTTGGTCGTTATTCTTCGGTTGAGCTGACTCATTATCGCGCTCCAATAATTGAGCCCTATTCACAACATCTGAATATAAACAATGTTTGTGAGAAATGAGGTATTGACGTATTTCGGGTTTCAAACCTCACAGAAACATTCGCGTCATTCTCTCCTTATTATCAACCAAATGGGATGCAAATCGGGACAACTCGAAAAACTTAGCTTCGTACTGCGACACATTCATATTGTTTTTCTCCAGCTTGATGAACTCTACCTCCTTCATGGGACGAATACTTTCAGGAAAGTACTTGTCATTGAACAGTTTCTGAAACGTTTCCCAAGACATATTGAGTGCGGCTGGCTGGGTACGCTTCACAGATTCCCAACAGTAATCTGCCTCACCACGGAACATAAAGGTGGTGAATGGAACCTTCTGTTCCTTTGTGCATCCCAAGACATCAAATATCTTGGTAATTTGCTTGACCCACGTTTCCGCCTTAATCGGATTCGGCTTTCCAAAGAATTCTGGTGGTCCCAACTCCTTGAACTACTTGGTTATGACAAACCGCGCGTTGCTATCATTTCCACCCGTATTTTGTACACGAGTCTCCCTCGTCTGATTTTTCATGAACTGCAAAAAGTTTTTAAACATCCCATCGTTCATCGTTTGCTCATTAGTGTTGTTTACAGGAGTAATATTGCCTTCCTGTTGCATGTTCTCCTGGTTTGTGGTTAAAGGTGTCTCCATAGTCTCATACACTCCATTGTTAACGTTCTCAGCAGCCATTCTTAAATACTGCCATAAAACAAGGGTTAATTAAATAAATTAACATGTCACATAATATCCCTATATTATGACCGACCAACAAATAAGCTTAGGTAGGGCACACTAGCGAATGATTTACCCGTCTCTCCCCTCCTAGTTCTAGTCTCACATCTCAGCCAGGGATCATATCCCTAAGCTTTGATACCAAATCTGACGCCCCCAAAATAGGTATACACCACACCCATTCTGAGTCGCCAAACACATGGTATAGAAAGCAAACTACAACTTCAATAATACAATTATCGTGCAAAATACGACAACACATACTGTGAGTTTAAATACAAATATTGTCTTCTAGGCAATATCCAGACTCAAATAAGTCCTCATTACAATTATTCATACACTATTTTACAGAAATAGTGAGTACTGCTAAAACATCTTTCTAGTACCATCACTCCATACCCCGACTAGATCTTGCTATGTTCTCACCTCCTGAGAAGAAAAATGGAACAAAAAGGAAAAGGGTGAGCTCAACTAGCCCAGTAAAGAATATTATGACAAGATAATATACAACAAATTATCATTAGTCTTCAACAAGGAAAAATCTGATAGAATATAATAGACAACAAGTTTTAGATCAACAAATGCAGCGGAAATAGCAATCCATTAGAAAAGTCACGTAGAGAATGAATTCTACTATCTTTTAAGATTTAAAAGTCCATCATCAATATTTTATCCCTGTAACATCAATCAATATACATCTTTAATCAAATATTCATCTTTGCACTACAGGCCAAAGATATTCATTTGTATCACTAGTTGGTCATGTTCATCTTAACACCTGTTCATCTTTGCACTACGGGCCAAAGATATTCATCAGTTAATCATTCATCTTTGCACTACAGGCCAAAGATATTCAGTAACATCATCATTTAAGACTGAGGATGATGAAAAATATTTTAAAGAAAATGAATTTAGTGAGACAGAAGGACAAATATTAGGGATTCGTATAACAGTTTATCCAAGATCAATAATACTTCATAATAACCAATTGTGAAGCAGAATTCAAAAATAAAGATCAAAACATGGATACAATTAAAGATAGTAACCATAATTGACATCTTGGACAAAAAGGAAAATTTTCATTTTTTGGTGAATAGTGCCGTATACTTGAATAGTAACCCCGACACAAAAAGGTAGAAATTCCACAATAAAATCCATACCAATATTTCGGTATAATGATATTGAAAGAATAACATCATTACGAAAGAAAATAACATCCCTTACCTCAAAGAAACAGTACTTCTGATCGAAATATCGGATATGATGCTGAATGAAACTTGTACTGAATAACAACTCTCAAAGTATCAAAATACTCACAAAATACACTCGATAATATAGAGAGAAAGAAAACTTGTTTCTGGTGTGATTTTCAATTCTAACTTAGCCCTTTATTTATAGGAAAATGTTAGCACGCCGAAGCAGACTTGACCTGCTACTTGACGACTTTACCTGCTACTATTGCCACCCACCACATTTGAAATTCAATTGAGCACATTTCTCACCAACCAAGAGTGGGGCCCACCAATTCTTGAATTTTCCACCAAAATGATAAATTCAGAAACTTCAACAATTTCTGAACCAGTCACCTCTTAAAATTTATAAAAAAACATACGTTCATTTTTAACGGTTCAAAATTTGTGGACATATACTCAACTTATATATGTATAACATATCCAAAAATCACAACGATCCAACGGTCGGATTAAAAATTATAACTCATGCAATATATTTCAAGAACACTGGTTTGATTTTTAATACCTCAATTCCAACAAAAATATTGATAAAACACCTCAACATTAATTCCTTCATTTATAACCACATAAATAAATCCATCATTTATATCCACATCAAATAAATATTTCCTTATCGTATAAATCAATAATTAATTATTCACAAATAATATTATAGAATCACAATTATGACAACCAGGCCGTTCCCAAGAAAGAGGGGGCTTTCCAATAAGGATTCTCCTTATTGGCGCGCAATTAGGTGACCAAACCTCTCATTGACAGAAATTTTTAGACATTGCCAGTAATGCTATCTAATAATATTATTCAAATAATAATTATTATTGATCTGATAATGGGAAATACTGTGCAGTGATAATTATTAAAACAACAATAATATAAAATATCAACGCATCAATTATTGAATCAATAAAATAAAATATCAAGCGATAATTATCGTAAAAATTATTGAGTAAAGTGCCTTCATACGTAAGAATCAATAATTCAAAAATACATGTGTAATACTTTGTGCTATCATGCAATCACGCCAGACATCGTATTTTAACCACCGTGTAATCCAACGGTGTTAATAAAGAATAATTACGCCGTTATTTATAAAAACTCAAAATTGTCGCTTTCTTCATCCGACAGCTTATTCTCATTATGGGGCCCACAAATGGTCGCTTGGCCGCATTTAATATTCCCCGACAACAAGAATATTCCACGACCAAACGAATATTCCCCGACAAAAATGAATATTTTATAACCACTTGTTTATTTTGCAAAATTTGCACATTTCACCCATAACCAAAACATTATATTAATTTAACACCTTATTATTTCAAGATAATAAATAGAGAAAATTTAATTTTATTTATAATAAGTTGGGGTCTTACAACCTCCCCTCCTTATAAAATTTCGTCCTCGAAATTGACGTACGTACCTGGTGTTTCGAAAAGGTGAGGATACCTCGCTTTCATTTCTGATTCTAACTCCTAGGTCATTTCTTCAATAGCATGGTTGCCCCACAAAACCTTAACTTGTGGTATAACCTTTGTGCGTAGGACATGTTTTTTATTATCCAAGATCTTGACAGGTACCTCCTCGTACGTTAAATCTTTGGCTATCTCGTTTGGTTTTAACGCAATAATGTGGTTTGGCTCATCCACATATTTATGTAACATCGATACGTGAAAAACGTTATGAACACGCGACATACTTAGCATTAAGGCGAGTCTATAGGCCACAGTTCCTACTCGATCGAGGATTTAAAATAAATCGAAGGTTTAAGATTTCTTCTCTTCATCAACTCTTACTTCTAGAATAACAACGCCTTGTTGCACCTTCTTCTTTATATTCATCAGCTCCGTTGTGTAGCTTGAGCGGTTTTAACTTTATCAATTAAAGTCGATTCTACTCGTATATCATCACGTGGGTCCCTAGAGTCTTTAACTCTATCTTTATCGTTTGTAAATTAAACAAAATAGGTCTTTGTGTTCAACAATATTGCACTCGTACTCGCGTACGATCTTCTACTTAACGCATCAACTACCACGTTCGCTTTTCCAGGATGTTATGGTCAGAACAGGTGCCGAAATGAGTTGCCTCTTGAGCTCTTGGAAAATCTTCTCACATTCCTCGTTTCATACTAATTTTGTATCTTTCCGAGTCAACTAAGTTAATGGAGTAGCGATTCGAGAAAATCCTTCCACGAATCTCCGATAATAACCAGCTAAGCCCAGAAAGCTACGTACTTTGGTCACCGACTTTGGTTGCTCTCAACTGTGATTCATATCCTCATCTTGGATAGCACGTCACAATGGTACCTATCGTTTTATCACCACACAAATATAGAGTCCCCTACAGAGAGTCTGGCTTTGGTGCATTCCACAAAGGAAGTCACCAGATAGAGGCTCGAGTACCAACTTCTATAGTTGGGTTTTTAACTCCTGATGTTCAATAGGAGCCATTTGATATGAATTTTTGAAAATGGGTTTTGTATCGGGTTCAAAGTCGATAAAAAATTCAATATCACACTCTGGGGGTAGGACAGGAAATTCTTCAGAAAATACATCAGAAAATTCACTAACAACAAAAATATTATTCAAATCTGACGTATTTTTGTTTAAATCCTTGAAATGGGCTAAGAAAGCTTGACATCCATTTTTCAATAAACGAATGGCTTAATGGCTTAATATAAAAGTGTTTGACTTAAATGGTTTGGTTGCTTGAATTCGCATAACAGGTTGGTTAGGAATATGAAAACTAACAACCTTACGAAAACAATCAATTTTGGCATGAGGAGTAGTTAACCAATCAATCCCTAAAATTACGTCAAATGCAAGTATTTTAAAGAGATAAGATCAAAAGGTAATGTGATTGTGCCCACTTGGATTAAACAAGATTTATAAACACTGAATATGATAAAATTTTCTCCTAATGGAGTCTCCACAGATAAGTCAAAGTCTAATTTCTCCGGAGTCAAGTTTAAACGTTGAGCACAAGCAGGAGAGATAAAAGAATAGGTAGAATCGGTATCTAATAATGTATAGATTTCGCAAGAATTTATAATAAACTAACTCGTGATACCTTCGTTCGGGTTCCTCGCGTTTTGGGTAGTCACGACAAACGCTCTTCCAGAAATCACTGACTTTATTTTGTCCGTTTCCGCCTTTGGTGCCACCATCCCAGCTGGACTTGATTTCGCTACTGGACAAAATCAAGCTATGTGACCGTATTTTCCATAACTAAAACATACCTTGGAAGGCTGTGAACAGTTTGGACTTATATGTCCCTCCTCTCCGTATCTGTAGCATCTAACTGGCGGTCGTTCTCCTCCCCTAGAATTTGTGGCTGGTGTTGGTGCTGCTGCCGACGTCTTCCCGTCATCGTTAAATCTTCTCTTCTTAAAATTTCCACTTGAATTATTTCTTCTATTATCTTGGCCATGATTACCACTGAAGTGGTTACCATTTCTGGCATGATAACTTCCTCCACGATGGTTATCATTATTTCGATGACCGTTGCCACCGGTACGATTATCATCGAGTTGTTGGTCGTTATTCTTCGGTTGATCTTACTCATTATCGCGGTCCAATAATTGAGCCCTATTCACAACATCCGAATATAAATAAAGTTTGTGAGAAATGAGGTATTTACGTATTTCGGGTTTCAACCTCGCAGAAACATTCGCGTCATTCTCTCTTCATTATCAACCAAATGTGATACAAATCGGGACAACTCGACAAACTTAGCTTCGTACTGCGACACGTTCATATTGTTTTGCTCCTGCTTGATGAACTCTACCTCCTTCATATGACGAATACTTTCAGGAAAGTACTTGTCATTGAACAGTTTCTGAAACGCTTCCCAAGACATATTGAAAAGGGTATTGGTGGGTATGCTTCATGATTCCCACCAAGAATGTCGCCTCACCACGGAACATAAAGGTGGCGATGGAACCTTCGTTCCTCTCCGCATCCCAAGACATCGAATATCTTGGTAATTTGCTTGACCCATGTTTCCGCCTTAATCGGATCTGGCTTTCCAAAGAATTCTGGTGGTCCCAACTCCTTGAACTGCTTGGCTGTGACAAACCGTGCGTTGCTATCATTTCCACCCATATTTTGTACACTCCCTCGTCTGATTTTGCATGAACTGCAAAAAGTTTTTAAACATCCTATCGTTCATCGTTTGCTCGTTAGTGTTGTTTACAAGATGAATATTGCCTTCCTGTTGCACGTTCTCCTAGTTTGTGGTTAAAGGTGTCTCCACAGTCTTATACACTCCATTATTAACGTTCTCAGCTGCCATTCATAAATACTGCCATAAAACAAGGGTTAATTAAACAAATTAACATGTCACATAATATCCCTATATTATGACCGACCAACAAATAAGCTTAGGTAGGACACACTAGCGAAGGATTTACCCGTCTCTCCCCACTAGTTCTAGTCTCACATCTCAGCTAGGGATCATATCCCTAAGCTTTGATACCAACTGTGATGCCCCCAAAATAGGTATACACCACACCCATTCTGAGTCGCCAAACACATGGTATAGAAAGCAAACTACAACTTCAATAATATTACAGAATCACAATTATCATCAGTTAATCATTTGTATCACCAGTTGTGTAACGCCCCCAAAATAGGTCCATTCCATCCAACCCATTCTGAGTCGCCAAATATATGGTACGAAAAACAACTACAACTTTATTACAACAATTGTCGTGCAAAATACAACAACACATATCTTTGTGAGTTTGGATACAAATATATACCAACCAAGTGAGTACGTCACAATGACACCTTACATAAAGGTATAGTCAAAAGCTGTTTTAGAAATTAGAATCTTTGGGAAGTGCTCAAGGAAACCTTCGCATACATGGGAGGCCATGCTTTTAGGTTATGGTAGATATCATATGGCCACGTAATTATCCTTGGTTGACCTAATAGACCCTAAAGAAAAACGAGAAGATTACTATCATATTCTTCCCAATGGTACATAAAGACCATGATCACGTGCATAAGTAACCTCGACACTAAAAGATAAAGTTTCATAATAAAATTCATATCCATATTTATAACACCTTAATCCAAATGTTATAAATCACTTAGAAATCTCATAATCTAATATTATTAATATTACAATAATATTTTAATCATTTCTAAAACTTATAAACAATTTAATTAAATTGTTTACACTTTACTAATTAATGCATTTAATCATCATAAAATGCCAAACTCATAAGATTTCATCACCAATAACCAAAACCCTCATCAAAAATCAGATATACCTCATATATGATTCTCAAGCCATAAAATTAGATTTTCCAATTTTCTTACTTCACATAACATATTTAATTCATTTACTCATAACTAGAATATTTTCATGAAAATACCAAATCAGGGCCCAAAAATATTTCTTTTCCGGGATTTAGCATAACATAGTCCCATATTGAACATATATTTTTCTCAAAATTTTAAAATTCATTTACTATTTTTCATATGGCCAAAACCACTTAGAATATTTAAACATTTATCATAAATTATACTTTTATCCAAAAATTTGAAATTTACTCTCAGATATCTTGATATTATATAGATGTACTCCCAATAAAAATTTCATCAATTTTGGAGTTAATCACAAGGAGTTATAAGCAATTACTTTTAAAATAGTCTTTTCTCATAAAATCCATAACTCCTAATCTATACATCCAAAATCGTCATTTTTGGGCACAATCTACAAAACTCATCAAAATATCATTTCAAATTTTTCCAGAATTTTGAAGGTTCAGAAAAATTTGAAACTAAAAACATAATAACCCTTAAAATCTCTTACTATCCTTACCTCAAAAGAAAGAAGATTGATTGGAATAACGCTGAATCTAACTCAAAACCAGTATAGCAATACTCAAAGTATACTCAAAATACTCACAAGAATACGCTCGATAATATAGAGAGAAAACTTGAGTTTCGGTGTGATTTTCAATTCTAACCTAAGTACCTATTTATAGGAAAATACTTGAACACCAAAGCGTAAAATTTAATAAAATATTAATATATATTATTTTTATTCTAAAGCACACTTATTTTGCTTCAAAACCTCAGCCACCAAACAGCCCACCTCACAAGACTTGCACAAAAAACGTTTTTGTTATTTAAATTATTTTAAACTTCTAAAAATCAATTATTTTAGAGCTTCAGAACTTCAATAATTCATAATAAATAGCCCTTTTATCAAAAAATTCGAATTTTGCGAGTTTTTATAGGAAATTCAATTCTTTACAACTTTGCAGAAGAAATTTTTCCAAATTCCAAGCAGTAAATTGACCAAATCCACAAACCTGGACGATTTTACGCCTATAATCAAATTTCGACCAAGAAATGGGGTCCACCGACATGTTTAACATGTTTTAAACATTTATTGAAATAAAATATTCTTCCTCCTCATATACTCATATATTCCACATTCAATGTAAAAATATCACCATTATTATATTATTAAAATAATATATTTAAATG
Organism: Panax quinquefolius; assembly: GCA_020205615.1. Classification (NCBI taxonomy): domain Eukaryota; kingdom Viridiplantae; phylum Streptophyta; class Magnoliopsida; order Apiales; family Araliaceae; genus Panax; species Panax quinquefolius. The sequence goes on from CM035155.1 coordinate 136,139,064, forward strand.
AATTATTTTATCATAAAAAGATAAAATATTAATTTTCAACAATTGTCACTTTAAAAATTTTCTCCATCTATATCCACATAAAATAAATCAATAATTAATTATTCACAAATAATATTACATAATCACAATATTAACAACTGTGCAGGCTCCTGGAAAGAGGGGTTTTCCATAAGAATTTCTCCTTCTTTGGCCTTGCAATTAGGTGACCAAACCTCTCCTTAGATGAGAACTTTCTAGGCATGCCAACAATGTTATCCAATAATATTATTCAGGATAATATGAATTATTGTTCAGATAATGGAAAATATCGTGTCGTGACAATTATTGAAACAACAATAATATAAAATATCAACGTAGCAATTATTGAATCAATAAAATAAAATATTGAACAATAATTATCGTAACAATTATGAGTAATGCCTTTACAAAAAAAAAAAATTATCATGCTTCATGAATAGTACTCGTGAATAGTAACTCGTGAATAGTAACTCATGAATAGTAACTCGTGAATAAGTAACTCATGAATAGTAACTCGTGAATAGTAATCGTGAATAGTAACTCATGAATAGTAACTCATGAATAGTAATTAAAAAAAATTGAATACTTTTATTTCATAAAATTCGGGTCTTACAATCTCCCTCCTTATGAAATTTCGTCCCCCAAATTTACGCATTCGGTATTTCAAAGAGTTGAGAATATCTTGTTTTCATTTGATTCTATCTCCCCAATCATCATGATTTCTCCATTGCTTCATCTCCCGTATTTGGATATCATTCTAGAATACGACTTCAAAATAAGGGTTAATTTAACAAATTAACATATCACATAATATCCCCGATATTATGACCGACCAACAAATAAGCTTAGGTAGGACACACTAGCTAAGGATTTACTCATCTCTCCTCCTAGTTCTAATCCCGATCTCGCCAGAGATCATATCCCTAAGCTCGATACAAACGTAACGCCCCAAAATAGGTCCATTCCATCCAACCCATTTCGAGTCGCCAAATATATGGTACGAAAAAACAACTACAACTTTATTACAACAATTGTCGTGCAAAATACAACAACACATATGTTGTGAGTTTGGATACAAATATATACCAATCAGAAGACGTCACAATGACACCTTACATAAAGGTATAGTCAAAAGCTGTTTTAGAAATTAGAATCTTTGGGAAGTGCTCAAGAAACCTTTCGTATATGGGAGGCCATGCTTTTAGGTTATGGTAGATATCATATGGCCACGTAATTATCCTTGGTTGATCTAATAGACCCCAAAGAAAAACGAGAAGATTACTATCATATTCTTCCCAATGGTGAGTCTTCTCTTGACATATCATTATCTCCACTTGTCTCTAATTGGGTATTATACTCCAAACAAACACTAAGATTATATAGGTAGTGCTTGTAAATATACTCAAAGAAGTGGATGAGCACAACCATGTCTTATGATAACACGAAGTTTGTATGTCATTAGACATCTTGTATGATAGTGACAAAACACCCTTCCAAAGTTGGGTTAGCCTCACCCTATTTAATTCACCAAAAATAACTATTAAATGATGTATAAAATACAACACACTAAAGTCCTCAATAAAATTATTTCCATACTCTTTTGGGAGAACCTCAACAACTATAGACCACCGCTTATATTCCTTGTTATCCCCGCCAACCCGCCTACACTTTTATTACACGAAAGGAATTGTGAAACAAAAGGGTGAGAACAACTAGCTCAAGAAAGAATATTATAACTAAAGATACATAAATTATCAATAGTCTTCATCAATAATAAATCGTCGGAGATTTAGAACATATGGTAGATGATAAAACTTTTCAACCATAGTTGCAAATGAACGCAAGCAATCCATTAAAAGAGTCAAATAGACTATAAAGTCTATTGTCTTTTCCACGTTAAAAGTCCACCAACAATATTTTATCCCTGTAACATCAATCAACAGTTCCTTTCCACATTCATATGAATAACTCATAATCATAATTGTGATTCTAAATTCTCTTCTCATCCGGACGACGAAGATAATTTTCATCATCACCGTCTTTACGAAACATCAAATATCATGGTTATACCAAATCACAGTTCCATTCATAATCATACTAATAAATTCATCTTTGCACTACACGGCCAAAGATATTCATCAACAGATTCATCTTTACACTACAAAGCTAAAGATATTCAACTACGTGTCATCTTTGCATTACGAGCCAAAGATATTCATCAATAATTCATCTTTGCACTACAGGCTAAAGATATTTAACAACAGGTCATCTTTGCATTACGAGCAAAAGATATTCATCAATAATTCATCTTTGCACTACTGGCCAAAGAGAACCTATAGTCACGATCATACCAATAATCTACCCATCTTTACACTCAAATCAAAGAGAAATATCATCATTAGGGTTATAAGAATGTTATATAAAAACAATATAATCAAAACATGGTTTTAATTTCAAGAGTAAGATTCATAAATCAACGATAATTTGGTCAAAGAAGAAACCAATTTGTCGTGCATAGTAACCTCGACACGAAAAGATAAAGTTTCATAATAAAATTCATATCCATATTTATAACACCTTAATCCAAATGTTATAAATCACTTAGAAATCTCATAATCTAATATTATTAATATTACAATAATATTTTAATCATTTCTAAAACTTATAAACAATTTAATTAAATTGTTTACACTTTACTAATTAATGCATTTAATCATCATAAAATGCCAAACTCATAAGATTTCATCACCAATAACCAAAACCCTCATCAAAAATCAGATATACCTCATATATGATTCTCAAGCCATAAAATCATATTTTCCAATTTTCTTACTTCACATAACATATTTAATTCATTTACTCATAACTAGAATATTTTCATGAAAATACCAAATCAGTTCCAAAAATATTTCTTTTCTGGGATTTAGCATAACATAGTCCCATATTGAACATATATTTTCTCAAAATTTTAAAATTCATTTACTATTTTTCATATGGCCAAAACCACCGAATATTTAAACATTTATCATAAATTATACTTTTATCCAAAAATTCTGAAATTTACACGGTATACTGATATTATATAGATGTACTCCCAATAAAAATTTCATCAATTTTGGAGTTAATCACAAGGAGTTATAAGCAATTACTTTTAAAATAGTCTTTTCTCATAAAATCCATAACTCCTAATCTATACATCCAAAATCGTCATTTTTGGACACAATCTAAAACTCATCAAAATATCATTTCAAATTTTCCAGAATTTTTGAAGGTTCAGAGAAAATTTCGAAACTAAAAACATAATAACCCTTAAAATCTCTTATTATCCCTTACCTCAAAAGAAAGCAAGATTTGACCGATTTGGACGCCGAATTTAAACTTGCACTTGAGTATAGCAATACTCAAAGTATACTCAAAATACTCACAAGAATACGCTCGATAATATAGAGAGAGAAAACTTCAGTTTCTGGTGTGATTTTCAATTCTAACCTAAGCACCCTATTTATAGGAAAATACTTAGAACACCAAAGCAGAAAATTTAATAAAATATTAATATATATTATTTTTATTCTAAAGCACACTTATTTTGCTTCAAAACCTCAGCCACCAAACAGCCCACCTCACAAGACTTGCACAAAAAACGTTTTTGTTATTTAAATTATTTTAAACTTCCAAAAATCAATTATTTTAGAGCTTCAGAACTTCAATAATTCATAATAAATAGCCCTTTTATCAAAAAATTCGAATCTCGCGTGTTTTTATAGGAAATTCAATTCTTTACAACTTTGCAGAAGAAAGTTTTTCCAAATTCCAAATGAAATTGACCGAAATCCATAAGCAGACGATTTTACGCCTATAATCAAATTTCAATCAAGAAATGGGGTCCACCGACATGTTTAACATGTTTTAAACATTTATTGTAACAAAAATATTCTTCCTCCTCATATACTCATATATTCCACATTCACTGTAAAAATATCACCATTATTATATTATTAAAATAATATATTTAAATGAATTATTTTATCAGAAAAAGTTAAAATATTAATTTTCAACAATTGTCACTTTAAAAATTTACTCCATCTATATCCACATAAAATAAATCAATAATTAATTATTCACAAATAATATTACATAATCACAATATTAACAACCAGGCAGTTTCCAAGAAAGAGGGGGTTTTTCAATAAGAATTTCTCTCTTCTTGGCAGCCGCAATTAGGTGACCAAACCTCTCCTTAGACAGAACTTTCTAGGCATTGCTAATAATGTTATCCAATAATATTATTCAGATAATATGAATTATTGCTCCGATAATGAAAAATACTGTGCCGTGACAATTATTGAAACAACAATAATATAAAATATCAACGTAGCAATTATTGAATCAATAAAATAAAATATTGAATAGTAATTACTGTAACAATTATTGAGTAATGCCTTCTTACGAAAAAAAAATTATCATGCTTCATGAATAGTACTCGTGAATAGTAACTCGTGAATAGTAACTCATGAATAGTAACTCGTGAATAGTAACTCATGAATAGTAATTAAAAAAAAATTGAATACTTTTATTTCATAAAATTCGGTGTCTTACAAGTTGGTCATGTTCATCTCAACACCTGTTCATCTTTGCACTACGGGCCATAGATATTCATCAGTTAATCATTCATCTTTGCACTACAGGCCAAAGATATTCAGTAACATCATCATTTAAGACTGAGGATGATGAAAAATATTTTAAAGAAAACGAATCAAGTGAGACAGAAGGACAAATATTAGGGATTCGTATAACAGTTTATGCAAGATCAATAATACTTCATAATAACCAATTGTGAAGCAGAATTCAAAAATAAAGATCAAAACATGGATACAATCAAAGATAGTAACCATAATAGACATCTTGGACAAAAAGGAAAATTTTCATTTTTTGGTGAATAGTGCCGTATACTTGAATAGTAACCCCAACACAAAAAGGTAAAAATTCCACAATAAAATCCATACCAATATTTTGGTATAATGATATTGAAAGAATAACATCATTACGAAAGAAAATAACATCCCTTACCTCAAAGAAACAGTACTTCTGATCGGAATATCGGATATGATGCTGAATGAAACTTGTACTGAATAGCAACTCTCAAAGTATCAAAATACTCACAAAATACGCTCGATAATATAGAGAGAAAGAAAACTTGTTTCTGGTGTGATTTTCAATTCTAACTTAGCCCTCTATTTATTGGAAAATGTTAGCACGCCGAAGCAGACTTGACCTACTAACTGACGGCTTTACCTGCTACTATTGCCACCCACCACATTTGAAATTCAATTTGAGAACATTTCTCACCAACTAAGAGTGGGGCCCACCAATTCTAGAATTTTTTACCAAAATGATAAATTCAGAAACTTCAACAATTTCTGAACCAGTCATATCTTAAAATTCATAACAAATCATACGTTCATTTTTAACGGTTCAAAATTTGTGGACATATACTCAACTTATATATGTATAACATATCCAAAAATCACAACGATCCAACGGTCGGATTAAAATTTATAACTCACGCAATTTATCTCAAGAACACTGGTTTGATTTTTAATACCTCCATTCCGATAAAAATACTGATAAAACACCTCAACATTAATTCCTTCATTTATAACCACATAAATAAATCCATCATTTATATCCACATCAAATAAATATTTCCTTATCGTATAAACCAATAATTAATTATTCACAAATAATATTACAGAATCACAATTATGACAACCAGTAGTTCCGGAAAGAGGGGCTTTCAATAAGGATTTCTCCTTATTGACGCGCAATTAGGTGACCAAACCTCTTCTTGACAGAACTTTCTAGACATTGTCAATAATTCTATCTAATAATATTATTCAAATAATATGAATTATTAAACTGATAATGAGAAATACTGTGCAGTGATAATTATTGAAACAACAATAATATAAAATATCAATGCAACAATTATTGAATCAATAAAATAAAATATTGAACAGTAATTACTGTAACAATTATTGAGTAGTGCCTTCATACGTAAGAATCAATAATTCAAAAATATTGTGCAATACCGTGTGCTACTGTGCAACCACACGTATTATTGTATTTTAACCACCAGGTAATCCAACAGTGTTAACGGTAACAATTACGCCGTTATTTATAAAAACTAAAACTTGTCGTTTTCTTCATCCGACAGTTATTCTGTTATGGGGCCCACAAATGGCTGCGTCGTCGTACGAATATTCCCCGATAACAAAAATATTCCACGACCAAACGAATATTCCCCGACAAAAATAAATATTTTATAACCACTTGCTTATTTTGCAAAATTTGCACATTTCACCCATAACCAAATTATTATATCAATTTAACACCTTATTATTTCAAGATAATAAATAGAGAAAATTCAATTTTATTTATGATAAGTTGGGGTCTTACACATATAGCCTTTGGAGTGTTCAGAATATCTTACAAAAATACACTTCTTACCCCTCGGGCCTAACTTCACATGCTGATGAGAAGTGTTGTGCACGTAAGCTGCCGATCCCAAGGCCGCATTCTGCCCAATTCAGGATTTCTGTCGGTCCACATTTCATATGGGGTGGACTGAACTGATTTTGAAGGCACACGATTAAGTATATATGTTGTAGTCAACAATGCATCACCCCAATAGGAGATATGCAAATTTGCTTGTGCCATCATAGACCTAACCATGTCTAATAATGTTCGGTTCCTCCTCTCCGCCACACCATTTTGTTGCGGAGTTCTAGGGATTATCAGTTGCCTGATTATCCCTTTTTCCTCACAAAGTTCTTTAAACTGATCGGACAGATACTCGCGGCCTCGGTCAGTTCAAAGTGCCTTAACACTTTTATCTAACTGATTCTCGACCTCAATCAAATAACGTCTAAAGCAATCTAATGCCTCAGACTTATGCGAGATCAAGAAAGTGTACCCAAGCGCCTATAGTCATCTATCATTGTGAGAAAATAGGAACGTCCATGCCTTTCTTTCACATTCATAGGGCCCACAGATATCTGGTGACAATCCCGAATTTTATATTATTAAAATAAGAATTTAATAATTAAAATTCTTATTATGAGATGTTTTGAGTTTGAGTATGTATATATATGTGCTTTTATATGTTGAAATATATGATATAGTGTGAAGAGAAATATATATTCTTGTATTGGGAAAGTGAGGTTTAATAGTTAAGTTAACTATTGAAGAAATTAATTGAATTTGGTAATTATTTTAAATATTTATTGAATTAAATAAATATTTTAAATAATTTATTTATTGAGAAAAATAAATAATTGATGAGTTGTGGTGAATTAATTTAGTAACTAAATTAATTAATGTTAATTAAATTGAGTATTGATAATTTTATCGATGGATTTAATTTAAGGAAATAATTAAATTAAATCAATTGCTTAATATTTAAGAAGATAATTAAATTAAATGAATTGTTTAATTTAAAAGAAATAAATAAATTAAACAAAATGATGTGTCTAATTTATTAATTAAATTAGATATATAATTATTTGTTAATTATAAGGTATAATGATAATAAGAATTTTATTATTATTGTAAGTTATTTAAATTAGCTAAAGCTAAAGTTATTTAATTAACTAAATTAATGGTGTGACATGAGAACTATATAATATAATAATATAATAATATAAAAATAAATTAGTATGAGAATTATGTGTTTAGCCAAATAAGGCCTTGTGGCCTTTGGCTTGTTTCTAACTGAAGCCTTTTTGTTTTTTTAACTGAAGTACGTGGGATTGTGGCTAGCTTAAATTTTTCCTACGCGTCTTATTTTTCCATAGGGCTAGACAATATAGAAAATACAGAGAAGGTTTGAGAGAAGAAGATAAACACAAAGGAGATTGAGAGTGAGAGCTTGAGAGAATTTTCTGTGATTATTAAGTGAAAGAGAAGGGTTTGCTAATTGTTTTGCTAATCAAGGTATAAACTATCTATATTCTAACTTTTAGTTTTGGTGTATATATATTCTATGTGATTTGGAAGTCAAGTGAATTGTGGTATATGTATATATATGTTTATATAGGTTTGCAAAATCTGTTAATCATCATATATGATTGTTACTTGCTTGTTAAATACATGGAATTTGGGATTATAGGGAGAAAAGTAAATAGCAGTGTATGTTATATGAAATTGGCTTTAGAAAGTACAAAATTCCATGTTTAATATATGTGATAATCTGTAAATTGATGTTAGAATATGTTAGTATGTTAAGAAACGAAAGCGACGCAAGTTGAATGAATCAATTTGGTTAAGAAACGAAGTCTTGGCGATTGAATTCGCTAAATGTATTTAAAACATGAAAATAGAGTATGAACATGTGTTTTGGGTTTTAAACTATGGTTTCAAGGATTTTAGTTTTCTAAATTTTTTGTTTAAGTTGTTTAAATTGGTACATATATGCTTGGTATTATTTATGTGTGCTTTACATGGATTACACATGTTAATTGGTGTTAGAAATTAAGACACAGTAGCTTGGTTTTGTTTCTGGTTTTGGGTGTTCGTAATTGAAGACCCTAGCGTAAATTTCATACTTCAGTATTTGAAATTTGCACCTCAAAGACTTAAATAGGCTGAAGTTCGCGCTTCATGAATTATTTGGAATCAGCCATCTCGCACTTCATCTCACGCCCCAGTATTTGGAATTGTGGTGCAGGTTGGACGATTTTGACCTCCTGTAGTAAAATGGTCATAACATTTTCATACGAACTCCGATTGAGGTGATTTAAGATGATCCGGAACGAGGACGAATAGACCTACAACTTTCGTTCTTTAAATTGTTCAATTTGAGGTCTTTAGGAAGGGTAAAAATGGTTATTTGCAGGACTTATGTGTTTTTGGGGACAATCGGAGGGCGTCGGGCATGCACGTATGCAAGTGTAGTGCTCTTAACGATAAAAGATGTTGTTCTAAGTTATAGAACATGAATATTATGAAATATAATGATGCTTAACATTAATAAATGATGTATTAGATAAGTTGTATAAGCATACTAAGCACACACAAGAGAGACGAATCGGGCGTGTGACGAATGAACGTCGAAACGTCGTGCCAAGTGTTAATGAACTTAAAAAGTGTTTCAATTTAATTGAAATGAATATTATAAGATATGGAATAGGGTTAATATAAAACCAATAATGATTCCTAGCAAGAATTAAGCACTTGAATGAACTTCGAGTTTGACTAAGAAGAAATATGATGAGTTATAAGTTTAAAGTTAACACAATCAAAGTGAACATTGTGTATTGATTAATAGGAAGAGTTATAGGATGTAGATTAAAGTTTACATTACAACTACTATGCGTTGCTATGTGACTAATAGTTGATGTGAATGATTATATAATTATGTAGGGCACGTGCAATACAGATAACCGTAAGCTATTAAACTGTTATTGGTAAACAACGATCAAGGCAAGTCTTTCAGTTCCTATTTACTATGTGAATTTGATTGTTTTAAATCTTTATTGTAAAGAGCATGATGTGTTATATATATGTTGAATGTATGAAATGTTAAAGTCAACTTATGATTACATTGATTGAGTAAAGCATGCTGATTGAGTACGGAACTCAATCTTTATACTTGTTATGTGAAATGTAACATGTATGTTATGTTAGTTCAATGTTTATGAGATATATGTTGAGCATGCTATTATGTGCTATGTGATGCATGAAAACTGTTAGATTTTCTTTGTCATTTTGTCGAGCTCAACCTTGCAAATAACCACTTTTGCGGAGTTCAAGATTCAAGGTAAAGTTATGTGATACCTGAAAGACATGAATCAGATGTGATACTTGAAGATTTATACACTTTGGTTGTGTTATTATTATTTGAACCATGGTTAAGGTTCCGAATAATGTATTATTGTTGAATTGTAATATTATTTTGCAATGTAAATTAATGTAGTATTAAAAATAATTATGAGATATTTAGATGTAAAGGTTGAAAGTTCTGGGAACGAGAATAGTTTGGAAAAGAAAATTTTAATTGTAATAGAAAATTTTAATTATTCCGCAAATTTCAACGGTTGTATTATCGTTTAATGATGTAAAATTAGAGGTTGAATGTATTATTAACGACCGAAGTTGTGAATTAAATTGTATGAATTTTGGGGTCGTTACAGTTGGTATCAAAGATGTAGGTTATAAACCTTAGGTAGGAGTACCATAAGCTATAACCTTAGAGAAGATATGTGAAGATAATGAAAGAATAAGCTCAAGTAGAGTTTGAATAATAAGAAGTAATTTAAGAAATTTATAAAGAAAGGATTAAAACATGCGTGAGAGGATTCAAAGAAGAATCTCGCTGAGTTATAAGGAATATGAATGTGGGGTTACCCAACTCCAATAATAAGGATGTAAGGTGATAATAAATAAACAATGTCTATAAGAAGAGAATGATAAAGAAGTTAAGAATCAAAAAGTTATATTTAATTATAGTACAATTGTACTCTTTAATGGTTGATGTATGGTAGCTGGGCTAAACGATTCCTTCATAGAGCGGAGGTATATACGAACTAGCAACTCAGAACCTAGTTTGTTGGTTGTTTGTGGGAAACCAATCAGCGTACCATATTGAAACTGTTAGAGACTCAACGTGTACCAAGTATAGAAAGTGGATACATATGATGAAAATGTGAACCTCGAATGAAATGTTGAGTAATATAAATGAAGTTAGAAATTCTTAAGGAAGAATTGTTATATAATCAAGAGAATTCAAAGAAGAATCTTGAAGAGATATAAAGATAAGAAATGGGAGTTGTCTAACTCCAATAGTCAAGATAACGAATAATGATAAATAGACAAAGTCTATAAGATTAAAATCATAAATGAAATCGTACATGATGAAAAAGGGAAAGAAAGAGGATCTTAAAACAAAACGATCACGAGTTAAGAAAAGAATTTTAAGGGAGATGATTATAGAATAAGATCACGACATGATCTATTTAAGTTATAAGAAAAAGATGGTTTGTAATGTTTGAATAAGTATAGCTTGATGTTATGAAGATAATGTACTATGATATAGTACGAGATAAACTCACGAGGAGTTATAGATAATGTGATACGAGGAATTCTTATTGAGCAAAGAGCAAGTTAAGAGTAAGATAAAGTTAGGTGGGATTTCAATTAAGGACTCATGTGATGGCTGAGTTGTATAAATCTTTGTATGGGCGAGGGTTTTGTGCTTGCACTCAATTTATCACATTGATAATCATTGGAATGTTGTGTCGCGCTATCAATGTATATGTGGCGAAAAGGTGATTCTTTTCTCATGTGTATATTTGATAGTTAGAAACTATTAAGTCTAGTCAGATATTATTAGAATTAGGTGCGGTTCTTAAAAACTAATGCATATGGTAAGTTCGTGACTCATAATAATATGGTATGTTTTGAACCCCTCGGCGAATGGACGCTTATGGTTTGACTAGGATAAGTTCTTAAACTCATATTATTGTGGCAAGTTCATGAACTTCCAATGTGCAGTAAGTTTGATGAACTATATTGGGTAGAAAACGGTTATAATATAGAGAGCATTGATGAAGTTGAAGATTGATAGAATGGTTAAGTAAGGAAGTAAAGATTGAAATTGATGGATACTTGGATATTCTAAATCTACTAGCTATGCTAGACTTTTGAAATTTATTGACTTCGTGCCAATGGTTATACTTTTGATTTTTGAAAAATGTTGGGTCACACTAGTGAACCAAAGAATTTTTTTAAACAGTGTCGTTATTCGTATGTCTATGCTAATTACTTCGGCTAGACAAAAATGATTTGAAATATATCAAAATGTATTTTTTTTATATATCATCAATGCATCATGGAATCTGGTGCAGAGATAATAAAAACGATGGAGTCATCAATGCAGTATTACTTAGTGTTGGATGTGATCTAAGGATCGTCAGCCCACTATGGTATGATGTAGTATGATAAAATCACCAAATGATTGGAATCCTCAAAGCGAATCGTAAATACTGATGCGGTAGACGCGACGTCATAAAATATTTTTAAGATTTCTTTAAGATATGAGAATATATATATACGTATATGTATATTTCGATTGATGTCCGGATTGTTGTAGAAGTCTATGCTATTTGGTTCAGCTAGACGAATATTGAAAGATGTTCATGAAATTCAAGCGTTTCTTGAGAAGTTATGCCAAACCAAATTGTTTTCAAGTGCGATTCGAGATGTTGAAAAGTCGAGGTGAACAACCCTATAAAAGGGGACATGTTATTGGAGACAATGGTTCCGAAAAAAGTAAGCATATAGTAAATTACGATGTTAAGATGTAATATCGTTGTGCACGAGCGTAGAGTGCGACGATAGTTGATCACCTAGAGTACTTACAAAGAGTGTTTTCAGTCTGTGTGATTGCTAAACATTCTGTTAAAGATGGTTTATAGTGGTGATGCACTATTAAACCTGGAAAAGAGTTCAAGGTCCGTATAGTCTTATGATTGTTAAAGGTTCAAGTCGAGATACTTGATAACCTAGGGACGTAGTTCAAGGTCTTATGACCCCTCAGCATGATTTGGAATCTTTTAAATTCTTGTTATTCATATTGCTTCCCAATTATTGAGCAATTGTGGAAGATTCTTATTATTATGAAAGGTGAAAGTGGAAAGGATGAGAAAATTAAGCAAAACATAATAATTCCAAGAAAGAAATGAAATTCCAGAAAGAAGAGGAATGTGAAACTCTTAGAAGAGGAAGAGGTGAGGAATATGGTCATCTTAGAAAGATCCTTCGAGAAAGAATTTGGATGCAAAACCTAATGAATAAATAGATATTGACATAAAATCTATTTTGATAAATGAAATGAACGAGTATTAGTAAGTCAAAAATTTTGAGGACGAAATTCTTAGAAGAAGGGGTGAATGTAGTGTCCCGAGAGTTTGAGAATATAGTATATGATAATGATCCTTAGAAAGATAATGAGCGGTCAAAGAATATGTAATACTCAATCATAATTGAGTCTAAGTAAATGTTATGAAATAAAACTTACAAGAATTTATTATGAATAATGGTGGGAGTAAGAAATATAAAATCTATATTAAGATAATGTGATGAAGTTATTCAACGATAAATTTTGAAAAGAGATTTGGTGTGGCCGAGTAAGGAGGTTTCGTTGATTAGAGGACGGAATCCTTATAGGGGAAAGATGTGACAATCCCGAATTTTTATATTATTAAAATAAGAATTTAATAATTAAAATTCTTATTATGAGATATTTTGAGTTTGAGTATGTATATATCGTGCTTTATATGTTGAAATATATGATATAGTGTGAAGAGAAATATATATTCATGTATTGGGAAAGTGAGGTTTAATAGTTAAGTTAACTATTGAAGAAATTAATTGAATTTGGTAATTATTTTAAATATTTATTGAATTAAATAAATATTTTAAATAATTTATTTATTGAGGAAAATAAATAATTGATGAGTTGTGGTGAATTAATTTAGTAACTAAATTAATTAATGTTAATTAAATTGAGTATTGATAATTTTATCGATGGATTTAATTTAAGGAAATAATTAAATTAAATTAATTGCTTAATATTTATGAAGACAATTAAATTAAATGAATTGTTTAATTTAAAAGAAATAAATAAATTAAATAAAGTGATGTGTCTAATTTATTAATTAAATTAGATATATAATTATTTATTAATTATAAGGTATAATGATAATAAAATTTTATTATTATTGTAAGTTATTTAAATTAGCTAAAGCTAAAGTTATTTAATTAACTAAATTAATGGTGTGACATGAGAACTATATAATATAATAATATAAAAATAAATTAGTATGGGAATTATGTGTTTAGCCAAACAAGGCCTTGTGGCCTTTGGCTGACATTTATAACTTGAAGCCTTTTTGTTTTTTTTAAGCTGAAATGCATTGGGATTGTGGCTAGCTTAAATTTTTTCCTACGCGTCTTTATTTTCCCCTAGGGCTGACAATATAGAAAATCTGAGAGAAGGTTTGAGAGAAGAAGATAAACATAGAGGAGATTGAGAGTGAGAGCTTGAGAGAATTTTTTACGTGATTATCAAGTGAAAGAGAAGGGTTTGCTAATTGTTTTGCTAATCAAGGTATAAACTATCTCTATTCTAACTTTTAGTTTTGGTGTATATATATTCTATATGATTTGGAAGTCACGTGAATTGTGGTATATGTATATATATGTTTATATAGGTTTGCAAAATCTGTTAATCATCATATATAATTGTTACTTGCTTGTTAAATACATGGAATTTGGGTTTATAGGGAGAAAAGTAAATAGCAGTGTATGTTATATGAAATTGGCTTTAGAAAGTACAAAATTCCATGTTTAATATATGTGATAATCTATAAATTGATGTTAGAATATGTTAGTATGTTAAGAAATGAAAGCGATGCAAGTTGAATGAATCAATTTGGTTAAGAAACGAAGTCGTGGCGATTGAATTCACTAAATGTATTGAAAACATAAAAATAGAGTATGAACATGTGTTTTGGGTTTTAAACTATGGTTTCAAGGATTTTAGTTTTCTAAATTTTTTGTTTAAGTTGTTTAAATTGGTACATATATGCTTGGTATTATTTATGTGTGCTTTACATGGATTACACATGTTAATTAGTGTTAGAAATTAAGACACAGTAGCTTGGTTTTGTTTCTGGTTTTGGGTGTGCTCTAATTCGGAGCCCCAACGCCAAATTTCGTGCCCCAGCGCTAAAATTTGCGCCTCAGCGCCAAAAATAGGCCAGAAGTTCGCGCCCCAACGCTGGAATTGTGGTCTGGGTTGGACAGTTTTGACCTCCTGTAGTAAAATGGCCATAAAGTTTTCATACGAACTCCGATTGAGGTTATTTAAGATGATCCGGAACGAGGAAGAATAGACGTACAACTTTAGTTTTTTAAGTTGTTCAATTTGAGGTCTTTAGGAAGGGTCAAAACGGTTATTTGCAGGACTTTTGTGTTTTTGGGGTCAATCGGGGGGCGTCGGGCATGCACGTATGCAAGTGTAGTGCTCTTAACGATAAAAGATGTTGTTCTAAGTTATAGAACATGAATATTATGAAATATAATGATGCTTAACATTAATAAATGATGTATTAGATAAGTTGTATAAGCATACTAAGCACACACAAGAGAGACGAATCGGGAGTGTGACGAATGAACGTCGAAACGTCGTGCCAAGTGTTAATGAACTTAAAAAGTGTTTCAATTTAATTGAAATGAATATTATAAGATATGGAATAACGTTAATATAAAACCAATAATGATTCCTAGCAAGAATTAAGCACTTGAATGAACTTCGAGTTTGACTAAGAAGAAATATGATGAGTTATAAGTTTAAAGTTAACACAATCAAAGTGAACATTGTGTATTGATTAATAGGAAGAGTTATAGGATGTAGATTAAAGTTTACATTACAACTACTATGCGTTGCTATGTGACTAATAGTTGATGTGAATGATTATATAATTATGTAGGGCACACGCAATCTGAGATAACCGTAAGCTATTAAACATTATTGGTAAACAACGATCAAGGCAAGTCTTTCGGTTCCTATTTACTATGTGAATTTGATTGTTTTAAATCTTTATTGTAAAGAGCATGATGTGTTATATATATGTTGAATGTATAAAATGTTAAAGTCAACTTATGATTACATTGATTGAGTAAAGCATCTTCGATTGAGAACTGGAACTCAATCTTTATACTTGTTATGTGAAATGTAACATGTATGTTATGTTAGTTCAATGTTTATGAGATATATGTTGAGCATGCTATTATGTGCTATGTGATGCATGAAAAGCTGTTAGATTTTCTTTGGTCATCGAGCTCAACCTTGCAAATAACCACTTTTGCAGTTCAAGATTCAAGGTAAAGTTATGTGTTGTTACGAAAGACATGAATCGGATGTGATACTTGAAGATTTATACACTTTGGTTGTGTTATTATTATTTGAACCATGTTTAAGGTTCTGAATAATGTATTATTGTTGAATTGTAATATTGTTTTGCAATGTAAACTAATGCAGTATTAAAATTGATTCTGAGATATTTAGATGTAAAGGTTAAAAGTTTTGGGAACGAGAATAGTTTGTAATAGAAAATTTTAATTGTAATAGAAAATTTTAATTATTCCCCAAATTTCAACGGTTGTATTATCGTTTAATGATGTAAAATTAGAGGTTGAATGTATTATTAACGACCGAAGTTGAAAATTAAATTGTATGAATTTTGGGGTCGTTACAATATCTGAGTGAATAAGTTGCAATGGTGTTTCTACCTTAGTGGCTATACCGAATGGTTTTCTAATTGATTTTCCTGCCAAACAATGTTCACATGTGGGTAGATTGACCTTAGCGAGTGGGCCTAAAAGACCTGCTCGAGCTAACCTGGCCATTCTATCTTTCCAATATGGCCTAATCTAGCATGCCATTGAATTGAACCATCATTATCATTTTCAACAAGTAAGGAATAATAATCACTACTATTACTGCTAGAATCAATAGTATCCAAAATCATAAAACCATTCAACATAAAACCATATCCAAAAACATTCGTCCCATGAGAGATTATTACAGAATTGTTCTTAAAACTAACTGAATAGCCTAAACAAAGTACGGATAAAACAGAAAATAAATTCTGCCAGACATCCAGCGCATAAAGTACATCATAAAGGATCAATGCTGAGCATCCTCACATTTCCAATTTGTAAGTGCTAATGCCTAGCACATCCACACTGGAATCGTTCCCCATGAATACTTTTCTGCCAGCCTGAACTCGACGGTATTCCATGTATCCACTCCGATCTCTAGCTATGTGGTCCATTGCTCCGGAGTCTACAATCCATATATGGAGAGAATGAGCAACAAAAATAGTACTTGATACTAAGCACATAGATATATTAGGACTAGGAATTACCTTCTTTGGCTAAGTGCACTCACGAGCGAAGTGTCCTGCCTTGCCACAGTTGTAGCATATCATCTTGGCTTTGTCCTTTTTACCAGAACCTCATTTGCCTCTCTTACGCTTGACAGCACCCCCACTCGCAGCCCTTTTAGGCGCAACAGGATGAGCAGGTTTCTTCCCCTTCTTAGGCGTGAACCCTCTACGAGAGTTTGATTCAGCCACATATGCCCTTGAGGTCTTGACAACATCAAGGCGCTCAGCCTCAAGCTCCAAGTGACGACGAATATCATCAAAGGTCTTGATATTCTCGTTATGAGTCATATTGACCCGCATATGTTTCCAATTATCGGGAAGGGAGCAAACCACCGCTGAAATCTGCTGTTCGTCTGACAATTGAGTACCTCTGGATTTCAACTCCCGGATCTTATTAGCCATGATTTGAAGGTGTTGTTTCATGGTGTGGTTATCTTTCTTTTTGTAACCATCGAACCTTATGGCTAATTCCCTCATCCTTGTCAACGAGGTGCCACCAAACTTAGTTTTGAGAGCTTTCCACATATCGTATGCAGTAGAGTATTGTTCACACTCAAACAGAAAGTCATTGTTCATGCATCTCAACAACGTTATGCGAGAGATACGATACTTTTTGCGCCAACTTTCGAAGGCAGTAACCTTGATCGGATCCTTTGCATTTTCACCCTCTGGTTTAGCCATTTTGGACAGCAGGGTTTCTTCAACCTCTTGCTCCTCCAATACCATCCTGACTTTTCGGTGCAACACGTCATAGTTATCTTCGTTAAGTTTGTTTCCTTGGTTAAGGTCTGCGATAATGTGTTTTGAAGCCATTTTCTGCTTTGATTTAAATACGAGGATTCATTAGAGATATTCAACATTCACCACAGTATATAAATCATCTTTGTCGCATGAACCAAATTAACATAAAAATAATAGGACATAAATATAGAAGGGAGACTTCGTCAGGCTTAGGAATCACAATCCATATAAATATCTAATTATTTAAATTTAATTTTTCAACGCACAAGACGTATAATTTAGGGAATAATTTAATTAAATTACTACAACCTAAATCACTCCCACTAGGAACAAGGGTATACATGTAATTATAGCATGATAATTCAATTCCAAGCACCAACAATTAATATCCCAAAAATATTAATAAATGGAATTAAATAATAGGCATTATTACTCGATTAATATACCAAGTATGCTATAAAAACTTTAAAATGCATCCAAAAAATTTTCTACAGTATATTTACATCACAAAACATTACTGTAATTTTTTGGAATTTATTTTGATAATTTTGCTAATTATCACAATTAATTAATCATGCTTAAAAAGATGGAAATTAACCAAAGATATCCAAATCTATTAATTTCTTCCAAAAAATTTTATAACAGTAGATTTTAATCATTAAAAGGCTACTGTAATTTTCTAAAATTTTCTGATAATCATGCTAATTATCATAATTAATAAACTATTACACAATCAATTGGAAATTAGCCAAAACCATATAATACGGTTATTTTCCATCCGAAAATTCATAATGAAGACTTAGCATCATAATATAGTATTTGATATTTTCTTTGGAATTTTCGTGTTATATTTGCTAATTTTCATAATTAATAGGTAGAAAATTAACCAAAAATATCAAAAGCATCAATATTTCCAAATTCCGATTATAATAATTAATTATATGCCAATAATTAATTTCTATTAATTTTCGTAATTTAATAGTCATCACATTATTTTTAAATTAATTTCCATGTTAAAATAATTAATAAATCATTTTTGGAAAATAAAAATTTATCAAGCAAAGTCGGTCCATGGTCACCGTAAGTGTGGTCAAGAAAAAGCGAATCGGGAGGCGCGGGTTCGCCGTGGTCATCTTCAACCTCCAGACACCAGAATTTACAGAAATGCCATTTCGCGACTAAAACTTTGAGAAGCTATATCTCACTCTATACAACTCCGATTTAGGCCCATAATATATCGTTGGAAATATTACAACGAGTAATATGCATACATGAAAAAATCAACCGAATCGAACAATCACAGAAAAAGTTATGGCTGTTTGCAAACTAGGATTTCAAATTAATTATCCAATTAAACCCAAATTATGCAGATCATATACACTATGTTTAGGCTACAATATACTGCAATATTAGCCCATAATATTTAGTGTATCTAAGTTTGTCAATAATGATGTTTTCAAGCTTTTTAAACATGCAATTATGGCATAAAGTGTAAAAATTTCATACATAGTATACATGAGATCGTTAAACCATGCTCTGATACCAATGAAGGGATTTTAATACGTATGCTATTCATATTTACACATAATATGGAGAATAAAAGGCATACCTTTTAAATCCTGATTGAGCCTTTTATGATAAAAATCTCCCGCCTTTCCTTTAACCCAACAGCGTCTCCGAACTACGATCGAGAACGGAACACTAATTCATAGTACAGTTAGAGTTTTTTGGACTGGATATTGGGAGCGGTGTTCGGCAATTGAAGTGTTGTTGTGAATTATCGATAGAGGATAACTATTTAACAAGGAAGTGGTTGAGCCACTTCCGAACTCTCTTCCCACGTCTAGTCACCCCACGTTCAAAATCACGAACGTCTCTATTGACCTTGTCAATTGGGGAACGATTAATTAACCCAAATGGGTCGGACCCTCCATGGGCGCTCCAATTGGATATCCATATTCCAACAATCATTCACATCACTTATCTCATACTCTCTCTCTCTAATATTTCCTATGATTTACTTCTAAAAAAATTTAATGATCTCATTTATTCTTGAGTAAATCTTTGGGTACATCCAACCTACTAATAACTTACCGAATGCAAGAAAGCAAGTCATTTTGGTTAATTTTTTTTTAATTCTATGCCTCTTTCTCCTTAAAATATTAGTGAACTCCCCCCTTTTCTCATACCGTGAAATCTGATCCTTCTCCTACAACTCCCTTTCTGGCTCACTCCTTGGCTCTTTGTCCAAAGTTACTCGCCTCCGTCAGCTCAACCTCTCCGATTACCCTTCTCTGATCAAATACCGGATTCACGTGACTCCCTCTCTTTTCTCCTATATTTCACTCCAAACAATAATTAATCTATGAAACTCTAATAAGGTAAACCCTTTTTTGAGTAATTTCTACTTTCAATTGATGGTATTTGTGACGCCCCCAAAATAGGTATACATCACCTATTCTGAGTCGCCAAATACATGGTACAAAATACAAATATAATCTTAAATATACAACATGAGCTGTGAGTTTTAATACAAATATTGTCTTCTAGACAGTATTCAAACTCAAAATAAGTCCTCAATACATTTATTAACACACTATTTCATAGAATAGTGAGGACTACTAATGCTATCCTCTGGACCGTCACTCCGTTTCCTGACTAGTCCCTGCTACGTTCTCATTTCCTGAAGAGAACAATGAAAGCAAAAGGGTGATCTCAACTAGCCCAGTAAGAAATATTATGACTAAGATAATGCAGAATATTTTATCATTAGCCTTCAATAGTGTTAAACTGATAAAATATAACAAACATCAAGTTTAACTGCAGCGGAACAAGAAATCCATTAAAAGAGTCAAGTAGAGAATAAAATCTACTATCTTCTATGATTTAAAAGGGTTTTCATCACTTTTATCATTTGAGACTCGACAATAAATAATTCATCATCATCCACACTTTACGACGATGATATTCATTAGTATCATGAACCACAAATTATCCATTACTACGGCCGAGGATATTTGTGTATTCTTCAATGGTCATGATCATGCCAACAAGCGTCCAAAGAATGCACTACGGGCCAATGAGAATTTTTACCACATCATTTGTAACATTACTACCATGATTATACAAGAATAATCCTCGGTCATAATCATACCAAGTCCATCTATGCACTATGGCCATAGATGACTTTCAACATAATATAAACATGAGGATGATGACAATGATATAAGAATTCAATAAAACAAGTTCAAGAATTAATTTATCCGGGAACCAATAACGTCCAAATTGTCAACATGATACTTTTTGTGGAGTAAAATTCAAGAATGCTCGGAAGAATATTTCTATGAAAAGATATCTTTGGATGAAGCGCAAATATCAAAGATATTCCACTAATTTCATGGAGTATAAAAGCCAAAACTTTAACCAACCGAGTATAATAAAGAATGGAATAACAAAAGAAATCACCGGGCATGCGATAGAGCCGCATGATGAGTTATTCCATTCGAATAATAAATAACGGAATTCAGTCACGCAGAAACGCGTACGCAGACGTGATAGGATATTGAGAATAATAAATAATGGAACCAGGTCAGGTCATGCGTAAACTCACAGACATGATATTCCAACAGAATAATAAATAATGGAACCAGGTCATGCGTAAATGTACATACAGGATATTCCAACAGAATAATAAATAATGGAACCAAATCATGCGTAAACGCACAGACAAGATGTTCCAACAGAATAATAAAGAATGGAATAACAAAAGAATTTCACCATGTATGCGGTACTTCGCATAGACAGCTTATTCCAACATAATAATAAAGAATGAAATAACAAATTTTTTTTACCAAGTATAGGATAGTTCGCGTATATAGGTTATTCCAACAGAATAATAAAGAATGGAATAACAGAAGTTCTCTTTATGAATACAAAAGAAATAATACCCCTTATCTTAGAAGAAACTGGATATAGGAGTAGTGAAGTAGCAGAATACTTTTCTTCTTTCTCTCTATAGTTTCTCTCTCTAGAGTTTCAGTGAATTCGTAAAAAAAATAATGAAGGAATGAACTTCTATTTATAGGAGAATGTACTGAATAGTAACTAATTTATGAATGGTCCAGATTGATTTACTTTTAAACGGACGATCCATATTAAATTACTATGCAGTATTAATAAAATATTCTAATAAAATAAAATCTTTTAAATAAAATAAAATATATTCTATTTATAATCTAATAAAACGAATAACTTTATAAAAGTATTCTGTTTTATATAAAAAATTTTCTATTTTATTACATTTATAATAATAATAAAATAAAACTTATCACCTTTATTATAATTCACAATTTTAATTGACCAGGTCGTTCCCAGGAAAGAGGGGGCTTTCCAATAAGAATTTCTCTCTATTGGCGCACAATTAGGTGACCAAACCTCTCCTGGGCAGAACTTCTAGACATCGTTAATATTGCAAATAATAATATTAATAATTTTGTTATCTCAATTATTGATTTAATAATATATAAAATATCGACAATAATTGAATCAAATAACATGAGATACTATATAACAATTACTATAGCAATAATTGAACAAAACTGAGTGACTTCTCACGTAAGCATCAATAATCAAAACCGTGTGCTACTATGCAACCACACGTAATACTGTACTTTTAACACCGGGTGTTTCAACAGTTAACGGTAAAACTTCCGCCGTTATTTTCATAAAAAGATATTTTTATCGTTTTCGCAATCCGACAATAATTCCGTTGTGGGGTCCACTAATGATTGTGCTGTTGTACGGATATTCCCCGAAAAAAAGAATATTATACAACAACTTGCATATTTTTCAAAATTTATAAATATTACCCACAACTATAACATTATCTCAAATCCACACCATAATTTAGAAAAAAATATTTCGAGAAAATTAAATCTTTATTCGTAAAATTTGGGAGTTTACAGTATTGTTTCATTTCGCTTAATTGATTTGTGTTTAATTGGGTTCTTCATAATCTTCGCTTTATTACCCAAAAGAAGAAGAGGGTTTTTCAATTATCTTAGTCATCTCTACTTTGTGTATAATTACAATTTAATTTGGGTTTCTTGTCAAATTTTTGATGGTACTCTTTTATTATTATTTTTCTCAATGTGTTTTGTCTTCCAAGTTTTTTTTATGCTTGTTGTTAATAATTTGTATTGTTATGTAACATAGATTTCTGATTGGCCTTTAAATACATAAAATGTGACACCCCAAAATAGGTATACTTCACCAATTCTGAGTCGCCAAATACATGGTACAGAATACAAATACAAACTTAAATATATAACATGAGCTGTGAGTTTTAATACAAATATTATCTTCTAGACAGTATTCAAACTCAAAATAAGTCCTCAATACATTTATTATCACACTATTTCACAGAATAGTGAGGACTACTAAAGCAAACATCTGGACCGTCACTCCGTTCCTCGACTAGTCCCAGCTATATTCTTATTTTCTGAAGAGAACAATGAAAGCAAAGGGTGAGCTCAACTAGCCCAGTAAGAAATATTATGACTCAGATAATGCAGAATAAATTATCGTTAGCCTTCAACAGTGTTAAACTGATAAAATACAATAGACATCAAGTTTAACTACAGCGGAACAAGCAATCCATTAGAATAGTCATGTAGAGCATGATATCTACTATCTTCTATGATTTAAAAGAATTTATCATCAATTTTATCGCTGAGACTCAGCATAATAAATAATCCACATCATCGAATTACCCCTGCACTACGACCAATGATATTCATTAGTATCACGACCATAAATTATCCATGCACTACGGGACAAGGATATTCGTGTTTTCATCAATGGTCATGATCATGCCAACAACTGTCCATCAATGCACTACTGGCCAATGAGGACTTTTACCATATCATTTGTAACTTTACGGTCATGATTATACCGAATAATTTCTAATCATAATCATACCAAGTCCATCTATGCACTACGGGCCAAAGATGAATTTCATAACAATATAAGCATGAGGATGATGACAATGATATAAGAATTCAATTAAAAGAAATCAAAGGATAAATTTTTAAAGATTTATAATTTAATTTATTCAGAATTCAATAATGTCCAAATTGTCAACATGATACTGCTTTGTGGAGTAAAATTAAAGAATAATATTGTATCAAAAAATGATTTGGACCGAAAAGAAATCAATTTTTGTCATGAATAGTACCTCGGGTAAATAGTAACCGAGTGAATAGTACCCCGTGAATAGTAACTTCAGGAATAGTAACTCCGTGAATAGTACTCCGGCATAAAAAAGTTAAAACTTATCAAGAATGCTCAGAATAATATTTTCATAAAAAGATACTGGATGAAGAACAAATATCAAGGATATTCTACTAATTTTATGGAGTATAGAAGCCAAAACTTTAACAAATTGAGTGTAGAATTCGAAATCTGAAATGAAATAATATTACTTACATACTACAGAGTATGGAAGAAAATATTATTTCATACGATTACTGAACAAAAATAATATCCCTTACCTTGAAAAGAAGAGTATTCCAACTGGTATAGTGGGGGATATTCTTGAGAAAACTTTCACTATTTTCTACACTCAAAGCTTCCTTAAACTCTAAAGAAATACGCTCAATATTATAGAAGAAGAATTTTTTTATTCTGGTGTAATTTTCAATTCTAACTAAGTATCCTATTTATTGGAGAATAGAAAGGATGCTATTTGAATAAAATCACGGACGCACAGTGTTTGAAATTCACGGGCGATGCACCGACGAAATTTTTTGAAAATTTTAATTTCACTATTTATTACTGTACAATAAAATATTCTAATAAAATAAAAACTTTAAATAAAATATAATATATTCTATTTATAATCTAATAAAATAATATATATATATATATATATATATATATATATATATATATATATAACACACACACCTGCACACACTTTTCCTTAAACACACACACATTTAATATATATAATAATAATAATACTTCCTTCCACCAAACGACAACTTATGCCAACTATATATATATATATATTATATATACTCCATTCCTGATTCATTCCCGTGATCATATATACACTTTATTCCTTCTTGATCCATTCCTGTAACATTTGTTTATATAAATATATATATAATATATATAGTTATATTTATAAACTCACCCCACCCGCGACTCCTAATTATATATATAAAACAAAATTGAGATAACTTTCTCCCGATAATTTTGAAAAATAGGTAAATAGGGGTTCATATAATAAGAAAAATTTAAAACAAATACATCATAAAAATCCCCTCAATATTTTTAACAACATTTATTCATCATTATTATAACTCGCAATATTAACAACCAGATCGTTCCTAGGAAAGAGGTGGTTTTCCGATAAGAATTTGTCCCTATTGGCGCGCAATTAGGTGACCAAACCTATCCTCGATAGAACTTTCTAGACATGATTAATTATGCAAATAATAATATGAATAACTTGTCATCTAAATTATTGATTTAATAATATTTAAAATATTGTGACAATAATTGAATCAAATAATGTGAGATACTATGCAGCAACTATTGTGGCAATAATTGAACACAACTGAGTGACTTCTCACGTAAGCATCAATAATCAATACCGTGTTCCACTATGCAACCACACGTATTACTATACTTTTAACACCGGGTATTTTAACAGTTAACGGTAAAACATTCACCGTTATTTTTATAAAAAGATATTTTTGTCGTTTTCTCATTCCGACAATAATTTTGTTGTGGGGTCCACCAATGATTGTGCTGTCGTACGAATATTCCCTGTTAAAACGAATATTTCCCGACCAATCGAATATAATATAACAACTTGCGTACTTTACAAAATCTATAAATATTACCCAAAACTATAACATTATATCAAATTCACTCCTTAATATTCAAAAATGATATTTATAGAAAATTCATCTTTATTCATAAAAGTTGGGGTCTTACAACCTCCCATTCTTATGAAATTTCGCCCTCAAAATTAGGGTACATACCTGGTATGTCGAAGAGGTGAGGATATCTTGATTTCATTTCAGATTCTAGCTCCCAGGTCATTTCCTCAACATCTTGTTTTCTCCACAAAACTTTAACTTGAGGTATAACCTTGGAGCGTAGAATATGTTCCTTCTTATCCAAGATTTTAACAAGAACCTCTTCATATGTTAAATCTTCCGCTATTTTGTCCGGTTCTAACTCAATAATGTGGTTCGGGTCTTCCATATATTTACGTAACATGGATATGTGAAAAACGTTATGAACACGAGACATACTTGACGGTAAAGCGAGTCTATAGGCCACAGTTCCTATTCAGTAAAGGATTTCAAATGGGCCAATGAATCGAGGATTGAGCTTTCCTCTCTTTCCAAATCTCGTAACTCCTTTCCACGGAGTAACACGTAATAACACATGTTCTCAAATATTGAATTCCACGCCCTTTCGATGAAGATCAGCGTAATTCTTTTGTCCATCTTGTGAGGTTTTTATACGTTGCCGGATCATTTGAATCTTTTCTGTAGTCATACGTACCAATTTCGGTCCTAACAATGTTGCTTTACCCACCTCGTCCCAGCATACTGGAGGACGACACTTTCTTCCATACAACGCCTCAAATGGAGCCATGCCGATACTTGCTTGATAACTGTTGTTGTAGGAAAATTCCACCAATGGTCAGAACTTGTCCCAACTTCCTTTGAAGTCAAGGACACAGAGTCTTAATAGATCCTCAAGAGTTTGAATAGTCCTCTCCGACTGCCCGTCCGTTTGAGGATGATAAGTCGAACTGAATCGTAAATTCGTGCCCATAGCTTTTTGTAAACTAACCCAAAACC
The DNA here is from genome assembly GCA_020205615.1 of Panax quinquefolius. Lineage (NCBI taxonomy): Eukaryota > Viridiplantae > Streptophyta > Magnoliopsida > Apiales > Araliaceae > Panax > Panax quinquefolius. Next base: position 136,165,723 of record CM035155.1, read on the forward strand.
GTGAAGTGAATCTTGGGTCTCGATCCGAAACTATGGATACTGGCATACCATGCAGTCTTACAATCTCGTTTATGTACATACGAGTAAGACATTCAAGTGAATAAGTTTCTCGTATAGGTAAGAAATGAGCAGACTTGGTCAATCTATCAACAATGACCCAAATTGCATCTATGCCTTGAGAAACCTTGAGAAGACCAGTAACAAAATCCATGTTAATGTGCTCCCACTTTCATTCTATAATTTCAAGTGGTTGCAATGGACTTTTTGGCACTTGATGCTCTGCCTTGACTCATTGACAAGTTAAACACCTTGAGATAAACTCCGTTATCTCTCTCTTCATATTGCTCCACCAAAATGTATGTCGAAGATCACGATACATTTTGGTACTCCGAGGATGGATTGCAAACGATGTGTTAGGCGCCTCCATCATGATTTTATACTTTAAATCAGGGTCGTTAGGAACACAAAGTCTGGAGTTGACTCGTAGTATTCTTTCTTCATCAATTCTTTCTTCTGGGATAGCACCTTCTTGCACTTTCTTTCTCATACGCATCAACTCCAGGTCTTTAACTTGAGCCGCTTTAACTTTATCGATTAAAGTCGGTTCTACTCATATGTTTGCCATCAATACATGGGTCCCTTGAGTCTTTAACTCTATCTCCATCCTTTGCAAGTCATACAAAATGGGCCTTTACGTTGACATTATCACACTCGTACCCGCATATGATCTTCTACTCAATGCGTCATCTACCACGTTCGCTTTTCCAGGATGGTATTGAATAGTATGATCATAATCTTTCAACAGTTCGAGCCAACGTCATTGTCGCATGTTGAGTTCCTTTTGGGTGAAGAAATATTTGAGGCTTTTATGATCCGTATAGATCTTTACTTTCTCCCCATACAGGTAATGCCTCCAAATTTTAAGTGCGAAGACAACAGCTGCTAACTCTAAATAATGAGTAGGATAATTCCTCTCATATTCTTTGAGTTGTCGAGAGGCATAGGCTATGAATTTCCCATGTTGCATGAGAACACATCCTAACCCTCTGCTGAAGACATCTTGTATATGACAAATCCTCAAGGCGGATGGTATTGTCAAAACAGGTTCTGAAATGAGTCTTCTCTTGAGTTCTTGAAAACTCTTCTCACATTCTTCGCTCTAACTGAATTTTGTATCTTTCCGAGTCAGCTGAGTTAATGGAGTAGCGATTCGAGAAAACCTTTGACGCCCCCAAAATAGGTATACAACACCCATTTTGAGTCACCAAATACATGGTACAGAAAGAAAACTACAACTTCATTATTACAATTGTCGTGCAAAATACGACAACACATACTGTGAGTTTAAATACAATATTGTCTTCTAGACAATATCCATACCCAAATAAATTCCTCATTACAATTATTGATGCACTATTCTACAAAATAGTGAGGACTACTAAAACAGCTATCTTGAATCATCACTCCATACCCCGGCTAGTCCTTGCTGAATTCTCACCTCCTGAGAACAAAAATGGAACAAAAATGAAAAGGGCGAGCTCAACTAGCCCAGTAAAGAATATTATGACTAAGATAATATACAACATATTATCCTTAGTCTTAAACAGGGAAAAATCTGATAGAATACAATAGAGAACAAGTTTTAGATCAACAACCGCAGCGGAAACAACAGTTCATTAGAAGATTTAAGTAGAGAATAAAATCTACTATCATCTATGAATTTAAAAGTACATCATTAATATTTTATCCCTGTAACATCAATCAATATACATCTTGCATCAAATATTCATCTTTGCACTACGGGCCAAAGATATTCATTTGTATCACCAGTTGGTTATGTTCATCTCAACACCTGTTCATCTTTGCACTATGGGCCAAATATATTCATCAGGTAATCATTCATCTTTGTACTACAGGCCAAAGATATTCATCAAGTATCACCATTAAGGACTGAGGATGATGAAAAATATTTTAGAGAACAAATCAAGTGAGACAGAAGGATAAATATTAGGGATTCGTATTTCGGTTTATCCAAATTCAATAATACTTCATAATAACCAAGTGTGAAGTAGAATTCAAAAATAAAGATCAAAACATGGATACAATCAAAGATAGTAACCATAAAAGACATATCGGGATGAAAAGAGAAAATTTTATTTTCAGGTGAATAAAGTGTCATATCGTGAATAGTGCCGAGTATCGTGAATAGTAACTTGAGCACAAAAAGGTAGAAATTCCACAATAAAATTCATAACAATATCTCAAAGATAATGATATTGAAGAAAATAATATCATTTAAGAAGAAAATAATATCCCTTACCTCAAAGAATCAGTACTTCGGAAGGAAAGGTCGGAAGTGATGCTGAATGAAACTTGTACTGAACAACAACTCTCAAAGTATCTAAATACTCACAAAATACGCTCAATAATATAGAGAGACAAAGAGAGAAAGCTTATGTTTCTGGTGTATTTTCAATTCTAACTTAGCCCTCTATTTATAGGAAAATGTTAGCACACCGAAGCAGACTTGACCTACTACTTGATGGCTTTACCTGCTACTATTGCCACCCACCACATTTGAAATAAAATTCAGCACATTTCTTCACCAACCACAAGTGGAGCCAACACAATTCTAGAATTTTCCAACAAAATCATTTATAAACCTAATTTCTGAATCAGTCACCTCTTAAAATACATAACAAATCATACGTTCATTTTTAACGGTTCAAAATTTGTGGACATATACTCAACTTATATATGTCTAACATATCCAAAAATCACAACGATCCAACGGTCGGATTAAAAATTATAACTCACGCAATATATCGTAAAAATACTGATTTGATTTTTAATACCTTCATTCCGATAAACATACTGATAAAACACCTCAACATTAAATCCTTCAATTATAACCACATAAAATAAATAAATCCATCATTTATATCCACATCAAATAAATATTTCCTTATCATATAAATCAATAATTAATTATTCACAAATAATATTCCAACAGTGTTAACGGTAACAACTACGCTGTTATTTATAAAAACTCAAACTTGTCGTTTTCTTCATCCGACGCGATTATTACATTATATGAGGCCCACGAATGGGTCGTAAAGTCGCATCGAATATTCCCCGACCACAAGAATATTCCACGACCAAACGAATATTCCCCGACAAAAAATGAATATTTTATAACCACTTGCTTATTTTGTAAAATTTGCACATTTCACCCATAACCAAAGTATTATATCAAATTAACTCCTTATTATTTTAAGATAATAAATAGAGAAAATTTAATTTTTATTCATAATAAGATGGGGTCTTACAAAACCCTTCTACGAATCTTCGATATTAACCAGCTAATCCGAGAAAGCTACGTATTTCGATCACTGATTTAGGTTGCTCCCAGCTTTGAATTGTGTCAATCTTTGCCGGGTCAACAGATATTCCATGACTTGATACTACGTACCCAAGGAATGATACTTCCTCAAGCTAGAACTCGCATTTCTTTAACTTAGCATAAAGTTTGTTTTCATGAAGCTTTTAGAGTATTAGCCTCAAGTGTTGCTCATGATATTCATGGCTTTTGGAATATATGAGAATGTCATCAATAAAGACAACCACAAAATGATGCAAATATTCCTTAAATACTCGGTTCATCATGTCCATGAAGGCAGCAGGAGCATTAGTCAATCCAAAAGACATGACTAGGAATTCATAATGCCCGTACCGAGTTTTGAAAACCGTCTTTGGAATATCATTGGTTTTAATCTTCAATTGGTGATATCCGGAATGAAGATCAATCTTTGAAAAGAATTTGGTGCCTTGCAACTGGTCAAACAGGTCATCAATGCGAAGTAACGGGTATCTATTTTGACAGTGACATGGTTCAACTACCGATAATCAATACAAAGTCGCATACTCCCATCTTTCTTCTTCACGAATAGAACAGAGCACCCCAAGGAGACGTACTAGGACGAATGAAACCGATATCTAACAATTCCTGCAGTTGGGTCTTTAACTCCTGAAGTTCAATAGGAGCCATTCGATATGGGGCTTTGGAAATGGGGTTTGTACCGGGTTCAAGGTCGATACAAAATTCAATTTCACGCTATGGGGGTAGGCCAGGAAGTTCTTCAGGGAATACGTCAGGAAATTTATTAACAATAGAAATATCATTCAAATCTGAAGTATTTTTGTTTAAATCTATGACATGGGCTAAGAAAGCATGACAACCGTTTTTCAATAAACGAATAGCTTTATGGCTTGATATGACAATGATTGATTTTAATGATTTGGTTGCTTGAATTCGCATAATAGGTTGGTTAGGAATATGAAAGCTAACAATGTAAGACCCCAATTTTTTTTTTTTTAAATAAAATTGAATTTCCTCTATTCATTATCTTGAAATAATAAGGAGTTTATTTGATATAATATTTTGGTTATGGGTGAAATGTGAAAATTTTACAAAATAAGCAAGTGGTTATAAAATATTTATTTTTGTCGGAGAATATTTGTTTGGTCGTGAAATATTCTTGTTGTCGGGGAATATTCGTACGACGGCACAACCATTTGTGGCCACATTAAAGAATAACTATCTTGAAAATTACAATTTTGAGTTTTTATAAATAACAACGCATTACTTATTCTGCTAATTAACCTTTGTTGGATTACACTGGTGGTTAAAATACAAGAATATCGCAGCGTGGTTGCACAAAGAAAGCTACGGTTTTGCATAGTATTTTGAATTATTAATTCTTTTGTAAGAAGACACTACTCAATAATTGTTACGAGTAATTCTTTGCTCAATATTTTTTTATTGATTCATAAATTTGCGTTGATATTTTATATTATTGTTGTTTCAATAATTGTCACGACAAGATTTTCCATTATCGGATCAATAATTCATATTATTTGAATAATATTATTAGATAGCATTATTGGCAATGTCTAGAAAGTTACATCAAGGAGAGGTTTGATCACCTAATCATGGCGCCGAGAAGGAGAAATCCTTATCGGAAAGCCCCTCTTTCTCGGGAGCCGCTTGGTTGTCATTATTGTGATTACGTAATATTATTTGTGAATAATTAATTATTGATTTATATGATAAGGAAATATTTATTTGATGCGGATATAAATGATGGATTTATTTATGTGGTTATAAATGAATGAATTAATGTTGAGGTGTTTTATCAATATTTTTTCGGATTGGAGGTATTATAAAAATCAAATCGGTGTTCTTAAAGCTCTATTGCGTGAGTTATAATTTTTAATCCGACCGATGGATCGTTGTGATTTTTGGATATGTTATACATATATAAGTTGAGTATATATCCACAAATTTTGAACCGTTAAAAATTAACGTATGATTTGTTATGAATTTTAAGAGGTGTTGAAAATCTCCCGTTTGTGGAATTCGGATATTTTCTGTTAAGAATTTGAAAAAACTTTCTTCAGCAAAGTTGTAGAGAATTCAATTTCGTATGAAATGGACATAAAATTCATATTTTTATGATAAAAGGGCTATTTTTCATGAATTATTAAAGTTTCAAAAATTAAATATTTTTATTAAAATTGTGGGTGGGACCCACTTTTGATTTTTTGTTGAAAACATGTGCTGGAATTAAATTTCAAAGGTGGATGGCTGAGTTGGTCTTGGTTGGTGCGTACAAAAAAAAAAAAAAATAATATTATTTTATTATTTAGTCTCTTATGACTTTCTAGCATTTTTCTAAAAATAGGCGCTTAGGTTAGAATTGAAAATCACACCAGAAATACGTTTTCTTTCTCTCTATATTATCGAGCGTATTTTTGTGAGTATTTTGATACTTTGAGAGTTTCTATTCAGTGCAAGTTTCCTTTGGCTTTACATCCGATATTCCATTCAGAAGTATTGTTCTTTTGAGGTAAGGGATGTTATTTTCTTCTTAAATGATATTATTTTCTTCAATATCATTATGCCGAAATATTGATATGAGTTTGATTATGGAATTTCTACCTTTTTGTGTCGGGGTTACTATTCACGTATACGACACTATTCACAAATATGACACTATTCACGAATACGACACTATTCACCAAAAAATGAAATTTTCTCTTTTTCGTCCTAGATGTCTATTATGGTTACTATATTTGATTTTATCCATGTTTTGATCTTCATTCTTGAATTTTACTCTATTATGGTTTATTATGGAGTATTTTTAAACTTGAATTATCTAAAGTACGAATATCTAAACTTTGTCCTTTTATCTTACTGGATTCGTTCTCTAAAATGTTTTTCATCATCCTCAGTCCTTAATGGTGATACTTGATGAATATCTTTGGCCTGTAGTGCAAAAATGAATGATTACCTGATGAATATCTTTGGCCCGTAGTGCAAAGATGAACAGATGTTGAGATGAACATGACTAACTGGTGATATAAATAAATATCTTTGGCCCGTAGTGCAAAGATGAATATTTGATGCAAGATGTTTATTGATTGATGTTACAGGGATAAAATATTGATGATGGAATTTTAAATTCATAGATGAAAGAAGATTTCATTCTCTACTTAACTCTTCTAATGAATTATTGTTTCTGCTGCAGTTGTTGATCTAAAACTTGTTGTCTATTATATTCTATCAGATTTTTCCCTGTTGAAGACTAATAATAATTTATTGTATATTATCTTAGTCATAATATTTTTTACTGGGCTAGTTGAGCTCACCCTTTTCCTTTTTGCTCTATTTTTCTTCTTAGGAGGTGAGAATATAACAGGATCTAGTCGGGGTATGGAGTGATGGTTCTAGAAAGTTGTTTTAGCAGTCCTCACTATTTTGTAAAATAGTGTATCAATAATTGTAATGAGGACTTATTTGAGTGTGGATATTGTCTAGAAGACAATATTTGTATTTAAACTCACAGTTTATGTGTTGTCGTATTTTGCACGACAATTGTATTAATAAGTTGTAGTTGTTTCTGTACCATGTATTTGGCGACTCAGAATGGGTTGGATGGATTGAACCTATTTTGGGGCGTCACAGTTGGTATCAGAGCTTAGGGATATGGTCTCTGGCGGAGATCGAGGAATAGAACTAGGAGGGGAGAGATGAGTAAATCCTTCGCTAGTGTGTCCTACCTAAGCTTATTTGTTGGTCGGTCATAATATAGGGATATTATGTGATATGTTAATTTGTGTAATTAACCTTTGTTTTATGGTAGTTTTTTACGAATGGCAGCTGAGAACGTTAACAATGGAGTGAATGAGACTGTGCAACAACCTTCAATCACCAACCAAGAGAACGTGCAACAGGAAGGCAATATTCCTCCTATAAACAACACTAACGAGCAAACGATGAATGTTGGGATGTTTAGAAATTTTTTGCAGTTCATGCAAAATTAGACGAGGGAGACTCATGTATAAAATACGGGTGGAAATGATAGCAACGCGCGGTTTATCACAGCCAAGTAGATCAAGGAGTTGGGACCACTAGAATTCTTTGGAAAGCCAGTTCCGATCAAGGCAGAAACGTGGGTTTAGAAAATTACCAAGATATTCGATGTCTTGGGATTCACGGAGGAACAGAAGGTTCCATTCGCCACCTTTATGTTTCGTGGGGAGGCAGATTACTGGTGGGAATCTGTGAAGCGTACCCAGCCAGCCGAACTCAACATGTCTTGGGAAACGTTTCAGAAACTATTCAATGACAAGTACTTTCCTGAAAGTATTCGTCACATGAAGGAGGTAGAGTTCATCAAACTGGAGAAAAACAATATGAACGTGTCGCAGTACGAAGCTAAGTTTGCCGAATTATCCCGATTTGCATCCCATTTGGTTGATAATGAGGAGAGAATGACTCGAATGTTTCTGCGAGGTTTGAAACCCAAAATACGTCAATACCTCATTTCTCATAACTTTGTTTATATTTAGATGTTGTGAATATGGCTCAGTTATTGGAGCGCAATAATGAGTCAGCTCAACCGAAGAATAACGACCAACAACTCGATGATAATAAATCAAATGGGCATTGGTCATTAGAAAAATGATAACCATCGTGGAGGAAATTATCATGCCAAAAATGGTAACCACTTCGGTGGTAATCATGGCCAAGATAATAGAAGAAATAATTCAAGTGGAAATTTCAAGAAGAAAAGATTTAACGATGACGGGAAGACGTCGGCAGCAGCACCAGCAACAAATTCCAGGGGAGGAGAACGACCACCAGTTAGATGCTACAAATGCAGAGAGGAGGGACATATAAGTCCAAACTATTCATAGCCTTCCAAAGTATGTTTTAGTTGTGGAAAAGACGGTCACATAGCTCGATTTTGTCCTGTAGCGAAATCAAGTCCAGCTGGGACGGTGGCACCTGTTGGTCATTTTACCGATTAATATATGGGTGCAAGTATCCACGGTCAACAAGTAATAAAGAGTAAGTAAAGTATCGTTCCCACGGAGAATTAACTAATATATTTCACCAAGCATTAACCCATAACCAAGTTAGTCTTATTTAAAAGAATGATACTATATTTTTTTATGTAAACTATGAAATAAAATAAACCTAATTATTCCAAGAGTGAGACTAGATAATGAAGACCTGAGATCATAATTTCATCAATTGACTCATTCAAATCCATACATTTCATGTTAAACCAAACTAATTGTACCGGTTTGTTACTCGAGAACATAAAAGTAAAGTATAGCCATCTCTCAATTTACCATACCCATATCACATATAATCCACAGTTGATAGAATACACATGAACCCCCACATTACCTAAGCCACTATTTGTCTATGTGATTTATGAATAATTAGGGTTTAATCTCAAGTTCTCAATTGACTACAAATGGTGCGTCGGTATATGTCTATCCTAAGCACAAATTATACATCCCAACACAATGTAGAATATACAATCATAAGCTATTAAGATCAGATCCAAACCCATACTTCATCTCTCAAGTCCATATGGATTATCACAATAATTGATGGCCAATCAACTAAGCAATTAAGCATGAATCTTAATAGACAAACCCATAGAAATCAATAAGGCTATCAATGAAACATATCAGAAATAATTAATCCATAGAATCCATTACAATCTCAGAATAGTGTTTAAATCATAACTGAATTAAAGCTATCATCCACATATTGAATAAACATCATAAGATATAATTAGGAATCAAAGAGAGAGTAAGAATAGAGAATGGTAGTGCAAATCTGTTCTCTTGATCCAAGGTTGAATCTCCAATGCTTTCCAATCGCTTCAAGTCTTCAATCTAATCAACTCTAGAAATCACTACTCTAATATATTCTAATCTAATTATTCCAAGTTGAAGAAAGAAAAATAGCAGTAGCTTGAGCCCCCAAGGGGTGAAATGTCTCTTACATGATGAAAATACGTCTAGTATATATGCCCTAATTGAACCCCTCTCCAAATTACGCTTCAATTGCACTGTTTAATGAAAAGTCAGCTTTGGTCAACACCCGAAGTCGTGCGGCTGCCCAGGAATTGGCCTGAAGTTGGGCGCTGCCGCGTTCAAGCAAAAAATCATGTTTTTTGGCTCCAGGGTCGTGTGCGGCCGCGCGGGAAATGCACTACAAATTCGCGCGCCCGCGCGGTCCATTTTCTGCTGCAGTGTCCTCTGGTAGAATGGCCATAACTTTTGATCCGGAAAGAGTTACGGGGCCTGTCACCTATCAAATTGAAGTTATCGACGAGCTCTACAACTTTCATTCTTTGATGGCTGAGAAATTCTGGCCGGATGAAGGTTGGAATTTGGCTGGAAGGGACTGCTATGAAAATGGCTAACCAAAACAGCGAAGTTTGACGTCCGTTGGTACAAAGATCATAACTCTTGCATTCGAACTCCAATTAGAACGATTCAAGATGTTTCGGAAAGCTACGAAGACGCTATACAATGTAAGCTAAGTTCCAAACCAAGAACATGAAGTAAACATGAAAGCCCAAATGATGTCCGAATTGTTTTTCTTTGCATTTTCTTTGCTTTTCCTTACCAATAGTCGCTCACACCGCTCCCAAACATAAGATCTACAAAATAAACACAAAATGAATGAAAAGTAACTAAGAAACATGAATATAAGCAACTAATTCAAATAAAAGATACCGGATAAGTAGGTATAAAACCAACTTATCAAATACCCCCAAACTTAAACCGTTGCTTGTCCCCAAGCAACACAATATAATGCAATCTACATGCTATGCAAGCTACGCTACTATGACAATGAATCCCCAGATTTCCAGCCATGTTATGAATTCCAGTGAGACATGCCTTAGAGAAATATCACGATTCAAGAACAAAGCATCAAACTAAGCTAAAGACATAATGACATACAACCAAATAATCCTAACCTGCTATAAAGATGCTGTGTGTGTGTGATGTGTTCATGGATAGGCTTGACAACGGTGAAGATACCACATGCTAAATTGCTTAAGACAGAAAATTAACGTTTAAGTCAAGAACTGCATATACTAATGAGACATCAACTACTCCAACACATCAATTCAAATTAGATGAACATCAATAAAAATGGCTATGTTTATATTAGTGCTCTTGACTACTTTCCTGTGATATGTGAACTTTCTTGCATGATGGTGGTAATTAGATGAAGTATTAAATGAAGTTAGGATACCATTATTTCCAAACTTGATTTATTCCATTATTATTCATGTTTTAGTTATTATTTGCATTTAGAGTAATTCACAATTATAATATTTAGTTTAAGCATATAAAAATAGTGATTTAGTTGATGCATAGTGGTTTGAATTAAACAACTTTCTCTGTGGGATCAATACTCTATTTACTCTGTATTACTTGTTGACACATGTATGCTTGCATGAGTTAGAGCTCTTTTGTTAGAACTAAAAAAGAGGCAACAAGTTTTTGGCGCCATTGCCGTGGAAAGACGTTTAAATTTAAATAGTTATCATCAATTTCAAGCTATATAGTATGACTTAGACAAATCTAATCTTATCTCATTTCTATTTTTGTTTTGTTTTGGTTTCAGGTACTTATAGATTTTTATGCACACGCGATCATCCAACTCAGAATTAACACCAGCGCAGGATAACATTAACGGAAGAGGTTGGAAAGCAAGTGTGCGGAGAAATTTGCAATCTCAGTTAGAAAGTACTACAGTTAGTATGGCAGAAGAACAGAGAATTGAGCAAAGAGAAGAGCACCGGGCTCTAAGAGACTACTCCATGCCGAATATCAATGGACTTCAGTCTAGCATAGTCAGACCGGCGATAGCAACAAATACTTTCGAGATTAAATCGGGCACTATTCAGATGGTACATAATTCGGTACAGTTTGGGGGTGCTGCTACGGATGATCCGAATGAACACCTGTTGAGTTTTATCGAGATTTATGATACATTCAGATACAACGGTGTGACGGAGGATGCTATTAGACTTAGGCTATTCCCATTCTCATTGAGGGATAAGGCGAGAAGTTGGCTGCATTCTTTGCCATCAGGGTCAATCACTACATGGGAGGACTTAGAACAGAAATTCTTAGCCATGTTTTTCCCAATGGCTAAGACTGCAAAGATGAGGACGGCTATCTCTCAGTTCGAGCAACAACAGGGTAAGTTCTTATATGAAGCATGAGAGAGATATAAAGAGATGCCGAGGAAGTGTCCATATCACGGTATGCCGGATTGGATGGTAATCAATACGTTTTATAATGGATTGGGTTGGCAATCGAGACCTATTGTAGATGCAGCTGTAGGAGGGGAATTATGGGCGAAGAGCTATGACGAGGCCTATACCCTCATCGAGACTATGACAACGAATGACTTTCAGAATCCTACATCTCGGATGCCTCATCCCAAGGTTGCAAGTTTGTTGGAGGTAGATGCTATTACTCAGTTGTCGGCACAGATTGCAGCTATGGCAAAGAAAATAGATACACTGGCAGAGAGCAAAGTGAAAACAGTTGCCTTCGTATATGAGATTTGTGCGGGGTCACACTCAACAGATCAGTGTGTTATCAGCTCGGAGTTGGTACAGTATGTGAGTAATTACAGGAAAGACCAAGGACAATTTCAGAACACATACCACCCCAACAACCGTAATCATCCAAACTTCACTTGGTCTAATAACCAAGGGAATCAACGAAATCGGCCAAATAGAATCAACAATTTTAGTCACGGTATCTCAATTTACATTTTACACCAAAACCAATTAGATTTAGGATTTTCTCAACAACAATAACATCACACTCCAGCTGCACCTCAGCAAGAGAAGAAATCAGAAGTGGAGGAGATGATGTTGAAATATATGGAAAACACAGAGGTAATGATCAAAAGCCAAGCAGTGGCTATTAAGAATTTGGAGACTCAGATGGGGCAAATGGCGAGCATGCTTAACAACAGGCCCCAAGGTTCATTGCTAAGTAATACAGAGACAAATCCAAGAAGAGACGGGAAGGAGCAGTGTCAAGCGATCACATTGAGGTTTGGGAAAAATATTGCAGACACTGACAGTCGCGCCCGCGCTCAATTGTACTAAAGAAGCACGCGAGGCAGAGCAGTTGACTGCTGATGAAGAAAATCTGAAAAATTTTGAGGTTCAGCATGACGAGAAGGATAAAGCAAGATCAGAGGAGAAGCTTAAGAATTCAGTACCACCAGTTCACCCTCAGGTACCGTATCCATAGAGATTAAATAAGCAGAGGGAAGATAAACAATTCAACAAGTTCTTGGAGGTATTTAAAAAGCTATAAATCAACATACCTTTTGCCGAGGCATTGGAACAAATGCCAAGTTATGCAAAGTTCATGAAAGGTATATTGTTAAGGAAGAGGAGATTAGATGAATTTGAGACAGTAGCCTTGATAGAGGAATGCGATGCGGTGCAAAGGCTTCAAAGAAAATTACCTCGAAAAAGTGAAGGATCCGAAAGCGACTTCACACAATTCGCGTACAATCGGAAGATGAGCTTCAGTAAATATTTCTGTGATCTTGGGGCAAGTATAAATTTGATGCCCTTGTCAGTATTCAATCAATTGGGATTGCCAGATCCAAGGCTGATAAACATTTCTTTACAGCTAGCTGACAGATCCATCACGTATCCACGGGGAATTGTTGAAGATGTGTTGGTAAAGGTGGACAAATTTATCTTTCCGACTGACTTCATCATCTTAGATTACGAGGAAGATAAAAGCATACCAATCATACTGGGGAGACCATTCTTAGCCGCAAGCAGGACTTCAATAGATGTGCAAAAAGGGGAACTCACGATACGTGTACAATATCAAGAGGTCACCTTTAATGTCCTCAAACCCATGAAGTTCCCATCAGATGAAGAAGAATATTTTCGGATTGATTCGGTGGATCGAGGCCTAAATGATGAGGTACAAAATTTGGTAAACTATAAGCCATTGAGTTGTGTAATTGGTGAAAATTCAGAGTTGAAGGTAGAGCCATTGACGAAAGCTGAAGTTATTAAATTGCTGGGTGAGGTGGATAGGCAGAAAGTCACCACAATTCTTCCTTTGACATGAGATTCAGAGACAGTCAAGCTAATTGACTATAACTTAGCGCTTGATGGGAGGCAACTTATTATTTCTATCTCTATTTTCTTTTTAATCATTCAGTTAGGTTAATTTGGTTAGCTCATTTTTATTTCATTTGTGATAGTTTGTCTGTGTTGCATGATTAAGTGTGTAGCAGAATTTGCATTGAGAATGTTTAAAAAAGGTTAGAGTTTATTTGGTCATTAATTCATGCCTTAATAATGTGTATTAATGTCTATGTAGGTATCTACAATTGAAGACATCACTGATATGCAGAGTGGAATTGAACATCAGTAGTCGTTCAGTGTCTTCCTCATCATCTTCCTCCGGCAGTCAGGGGGAGGATATTGTCGATCGCGATAAATTTTTGTGTTTGGAAGCCCAACAGGAGTACTACCGTATTATAGCCAAGACATTCGTGAAAGAAAGGGGATTAAAACCAGAAGGACAAGATGGGAAGTTATATGAAATGATCCATAAAAGAGGCTAGGGTGGACTAACTGCCACTCTCACGCCCATTCCGATGAGCATAGTCGGAGAATTTTATGCCAATGCCAAGGTCACCATGAGCGGTATTTCTATGGTTCGCGGTTTCGAGATAGACTACAGACCCACCGCCATCAGAACCGTTTTCAGACTCACTGATACACCGCCAACAGGGGCTGCCAACTGGGTCACCGGTGCACATATAGAAACAGACCTGAAATTGGTTATTGCTGAGTTGTGCGTGCTTGGCACAAAATGGATGTATAAAGCCGGCACCAATCAGCCTCGCATATTCCCAGCCGCATCCCTGAACCGATATGCAAAGGCGTGGAATCTGTTCATCTGTGCCAAGCTTGTGCCTTCGTCTCATCAGCACGAGATCACAGCGGAGAGGGAAATTATTCTGTGGGGCATAATCACCGAAAAATACATTGACGTTGGCCATCTCATCCACCAGAATATATTGCGATATCTACGGGGAGGCACCACTGGGAGCATACCACACGCGTCAGTGGTAGCTATGCTATGTGCTCATCAGGGATGCAACTGGGGCAACTAACAAATGCAATACCCAACCCAGGACATCACTCATGCCACCATTGCGAAATTTGAGGATTGGGCAGGAGGCGTACCGCATCCACGAGGAAGAGGATTTATCCTCTAACCCACATTCCCAGAGCCATCACAGACTGATGAGCCAAGCCCGTCGACGCAAACACATACTGCTCATGGTGATCGCCAGCTCCGAAGGTTGGAGCGAAAAGTCGATGTACGATAACTTTGGAGCGTTTGCTATGGGTCTCACAAGGGCCTTGGCCGAGGCTTTTGCCCAGCAGGGGACAATGTTAGAGTGGCCTCAGTTTGGGACAGCAGTGCAGTATCCAACACCAGATTCACCACCCGAGGAGGGTGGTGCCACTGATCATTAGGGGAGTTTCTCTAACCCTTTTACCTTCATTCACTAGGACATTGAATACTTTAAGTTTGGGGGTATTGGGGTAGTAGCATAGTTGCATGTAGTATTTGCATGTTTAGTTTATTTGTTTATGTGTTAGATTTTTTTTTTAGTTTGCATGTCTCACAATGTCTAGCTCTATGGATATTTTTGCCTAGCCAATGATGATAGTGAATTGTGAAGGATTTTTGAGTATTTTGGATAACATGAACGTAGTTATAATGTTGTACACGATGAATTCATGTTGCTATTTAAATGCTTTTGGTTTGCATGAATGTGTTTACAATCACTTGTAGGTATAAGAAGTATGTGTTGCATTACTCGATAGAAAATGTAGTTTTAAAAAGAGAAATATGTGGAACATAGATGTAGATTTGCAAAAACATTGACATTCAAACTTTGGGAAAACATGGGTATGCTATGTATAAAAAAAAACGAATAGCAATAACGTGACTAGTCTTATTTCGGGGCCCTGGCTACTTGATTAAGTACGCCCAAGGGGATTGTCTCTACACCTAGCGCCCTAAGGTCTTTCATGGTCTAGGAGTCATTGGTTGAAAGCTCGCTAAGGGGTAGCAGTGTTGCCTAATGGAATAAGGCATTGAACAGTCGTGTGAAACAAAAATATAGCAATAAACACCGCGGGAAAGAGCAAAAATCGCCCTCGTGTGTAGCAATAAAGCAGTTAAGCCCATTGTTAAATCTTAGTTTGTTTTAATATGTTGGAACAGTATTCGTTGCATAAGTATACACGAGTCTTGATTTAGACTATAATTTTCTGTTTTGAGTAGTTTAACATGTGTATTCTTTGCTTAAATCAAGTTTTGGTGAACATAACACACACACACACACACACAACATCTCTATAGCATTTATGAATTATCTGAGTGTATGATATTATGCCTATCGTTTGGTGTGAATTTGTATTCTTGAATCTGGATAATTCGCTGAGGTATTTTGGACTGAAATTCTGTTAGAGTTGGAACAATGTGAGACTAGTTGCATAGTAATTTATTTGCATAGTAGTGCTTTTGCATTTTCATTGTTTATATACTATGCATTGCTTGAGGGCAAGCAATAGTTCAAGTTTGGGGGTATTCTCTTTTTTAGTTTTAACAAAAGAGCTCTAACTCATGCAAGCATACATGTGTCAACAAGTAATACAGAGTAAGTAGAGTATCGATCCCACAGAGAAAGTTGTTTAATTCAAACCACTATGCATCAACTAAATCACTATTTTTATATGCTTAAACTAAATATTATAATTGTGAATTACTCTAAATGCAAATAATAACTAAAACAAGAATAATAATGGAATAAATCAAGTCTGGAAATAATGGGATCCTAACTTCATTTAATACTTCATCTAATTACCACCATCATGCAAGAAAGTTCACATATCACAGGAAAGTAGCCAAGAGCACTAATATAGATATAGTCATTTTTCAATGTACTATGACCTACTTACATAACATCCACATGCGATAGACACCATGTAATCATCAATATAACCAAAATCACTATATGTCTATGTGAAATTGCAACTATATTGAATTTAAGCACAAACCCTTATTTTAACTCATACGGTGAAACAGTATATGTCTATCTGGTTCACGAAATACACAAGCCATGCAAAACAGCCCCATATACGTATGCTATCATGATTACAATCCATACTCGCATGTTCATTTTCTACAAGCACTTAAAACGAATGGTGATCAAGCATTCATGCATGCAAAACAACCATGATAGAAATTCCTTATGATATGTAAAACAGTCCAGCTATCAAGAACGCAATTAAACTACATATTAAAATCCGTTAGAATCCCATAATGGAGTTTAGTTCGTGACTGAACCAAAAGCCATTATGGGATCAAAGCTAAACATGGATAATAAGCGAACAATTGAAAGAGAAGGGATAGAAACGATCAAACCCAATAGCTGATTATAAACCAATATTAACGTTCAAATCCTCATATAAATCTAGCAAAATAAAAAGAGTTATCCACAATGATAGATAATCCCAAGAAGAAGTAGAAAAGATAGAATTTAGGCTTCGTTCTATGTTGGAATCTCTCCCAGAGTGTAAACCCTAGTTCCAATATGAAAATATGTAAAAAGTAATGAATGATCCATCTGACACCAGTAAGAATCGTTTTAAAACCAATTACAACTCTTTAAAATTAAAATTAAAAAAATAAGCATTTCAAGAATAACGAGAATGATCATGCGGCGGTAGCGGCAAGGCTCCCCGATGTAATCCTCGCGCGTGGTATGTGTGTTGTGTGGCTGTAGAAGCCGCTGGCTTCTTTAGTCCGGATTCGGTTCTCGCTACTTACTGCTCGTTTGCTCATTCTTTTGTCCATCCATGCTTAGTCTCCTTGCTCCACTTGATCCTCATGTTGTGCCTTCATTGCTCACATGCCATCTAATACCACCATATTAGGCCATTTCCTGCACTTTTACACTGAAAGAGTTCTCAGTACATGCAATGCGAAATAACATGAAATGTAACTAAAAACACACTAAAATGTACTTGAGATGGACATAGTTCATGTGAATTGATATCCAATAAGTAGGTATTAAATCCACTTATCAGTACCAAAGGCGGATACGGACAAAGCAAAGTCGACGGTTTCTGGAAGAGCGTTTGTCGTGACTGCCCAAAACGCGAGAAACCCAAACGAAGGTATCACGAGTTAGTTAATTATAAATTCTTACGAAGTCTATACCCTTTTAGATACCGATTCTACCCATTCTTTTATTTCTCCTGCTTGTGCTCAATGTTTAAACATGACTCCGGAGAAATTGGACTTTGACTTATCTGTGGAAACTCCGTTAGGAGAAACTTTCGTTACATCCACTGTTTATAAATTTTGCTTGATTTAAATTGGCATCATCACATTACTTGTTGATCTTATCTCTTTAAAGATACTTGCATTTGATGTGATTTTAGGGATTGATTGGTTAACCACTCATCATGCCAAAATTGATTATTTTTGTAAGGTTGTTATTTTTCATATTCCTAACCAACCTATTATGCGAATTCAAGCAACCAAACCACTAAAGTCAAACACTTTCATATTAAGCCATAAAGTCATTCTTTTATTGAAAAACGGATGTCAAGCTTTCTTAGCCCATGTCATGGACTTGAACAAAAATACGTCAGATTTGAATAATATTTCTGTTGTTAGTGAATTTCCTGACGTATTTCCTGAAGAATTTCCTGGGCTACCCCCAGAGCGTGATATTGAATTTTGTATCGACTTTGAACCCGGTACAAAACCCATTTCTAAAATCTTATATCGAATGGCTCTATTGAACTTTCAGGAGTTAAAAACCCAAGTACAAGAGTTGGTACCCGAGCCTCTATCTGGTGACTTCCTTTGTGGAATGCACCAAAGCCAGACTCTCCGTAGGGGACTCTATATTTGTGTGGTGATAAAACGATAGGTGCCATTGTGACGTGCTATCCAAGATTGGAATATGAATCAAAGTTGAGAGAAACCGAAGTCGGTGACCAAAGTACGTAGCTTTCTGGGCTTAGCTAGTTATTATCAGAGATTCGTGGAAGGATTTTCTTGAATCGCTACTCCATTAACTTAGCTGACTCGGAAAGATACAAAATTCGTATGGAGCGAGGAATGCAAGAAGATTTTCCAAGAGCTCAAGAGGCGACTCATTTCGGCACTTGTTCTGACCATACGATCTTGGAAAAGCGAACGTGGTAGCTGACGCGTTGAGTAGAAGATCGTACTCGAGTACGAGTGTGATATTGTTGAACACAAAGAACTATTTTGTATAATGTACAAACGATAAAGATAGAGTTAAAGACTCTAGGGACCCACGTTATGATGTTAAATATACGAGTAAAATCGACTTTAATTGATAAAGTTAAAACCGCTCAAGCTATACACCGGATCTGATGAATATAAAGAAGAAGGTGCAAGAAGGCGTTATTCTAGAAGTAAGAGTCGATTAAGAGAAGAAAGCTCAAACCTAATATTTATTTGAAATCCTCGATCGAGTAGGAACTGTGGCCTATAGACTCGCCTTAACGCTAAGTATGTCGCGTGTTCATAACGTGTTTCACATATTGTTGATTATGTCACGTTCTATAACCTAATGTTTTGATGATGACTTGTTCATTGGTACTAAATTCTTTATTGTGAATTTCAGGAAATTATCTCAAGAATTGTTTGATGGATTATTCAAGAAGATTGAAGACGATTTGAGTCTTAAGAAAAATATGTAAGGTCATCGCAAATATTTAATTTTTTTAACACAAGGCTCTAGGACATTTTATGTGTGCATTAAAATGTGAATTTATATATTGTGCATGTCTAAAATATGTTTTTCATTGCTATATGTTATTAAGAGGACTAATTTTATTTTGTTAGCATGCATGCATAAGAGTTTTGTCCGAATTAAATTGAGTTTTACATGTGTCAAAAGAATTCATGTGTTGGTAACTTAAAAGTTGTTTATGCCGACTAAGGTGTGATCATTATCTGTTAATAATTTAATTGCACATATCTTGGTAAATGGCATTATATATGGCGGTAGAGTTTTAATAAGCACAAGCCTTGGAAATATAAAATCATGATTATCCTTGAGAATTGGGATTTGTTACGCTATCATGATATCTTTTGTTTCGAATTTTGTTGTAACAACTGGCGGCAGACTTTATTGCTATAGGAGTTGAAAAGTCTAGAAGTGTTTTATCTGACTTAGTCTATTTATGGATTATTGTTTAAAGAGTCTAACATATATTTGTAACTATCAAAGATAATTGGATTTGCTTTCAACGGTTGTATTGTTGGAATGGTTCTTATCAGTTTGACAATGTAAACAAAGTCTGATAACAGAACAAAAATTAGCAACGAAAATAATTTATTTCATAAACGGTAATATTTGGGCTATATAAGAAGAACTGAGATCAGTGATAATTAACAACACAGATATCACTTGAATCAATTACTGCACTTACATACTTGAGAAGCTATTTCATTATTTTCGGTGCAATATTTCCAGCTACTGTGTTTTTATACTCAGATTAATAATCAGCAATTTTCGTGGGTATAATATTGGTGATATCTTTTACTTTTTCTACTTGATCATTGCATTCATTAGTTGAGCCTTGCATTGTTAAATTATTTATTTGCTTTAATCATTAGACCTCTATTATTGTAATCTTATTTTTTAGACTAAGTGTTTTCTAAAAGAGTTTATTCTAGGTGGATTAAGGTTTGTTTACAAATAGGTTCAAGAAAGCATAGGTGCTTAAGGGGTGCATTGGTGCACAAAGAGAAAGAGTGCTCAAGTGAATTATTGTAATTCAATTTTATAGAATCTGATTGATAACAAGAGTCTTTTAAAGAAATAAAAGTGAGTCTCCAATACTAGTTGGTATTGGACGTGGACTAGGCTATTATTATAGAGGGTAATAGTTGAACCACGTAAAAAATCTTGGTGTTATTTTTATTATTTGCTTTAACTTAATATCACTCAAGATAATTTATTTGCTTAATAAACTTAATTTAACAATTTGTTTCATGGTGAGAATTCTTGATTAAATATTCTATTTAACTTATAAAATTACCATGATATTTTCTTAAACAAAAATTCAATTCGGTAGACCATATTCATTCAGCAAGCTGTATTCATTAATATAGTAGGCTATATTCAATAGTTTGGTTTAAAATTTTAAATTAGTCATAGTCTGTATCCACACTTATTCAACCCCCCTTCTAAGTGTGCCTTATCTGATTTTCACATATCCATGCTACATAAATATGTGAAAGACCCGAACCACATTATTGCGTTAGAACCAGACGAAATAGCCGAAGATTTAACGTACAAGGAGGTACTTGTCAAGATCTTGGATAAGGAAAGAGCATGTCCTACGCACAAAGGTTATACCACAATTTAAGGTTTTGTGGAGGAACCATGCTATTGAAGAAATGACCTGGGAGTTGGAATCAGAAATGAAAGTGAGGTATCTTCACCTTTTTGAAACACCAGGTACGTACGTCAATTTCGAGGACGAAATTTCATAAGGAAGGGAGGTTGTAAGACCCTGATTTTTTTTTTAAATAAAATTGAATTTCCTTTATTCATTATCTTGAAATAATAGTGAGTTAATTTAATACAATATTTTGGTTATGGGTAAAATGTACAATTTTTACAAAATAAGCAAGTGGTTATAAAATATTTATTTTTGTCGTGGAATATTCGTTTGTTCGTGGAATATTCTTGTTGTCGGGGAATATTCGTACGACGGCGCAGCCATTTGTGGGCCCCATAACAGAATAACTGTCGGATGAAGAAAACGACAAGGTTGAGTTTTTATAAATAACTGCATAATTGTTACCGTTAACACTGTTGGATTACCTGGTGGTTAAAATACGATGTCGCGCATGTGGTTGCAAGAAGAGATAGTATGGTATTGCACGAAAGATTTTGAATTATTGATTCGTACGTAAGAAAAGACTATTCAATAATTATTATAGTAATTACTGTTCAATATTTTATTTTATTTATTCAATAATTGCTGCGTTGATATTTTATATTATTGTTGTTTCAATAATTGTCACGGCACAGTATTTCCCATTATCAGATCAATAATTCATATTATTTGAATAATATTATTAGATAGCATTATTGGCAATGTCTAGAAAGTTCTGTCAAGGAGAGGTTTGGTCACCTAATTGCCCGCCAGTATGGAGAAATCCTTTTTGGAAAGCCCCTCTTTCACAGGAACTATAAGTTGTCATTATTGTGATTCTGTAATATTATTTGTGAATAATTAATTATTGATTTATATGATAAGGAAATATTTATTTGATTCGAATATAAATGATGGATTTATTTATGTGGTTATAAATGAAGGAATTAATGTTGAGGTGTTTTATCAGTATTTTATCGGATTGGAGGTATTAAAAAAATTAAATCGGTGTTCTTAAAGCTCTATTGCGTGAGTAATAATTTTAATCTGACCGATGGATTGTTGTGATTTTTGGATATGTTATACATATATAAGTTGAGTATATGTCCACAAATTTTGAACCGTTAAAAATTAACGTATGACTTGTTATGAATTTTAAGAGGAGTTGAAAATCGTCCGTTTGTGGAATTCAGATATTTTCTGTTTAAAATTCAGAAAAACTTTCTTCTACAAAGTTGTAGAGAATTCAATTTCGTATGGAATGGACATAAAATTCATATTTTTCTGATAAAAGAGCCATTTATTATGAATTATTGAAGTTTCGAAAATTAAATGTTATTATTAAAATTATGGGTGAGACCCACTTTTGTTTTTTGTTAAAAACATGTGCTGGAATTAAATTTCAAAGGTGGAGGGCTGCGTTGGTCTTGGTTGGTGCGTACAAAGAAAAAAAATAATAATATTATTTTATTATTTAGTCTCTTATGGCGTTCTAGTATTTTCCTATAAATAGGCGCTTAGGTTAGAATTGAAAATCACACTAGAAACAAGTTTTTTTTCTCTATATATTATCGAGCGTATTTTTGTGAGTATTTTGATACTTTGAGAGTTTCTATTCAGTGCAAGTTTTCTTCGGCGTTACATCCGATATTTTATTCAGAAGTACTGTTCTTTTGAGGTAAGGGATGTTATTTTCTTCTTAAATGATATTATTTTCTTCAATATCAGTATGCCGAAATATTGATATGAGTTTGATTGTGGAATTTCTACCTTTTTGTGTCGGGGTTACTATTCACGTATACGACACTATTCACGAATACGACACTATTCACCAAAAAATGAAATTTTCTCTTTTTCGTCCTAGATGTCTATTATGGTTACTATCTTTGATTGTATCCATGTTTTGATCTTCATTCTTGAATTTTACTCAATTATGGTTTATTATGGAGTATTTTTAAACTTGAATTATCTAAAGTACGAATCTCTAAACTTTGTCCTTTTATCTTACTGGATTCGTTCTCTAAAATATTTTTCATCATCCTCAGTCCTTAATGGTGATACTTGATGAATATCTTTGGCCTGTAGTGCAAAGATGAATGATTACCTGATGAATATCTTTGGCCCGTAGTGCAAAGTTGAACAGGTGTTGAGATGAACATGACCAACTGGTGATACAAATAAATATCTTTGGCCCGTAGTGCAAAGATGAATATTTGATGCAAGATGTTTATTGATTGATGTTACAGGGATAAAATATTGATGATGAAATTTTAAATTCATAGATGATAGTAGATTTCATTCTCTACTCAACTCTTCTAATGAATTGTTGTTTCCGTTACAGTTGTTGATCTAAAACTATTGTCTATTATATTCTATCAGATTTTTCCCTGTTGAAGACTAATGATAATTTATTGTATATTATCTTATTCATAATATTCTTTACTGGGATAGTTAAGCTCACCTTTTTCCTTTTTGTTCCATTTTTCTTCTCAGGAGGTGAGAATATAGCAGGATCTAGCCGGGGTATGGAGTGATGGTTCTAGAAAATTGTTTTAGCAGAATAATTATAATGATGACTTATTTGAGTGTGGATATTATCTAGAAGAAAATATTTATATTTAAACTCACAGTTTATGTGTTGTCGTATTTTGCACGACAATTGTACTAATAAGTTGTAGTTGTTTCTGTACCATGTATTTGGCGACTCAGAATGGGTTGGATGGATTTGACCTATTTTGGGGGCGTCACAAACAACCTTACGAAAATAATCAATTTTTGCATAATGAGTAGTTAACCAATAAATCCCTAGAATTAATTCAAACGCAAGTATTTTTAAGGAAATAAGATCGACATGTAATGTGAGGGTACCGATTTGTACCAAACAAGACTTATAAACTGTGGATATAATGAAGGTTTCTCCCAACGGAGTTTCAACAGATAAGTCAAAGTCTAATTTCTCCGGAGTCAAATTTAAACGTTGAGCACAAGTAGGAGAAATAAAAGAATAGGTAGAACCAGTATCAAATAAGGTATAAACTTCGCTAAAGTTTATGATTAGCTTACCCATGATGACCTCGTTCGGGTTCCTTGCTTTCTAGGAGGTCACAACAAACTCTCTCCCTTGAATTACTGGTTTTGACTTTTCTGGAACGGCCTTTGGTGCTTCCATCCCAGTTGGACTTGGCTTCCCTGTACGACAAAATCTAGCTAGGTGACCTTCTTTTCCATAATTGTAACACGTTTTGGACTACTGCGCACAGTTTGGACTGATGTGTCCCTCCCCTCCGCATTTGAAGCATATGATAGGTGGTCGTTCTCCTTCCTTAACAACGGGTGTGATGCCCCCAAAATAGGTATTCATCACCCATCTTGAGTCGTCAGATACATGGTACATAAATTCAAATACAACTTATACAACTGTCGCGTAAAATACGACAAAACATAAATAGAGAGTTTAAATAATAATATCGCCTTCTAGACAATATCCACTCTCAATGAAGTCCTCAATACATTTATTGTCACACTATTTAATAGAATAGTGAGGACTACTAATGCTATCCTCTGGACTGTCACTCCGTTCCCCGACTCGTCCCAACTATATTCTCATTTCCTGAAGAGAACAGTGAAAGAAAGGGTGAGCTCAACTAGCCCAGTAAGAAATATTATGACTATGATAATGCAAAATAAATTATCATTAGTCTCTAACAATGTTAAGCTGATAATAGACATCAAGTTTAACTGCAGCGGAATAAGCAATCCATTAGAAGAGTCAAGTAGGGAATAAAATCTACTATCTTCAATGGTTTTAAAATGTTTTCATCAATTTTTATCGCTGAGACTCAGCTTCATAATTAAAACACATCATCTAATCATCCCTGTACTACGGCCAAGGATATTCATTAAATCATCAATGGTCATGACTATACCGAACAATCCCTAGTTATAATCATACCAAAAACTGTCCATCAATGCATTACAGACCACTGAGGACTTTTACCATATCATTTATAACATTACAGGTCATGATTATATCGAATGATCCCTGGTCATAATCATACTAAGTCCATATATGCACGTAAGCCAAAGATGACCTTAATTCACAATATATGTATGAGGATGATGACAATGACATAATAATTCAATAAAACAAGTTCACGAATTAATTTAACCAGGAACCAATAACGTCCAAATTGTCAACATGATACTTCTTTTGTAGAGTAAAATTCAAGAATGCTCGGAAGAATATTTCCATGAAAAGATATCTTTGGATGAAGCGCAAATATCAAGGATATTCCACTAATTTCATGGAGTATAGAAGTTAAAACTTTAACCAACCGAGTGAGTATAATAAAGAATATATGAAACTACAAATGGATTTTCACCGCCATGCGGTAATCCACGATATCTGAGATCATTTCCACAATTTAATAAGGAATGAATACAAAGGATCCTTCACCATGCATGTGGAAATCACATGTAGGCAGAGTTATTCCAATGAGAATAATAAAGAATGGAATAATGAAGGATTCACCATGTATGCGATAGAGACCGCATGCAGATAAAAGTTATTCTCAGCGGAGTAATAATAAATGCGGAATAATAAATAATGGAACTAGGTCGGGTGAAATTACACGGACGAGGATATTAAAATGAGAATATTAAATGTGGAATAATAAATAATGAAACCAGGTCAGGTGAAATTCATACCGACATGATATTAAACGAGAATAATAAAGAACGGAATAATAAAAGAATTTCACCAAGTATGCGGTAGATTAGATAAACAAAGTTATTCAACATAATAATAAAGAATGGAATAATGAAGAAGATCACCATGTATAGGGTAGACCGTGTATACAAAAGTTATTCCAATGAGAATAATAAATAATGGAATAATGTATGATTTCACCAAGTATAGGGAGTCCAAGCATACAAAGTTATTCCAAAAAATAATAAATAATGGAATAATGAAGAAGATCACCAAATCACAGGTAAACCGCATATACAAGTTATTCCACCAAGTATAGGGTAAACCACAGACACAAAGTTATTCCAATGTAATAATAAATAATGGAATAATGAAGAAGATCACTAAATACAGGGTAAACCGCATATACAAAAGTTATTCCACCAAGTATAGGTAAGCCGCAGCATACATGTTATGTATAGGGTATCTTTGCTTATCTGAGTTATTCCAATGAGAATAATAAATAATGGAATAACATAAGGATTTCACCAAGTATAGGGTATGCCGCGTATACAGGTTATGTATAGTGTGAGACCCCACATTTTACGAATAAAGATTTAATTTTCCCGAAATATTTTTTTTGAATATTATGGTGTGAATTTGAGATAAAGTTATAGTTGTGGGTAGTATTTATAAATTTTGCAAAGTATGCAAGTGGTTATATTATATTCGATTGGTCGGGGAATATTCTTTATGTCAGGGAATATTCGTACGACGACACAATCATTGGTGGACCCACAACGGAATTATTGTCGGATAGAGAAAATGATAAAAGTATTATTAAAAATAATGGCGGAAGTTTTACCGTTGATACTGTTGAACTACTCGGTAGTAAAAGTATAGTAATGCGCGTGGTTCCATAATAGCACACGATATTGATTATTGATGCTTATGTGAGAAATCACTCAGTTATACTCAATTATTGCTATAGTAATTGCTGCATCATATCTCTCATATTATTGATTCGATTATTGTCAGTATCATCTGCATTATATGTTATATTATTAAATCAATAATTGAGACGACAAAGTTGTTCATATTATTAAATTGCAATATTTACAATGTCTAGAAGTTCTATCAAGGAGAGGTTTGGTCACCTAATTGAGCGCCAATAGGGAGAAATCCTTATTGGAAAACCCCCTCTTTCCTGGGAACAACCTGGTTGCTAAATATTGTGAGTTATAATATTAATGATGAATAAGTTCGTGTTGATTAAAGATGAATTTGATAGTTTCATTGTGTTGGGATTATTTGTGTTAGTAGTAATCGACATCTATTCCGATGATAATTGATGTCTGGAGGTTATATTGTTCTATCGGGTATTCGGGGAACTTTTTGTGTCAGAGTACTATTCACAAGTTACTATTCATGAGTTACTATTCATGAGTTACTATTCATGAGTTACTATTCATGAGTTACTATTCATGAGTTACTATTCACGAGTTACTATTCATAGATTACTATTCACCCGAACAATATATTTCTTTTCGGTCCAAATTATTTTTGGGTACAATATTATTCCATCAGGAGTTGTGCTAATTTTTCAGACCATTGGTTGAATTTATATTAGTAAATCAATATGGATCGTTGGTTTAAAGTTTTAATAGTGAATCAGTATGGATTGCTGGTTTAAAGTTTAAATAGTGAATCAGTATGGATCGCTGATTTAAAGTTTTAATAGTGAATCAGTATGGATCGTTGCTTTAAGTTTTAATCTGGACCGTCCGTTTAAAGGTAAATCAATCTGGATCGTTCAGGAATTTGTTACTATTCAATCTATTCTTCTATAAATAGAAGCTCATTCCTTCATTATTTATTACGAATTCACTGAAACTCTAGAGAGAGAAATTATAGAGAGAAAGAAGAAGAGTATTCTGCTACTTCACTACTTCTATATCCAGTTTCTTTTACGGTAAGGGGTGTTATTCTTTTGTATTCATGAAGAGAACGTCTGTTATTCCATTCTTTATTATTCTATTGGAATAACCTGTATACGCGGAATCCCCTATACTTGGTGAAATTCTTCTGTTGTTTCATTCTTTATTATTTTGTTGGAATAACCTGTATACGCGGAATCCCCTATACTTGGTGAAATCCTTCTATTATTTCATTATTTATTATTCTGTTGGAATAACCTGTATACGCGGTTTACCCTATACTTGGTAGAATAACCTGTATATGCGGTTTACCCTATACTTGGTGATCTTCTTCTGTTATTCCATTTTTATTATTATGTTAGAATAACCTGTAAATGCAAAGTACTACATACATGGTGAAATTCTTCTATTATTCCATTCTTTAATATTCTCGTCGAGAATATCCCGCTTGGGTGTAATTTCACGACACGGTTCCGTTATTTATTATTACATTGGAATAACCCGCTCATTCAAGTACCGCATGTATGGTGATATCTGTTGTTATTCCATTCTTTATTATACTCAGTTGGTTAAAGTTTTGATTTCTATACTCCATGAAATAAGTGGAATAACCTTGATATTTGCGCTTCATCCAGTATCTTTTCATGGAAATATTCTTCTGAGCATTCTTGAATTTTACTTTACAAAGAAGTATCATGTTGACAATTTGGATGTTATTAGTTCCTGGATAAATTAATTCTTGAACTTGTTTTTATTGAATTCTTATATCATTGTCATCATCCTTATGTTTATATTTTTTTGAAAGTCATCTATGGCCTGTAGTGCATAGATGGACTTGGTATGATTATGACCGTGGATTATTAGGATATAATCATAAGTAGTAATGTTACAAATGATGTGGTAAAAGTCCTCATTGGCCCGTAGTGCATTGATGGACAGTTGTTGGCATGGTCATGACCATTAATGAATACACGAATATCCTTGGCCCGTAGTGCATGGATAATTTGTGGTCGTGACCCTAATGAATATCCTTGGCCGTAGTGTAGGGATGATGTGGATTATTTTTTAAGCTGAGTCTCAGCGATAAAAGTGATGAAAAACTTTTTAAATCATAAAAGATAATAGATTTTATTCTCTACTTGACTCTTATAATGGATTACTTATTCCACTGTAGTTAAACTTGTTGTCTGTTGTATTTTATCAGTTTAACATTGTTTAAGGCTAATGATAATTTATCCTGCATTATCTTAGTCATAATATTTCTTACTGGGCTAGTTGAGCTCTCCCTTTCTTTCCTTTGTTCTCTCGTGAAATGAGAACGTAGTAGGGACTAGTCGGAAGCGGAGTGATGGTCCAGATGATAGCATTAGTAGTCCTCACTATTCTGTGAAATAGTGTGATAATAATTGTAATGAGGACTTATTCTGAGAGTGGATATTGTCTATAAGACAATATTTGTATTAAAACTCACAGCTCTTGTTGTATATTTAAGATTGTATTTGTATCCTGTACCATGTATCTGGCGACCCAAGATGGGTGATGTATACCTATTTTGGGGGCATCACATATAGGTTATGTCGCTTATACATGTTATTCCAACAGAATAATAAAGAATGGAATAACAGAAGTTCTCTTCATGAATAAGAAAGAATAACACCCCTTACCTTAGAAAGAATTTGGATATTGAAGTAGTGAAGTAGTGAAGTAGCAGAACAGTCTTCTTCTTTCTCTCTATAATTTCTTTCTCAAGAGTTGCAATGAATTCGTAAGAAATAATGAAGGAATGAGTTTCT
The DNA here is from genome assembly GCA_020205615.1 of Panax quinquefolius. Taxonomy (NCBI): domain Eukaryota; kingdom Viridiplantae; phylum Streptophyta; class Magnoliopsida; order Apiales; family Araliaceae; genus Panax; species Panax quinquefolius. Next base: position 136,195,052 of record CM035155.1, read on the forward strand.
ATTTATAGAAGAATGGAATGAATAGTAACTAATTCATGAACGGTCCAGATCGATTTACTTTTAAACGGACGGTCCATATCGATTTACTATTAAAACTTAAAGCAACGGTCCATATTGATTCACTATTATAACTTTCCACCAGCGGTCCATATTGATTCACTATTATAACTTCAACCAACGGTATGAAAAATTAACACATCTCCTCATGGAATAATATTGTACCCAAATACCCGAATGCACAATACTAGAGTGAATAGTAACTAGGTAAATAGTAACTCGTGAATATCATGAATAGTAACTCGTGAATAGTAACTCCTGAATAGTAACTCATAAATAGTAACTCATGAATAGTACTCCAACACAAAAAGTGTCCTGAATACCCGATTGAACAATATAACCTCCAGACATCAATTGTCATCAGAATAGATGTCGATTTCTACTAACACAAATAATCCCAACACAATGAAACTATCAAATTCATCTTTAATCAACACGAACTTATCCATCATTAATATCATAACTCACAATATTTAACAACCAGTTTGTTCCCAGGAAAGAGGGGGCTTTCCGATAAGGATTTTTTCCTATTGGCGCGCAATTAGATTATCTAACCTCTCCTTGACAGATCTTCTAAACATTGTAAATATTGCAATTTAATAATATTAATAACTTTGTTGTCTCAATTATTGATTTAATAAAATAACATATTATGCACATGATCTTTGTGACAATAATCGAATCAATAATATAGAGAGATATGATCAAACAATTCATGTAGCAATAATTGAGTATAAGCGAGTGACTTCTTACGTAAGTATCAATAATCAATCTGGTGTGCTACTATGCAACCCGCGTATTACTATACTTTTTTACTAGGGTAGTTCAAGCAGTTTTTAACGGTAACACTTTCTCCTTTATTTTCATAAAATATTTTTGTCGTTTTTCTAACTACGACAGGTTCTTAGTTAATGGGTCCACCAATGATTGTCTGAGTCGTCACGAATATTCCCCGACAAAAAGAATATTCCTCGACCAATCGAATATTTATAACAACTTGCATACTTTGCAAAATTTTCAAATACTACCCACAACTATAACACTATCTCAAATCCACACCATAATATTAAAAAAAATATTTCGAGAAATTTAAATCTTTATTCATAAAATCTAGGGTCTCACAATCTCCCCTCCTTATGAAATTTTGCCCTCGAAATTTACGTACGTACCTGGTATAACGAAGAGGTGAGGATACCTTGAATACCTTTATCGTGGAAAACATTAAATTCATCTTTGCAATACGGCCAAAGATATTCATTAACAATTCATCTTTGCACTACAGGCCAACTGTATAACCAATAATCAACAGTTCATCTTTGCACTACAGGCCAAAGATATACAACTGTTAAACCAATAATGCTGAGACTCAGCTTAATAGTATCACGACCACGAATTATCCATGTACTACGGGCCAAGGATATTCGTGTTTTCAATTATGGTCATGATTATATCGAATAATCCCTGGTCATAATCATACCAAGTCCATCTATGCACTACGGCCAAAGATGACTTTTACCACATCATTTATAACATTACGGTCATGATTATACCGAATAATCCCTGGTCATAATCATACCAAGTACATCTATGCACAACGACCAAAGATGACTTTTACCACATCATTTATAACATTACGGTCAAGATTATACCGAATAATCCTTGGTTATAATCATACCAAGTCCATCTATGCACGTAAGCCACAAATGACTTTCAACATAATATAAACATGAGAATGAGGTATTGATGTATATAGGGTTTCAAACCTCTTAGAAACATTCGCGTCATTCGCTCCTCATTATCGACCAAATGGGATGCAAACCGGGATAACTTCGTAAACTTAGCCTCGTACTGCGATATGGTCATATTATTTTGCTCCATTGCTTATCTCAGCATTTTCAAATGCCATTTTCGAACACTGTCACAAAAAAAGAGTTAATTGACATATCACATATTACACCTATACTCTGACCGACCAATTAAATACAAAAAAAACTTAGGTAGGTCATACTAGCGAAGAAATTCCCCGTCTCTTCCCTCCTAGTTCTTGTCTCACATCTCAGCCAGGGATCATATCCCTAAGCTTTGATACCAACTGTGACGCCCCCAAAATAGGTATTCATCACCCATCTTGAATCGCCAGATATATGGTACATAAATTCAAATACAACTTAATTATACAACTGTCATGTAAAATACGACAAAACATAAACCGAGAGTTTAAATAATAATATCGCCTTCTAGACAATATCCACTCTCAATGAAGTCCTCATTACATTTATTGTCACACTATTTAATAGAATAGTGAGGACTACTAATGCTATCCTCTGGACTGTCACTCCGTTCCCCGACTCGTCCCAGCTATATTCTCATTTCCTGAAGAGAACAGTGAAAGAAAGGGTGAGCTCAACTAGCCCAGTAAGAAATATTATGACTAAGATAATGCAGAATAAATTATCATTAGTCTCTAACAATGTTAAACTGATAATAGACATCAAGTTTAACTGCAGCAAAATAAGCAATCCATTAGAAGAGTCAAGTAGGGAATAAAATGTACTATCTTCTATGGTTTTAAAATTTTTTCATCAATTTTTATTGCTGAGACTCAGCTTCATAATTAAAACACATCATCTAATCATCCCTGTACTACGGCCAAGGATATTCATTAAATCATCAATGGTCATGACTATACCGAACAATCCCTGGTCATAATCATACCAAAAACTGTTCATCAATGCATTCTGAGACCAATTGAGGACTTTTACCATATCATTTATAACATTACAGGTCATGATTATACCGAATGATCCCTGGTCATAATCATACTAAGTCCATCTATGCACGTAAGCCAAAGATGACCTTAAATCACAATATATGCATGAGGATGATGACAAGATGGGTGATGTATACCTATTTTGGGGGCGTCACATATAGGTTATGTCGCTTATACAGGTTATTCCAACAGAATAATAAAGAATGGAATAACATAAGTTCTCTTTATGAATAAGAAAGAATAACAGCCCTTACCTTAGAAAGAATTTGGATACTGAAGTAGTGAAGTAGCAGAACACTCTTCTTCTTTCTCTCTATAATTTCTCTCTCAAGAGTTTCAGTGAATTCGTAAGAAATAATGAAGGAATGAGCTTCTATTTATAGAAGAATGGAATGAATAGTAACTAATTCATGAACGGTCCAGATCGATTTACTTTTAAACGGACGGTCCATATCGATTTACTATTAAAACTTAAAGCAACGGTCCATATTGATTCACTATTATAACTTCAACCAACGGTATGAAAAATTAGCACATCTCCTCATGGAATAATATTGTACCCAAATACCCGAATGCACAATACTAGAGTGAATAGTAATTGGGTGAATAGTAACTTGTGAATAGTAACTCATGAATAGTAACTCGTGAATAATAACTCGTGAATATTAACTCGTGAATAGTAACTCATGAATAGTAACTCGTGAATAGTACTCCGACACAAAAAGTGTCCCAAATACTAGATTGAACAATATAACCTCCAGCCATCAATTGTCATCAGAATAGATGTCGATTTCTACTAACACAAATAATCCCAACACAATGAAACTATCAAATTCATCTTTAATAAACACGAACTTATCCATCATTAATATCATAACTCACAATATTTAACAACCAGGTTGTTCCCAGGAAAGAGGGGACTTTCCGATAAGGATTTCTCCCTATTGGCGCACAATTAGATTATCTAACCTCTCCTTGACAGAACTTATAGACATTGTAAATATTGCAATTTAATAATATGAATAACTTTGTCGTCTCAATTATTGATTTAATAAAATAACATATTATGCACATGATACTGTGACAATAACTGAATCAATAATATGAGAGAGATATGATGCAAACAATTTCGTAGTAATAATTGAGTATAAGCGAGTGACTTACGGCGTAAGCATCAATAATCAATACTTGGTGTGCTACTATGCAACCACGCGTATTATCGTATTTTTTACTAAGGGTAGTTCAACAGTTTTAACTGTAACACTTCCGCCGTTATTTTCATAAAATATTTTTGTCGTTTTCTAACTATGACAGTTCTTCCGTTGTGGGTCCACCAATGATTGTGCCGTCGTACGAATATTCCCTGACAAAAAGAATATTCCCCGACCTATCGAATATTTATAACAACTTGCATACTTTGCAAAATTTTCAAATACTACCCACAACTATAACACTATCTTAAATCCACACCATAATATTAAAAAAAATATTTCGAGAAATTTAAATCTTTATTCATAAAATCTGGGGTCTCACAACGGTTGCTGGTGCTGACGTCTTTCCATCATTATTGAATCTTCTCTTCTTGAAATGTCCACCTTTATTGTCTTGGCCATGATTACCACCAAAGTGGTTACCATTTCTGGAATGTTGATTCCCTCCACGTTTATTATCACCGCTTCGATGACTGCTACCACTGGTATTATCATTTTGCCGGCTGCTCTCTCTTGGTTGAGTTGACTCATTATCGCGCTCCAATAACTGTGCCCTATTTACAACATCTGAATACAAACATAGTTTTTGAGAGATAAGGTATTGACGTATCTCAGGTTTCAAACCTCTTAGAAACATCCGCGTCATTCTCTCCTCATTATCAACTAAGTGGGACGCAAACCGGGACAACTCGGTAAACTTGGCTTCATACTACGACACGGTCATATTGTTTTGCTCCAGTTTGATGAACTCTACCTCTTTCATGTGAAGAATACTTTCGGGAAAGTACTTGTCATTGAACATTGCTTGGAACTTCTCCCAAGACATTTTGAGTGCGGTAGACTGGGTACGCTTTACAGATTCCCACCAGTAATATGTCTCTCCTCGCAACATAAAGGTGGCAAAGGTAACCTTTTGCTCCTCAGAGCATCCCAAGACATCAAATATCTTGGTGATCTGCTTTATCCACGTCTCCGCCTTAAGTGGTTTTGGCTCTCCAAAAAACTCCAATGGTCTCAGCTCCTTGATCTTCTTAGCGGTGACTGTTCGAGAGTTGCCAGTGTTTCCACCTGCATTATGAACAGGAGTCGCTCTCGTCTGATGTTGCATGAATTGCATAAAGCCTCTGAACATCACATCGTTCATCATTTGATCGGTGTTGTTGTTTACCTGAGGATTATTGTCTTCCTGTTGCACATTTTCCTGGGTATTGATCTATGATGACTCAACGGTCTCCTGTGCTCCATTGCTATTCTCAACATTCTCGGATGTCATTTTCAAATACTGCCACAAAACAAAGGTGAATTGATATACCACATATTATCCCTATACTCTGACCGACCAAATAAATACTAATTAAACTTAGGTAGGTCATACTAGCGAAGGAATTCCCCGTCTCCCCCCTCCTAGTTCTTGTCTCACATCTCAGCCAGGGATCATATCCCTAGGCTTTTATACCAACTGTGACGCCCACAAAATAGGTATACATCACCCATTCTGAGTCGCTAAATACATGGTACAGAATATAAATACAAACTTAAATTTACAACATGAGCTGTGAGTTTTAATACAAATATTGTCTTCTAGACAGTATTCAAACTCAAAATAAGTTCTCAATACATTTATTATCACACTATTTCACAGAATAGTGAGGACTACTAATGCAAACATCTAGACCGTCACTCCGTTCCCCGACTAGTCCCAGCTATATTCTCATTTCCTGAAGAGAACAATGAAAGCAAATGGTGAGCTCAAATAGCCCAGTAAGAAATATTATGACTAAGATAATGCAGAATAAATTATCGTTAGCCTTCAACAGTGTTAAACTGATAAAATACAATAGACATCAAGTTTAACTGCAGCGAAACAAGCAATCCATTAGAAGAGTCATGTAGAGCATGATATCTACTATCTTCTATGATTTAAAAGAATTTATCATCTATTATATCGCTGAGACTCAGCTTAATAAATAATCTACATCATCGAATCACCCCTGCACTACGACTAAGGATATTCATTAGTATCATGACCACAAATTATCCATGCACAACGGGCCAATGATATTTTTGTTTTCATCAATGATCATGCCAACAACTTTCCATCAATGCACTACGGGCCAATGAGGACTTTTACCACATCATTTGTAACATTACGGTCATGATTATACCGAATAATACCTGGTCATAATCATACCAAGTCCATCTATGCACTACGGGCTAAAGATGACTTTCATAAAAATATAAGCATGAGGATGATGATAATGATATAAGAATTCAATTAAAAGAAAGCAAAGGATAAATTTTTAAAGATTTATAATTTAATTTTTCCAGAATTCAATAATGTCCAAATTGTCAACATGAAACTGCTTTGTGGAGTAAAATTCAAGAATAATATTGTATCAAAAAATGATTTGGACCGAAAAGGAATCAATTCTTGTCATGAATAATACCCCGGGTGAATAGTAACTGAGTGAATAGTATCCCGTGAATAGTACTCTGACATGAAAAAGTTAAAACTTAACAAGAATGCTCAGAATAATATTTTCATAAAAAGATACTTTATAAAGCGCAAATATCAAGGATATTCTACTAATTTTATGGAGTATAGAAGCCAAAACTTTAACAAAATGAGTGTAGAATTCGAAATCTGAAATGAAATAATATTACTTACATACTACAGAGTATGGAAGAAAATATTATTTCTTACGAGTACTGAACAAAAATAATATCCCTTACCTTGAAAAGTAGAGTATTCCAACTGGTATAGTGGGGGATATTTTTGAAGAAAACTTTCACTATTTTCTATACTCAAAGCTTCCTTAAACTCTAAAGAAATACGCTCAATATTATAGAAGAAGAATTCTCTGATTCTGGTGTGATTTTCAATTCTAACTAAATATCCTATTTATAGGAGAATGGAAATGATACTATTTGAATAAAATCACGGACGTACGGTGTTTGAAATTCACGGGTGACGCACCAACAACATTTTCTAAAAATTTTGATTTTACTATTTATTACTGTGCAATAAAATATTCTAATAAAATAAAAACTTTAAATATAATATAATATATTCTATTTATAATCTAATAAAATAATATATATATATATATATATATATATATATATATATATATATATAAGCTCACACACCTGCACACACTTTTCCTTAAACACACACACACACACACATTTAATATATATAATAATAGTACTTCCTTCCACCAAACGACAACTTATGCCAACTATATATATATATATATATATATATATATATATATATATATATATATATATATACTCCATTCTTGATTCATTCCGTGATCATATATACACTTTATTCCTTCACGATCCATTCTGTAACATTTGTTTATATATATATATATATATATATATAATATACTTATATTTATAAACCCACCCCACACGTGACTCCTAATTATATATATATATATATATATATATATATATATATATCACAAAACTGAGATAACTTTCTCCCGACAATTTTGAAAAATGGGTAAGTATGGGTCCATATAATAAGCAAAATTTACAACAAATACCTCATAAAAATCCCTTCAATATTTTTAACAACATTTATTCATCATTATTATAACTCGCAATATTAACAACCAGATCGTTCTCAGGAAAAATGGGGCTTTTCGATAAGGATTTCTCCCTATTGGTGCACAATTAGGTGACCAAACCTCTCCTCGACAGAACTTTCTAGACATTGTTAATTATGCAAATAATAATATGAATAACTTGTCATCTCAATTATTGATTTAATAATATATAAAATATTATGACAATAATTGAATCAAATAATGTGAGATACTATGTAGCAACTACTGTGGCAATAATTGAACACAACTAAGTGACTTCTCACATAAGCATCAATAATCAATACCGTGTGCTACTATGCAACCACGCGTATTACTGTACTTTTAACACCTGGTATTTTAATAGTTAACGGTAAAACTTTCGCCGTTATTTTTATAAAAAGATATTTTTGTCGTTTTCTCATTTCGACAATAATTCTGTTATGGGGTCCACCAATGATTGTGCCATCGTATGAATATTTCTTGTTAAAATGAATATTTCCCGACCAATCGAATATAATATAACAACTTGCGTACTTTGTAAAATCTATAAATATTACCCACAACTATAACATTATATCAAATTCACTCCTTAATATTCAAAAATGATATTTATAGAAAATTCATCTTTATTCATAAAAGTTGGGGTCTTACATAAAATGCAATGCATTGCTTCAGTTCATACTGGCTGACTATTCAGTTTTCAGTTATGTAGTTAAGATTTACAAGCTTGCAAAAAGTTTGAAATAAGAAGAAAAATAAAAAAGAAATAATTATTTGTCGATTATTTTTTTAGTAATCAATGTTCATGTTGTGTGAAACTAACATATTTTTTTTTTATCTTTTTTATTTAGATTGTTTGCTGTTGTGGACACTTTTTGCTGCTTGTTTCAAGGCCACATTAGAAATCTACCAATGGAATCGGAAATAGATATTAGCTCTACAAATATGGATATTGACGTAGATGGCCCGTCTAACAACGAATGGAATTATGAAGTAAAAGAGAATGGAAAACAGAAAAATCAAATAATGGAAGAGCCCAAATTACATATGGCGTTTGACAATGTTGATGAGGTTTATAAATACTATAGGAAATATGGTGCACAACAAGGATTTGGAGGTGACTACAAGAAGTAGTAGAAAATTAGACGGAGTCGTTAAATATTTCACAGTTGTATGTCACAAATATGGAGAACCAAAGAAGAACTCAAATATTACTCTAAAATCGTATCCGGTTATTAAAGCAAGTTATAAGGCTAAGATTTGTGCCAAGTTATTGAATGATAGAAAATGGGGTATAACCACTTTGGAGCTTGCACATAATCATAGCTTAAGTCCAAGTAAATCTCATTTTCACCGGTGTAATCGGCATGTGACCTCTTATATAAAGAGGAGACTTGAGCTAAACAATGATGCTGGGATACCAATGAATAAAAGTTATAATTCAATTAGAATTGAGTATGGAGAAAATGGAATGCCTTGTTTAAAGAAAGACTGAAAATTATATGGGAAAATTAAAAAAGCTAAGGCTTGTTGAGGGTGATGCTAGTGCACTTCAAAATTATTTTGCTAAAGTTCAAGCAGTGGATTCTAACTTTTTCTATGTGATAGACCCAGATGAGGAAAATCAGATCAAAAATTTATTTTGGGCAGATTTGAGGTCTCGAGCTGCATATGAGGAGTTTGGTGATGTCATCACATTTGACACCACCTATTTGACTAATAAATATGATATGCCATTTGCTCTTTTTGTTGGAGTTAACCACCATGGACAATCCATACTACTTGCTCATGGCTTGGTATCGAATGAAGATACTAACACTTTTATTTGGTTGTTTGATGCGTGACTTTCTTCCATGTCTAAAAAAGCTCCACATGCCATTATCATCGATCAAGACAAAGCAATAAAAAATGCGATTAAGATAGTTTTTCCCAATGCTCGCCACCGATGGTGTTTGTGGCATATAATGAAGAAGGTTCCTGAAAAATTAAAAGGGTATGAGCATTATGAATCAATTAAATTTGTGTTACATAACGTTGTATATGATTCTTTGAGTGTGGATGATTTTGAATGTCAATGGAAGGCAATGATAGATAATTATGATCTTGAGAACAATGAGTGGTTGGAAGGATTGTATAATGAAAGGCATCGGTGGGTTCCTTGTTTTGTGAAAGATATTTTTTGGGCGGGAATGTCTACGACACAAAGAAGTGAAAGTATGAATGCTTTTTTGATGAATTTGTCAATGAAAAAACTTCCTTGAAAGAATTTGTGGACCAATATGATAATGTGTTAAGGAGTAAAGTGGAAAAAGAAATAGCAGCGGACTCTCATTCTTTGACTTCAAATGTACCGTGTGTTACACATCACGCCATTGAAAAACAATTCCAAGAGGTTTATACCAATTCCAAGTTTATAGAGTTTCAAATAGAAGTGGCAGATGGAGGAATGTATTGCGATATAAGGTTTGTCGAATCTTATGATAAAATATTTCATTACGAAGTGAAAAAACTTTATTACTTTGGGGAAAAAAAAGATCGACCAAAAAATTTGAACTTCAAGGTTTGCTTCGTTGAAGGGGAAAATGAATTTGAATTTGATGTGAATTGTAACTGTAAATTGTTTGAATTTTGAGGAATCTTATGTAAGAACATAGTTAAGGTTCTTCATTTTGAAAGGTTAATATTTATCGTTCCAACGAAATACATTTTGAGGAGATGGAGAAAGGACATAAAGCGACGTCATACTAAAGCTAAAGTCACTTATAATTTTTGGAAAGACACGGAATCGGGACAGAGATATGACAAGGTGTGCAATACTTTTTTTGACGTTGCGGACATTGCATACACTCAAAAAAGATGTTACCAACTTGTAGATCGAATTCTTGAACTAAAGGTGGAATGTAATACGGAGGACAGAGTTTGTGAAAAAAGTCGACCTACTCAAAAGTTAAACGCGAGTGAATATGAAAATAACGACCCAAATGAAAGCCAGAAATTACTTTCACCAAAAAAGAACCGATGCAAGGGGCGTCCTCCTAGTAAAAGGAAGGTAGGTAAGATCAAAGAAGTTTCAAAGAAATTCAAACTGAAGGGACAAAAAAAGGTAGAAATAATTGTGAATCAAGAAACACAAAGAATATGAAGAAGGTATGATTTTTCTTTTTTGTTATATATATGTATATATAATCTGTATAAAAGGAACTTTTTTTGCAATTAATATTGTCTTATATAATGAACTTGTATGCTTCTTTTATTTAAGGCATTTGAGTTGGATACGACTATTAATCAACCACCTATTTTTCATGAGACACAAGAGAGTCATCATGGAAATATTAACTTGAATGTGAGTAATGATTTTTTTTTTCAATTGTTATGATTATTATTTTTACTTTATTGGTGAGCATTTTTAAGGGTGCATATATGTTGTCACAAGAGAGTAATGATTTATGTTACCTTTCATAGATCATAAATTTTATATGTATAAACTCAATTAACATCGATGGTTCTTTTTGTAACTTGTAGGAATCCATATGGGGAGATGAACTTCTAAATCTCGGTGCGATGTGGAATTTTAGGTCAATAGGTGAAGGCACTTCCAATGCTGGCTACAAAGTTTTTTGACTTGATTTATAAGTTGTAGCTTTGATATATTAAAGCTATTTAGGTAGCTCAGTGGATGATTCAAGCATATGATAATACTGTTCATATGTACCAAAAGTATTATAATTTTGATAATTTGTTTTCATCTTTAATTTTCCAAATTTCAATGTTAGTTTTGCTCTCAATTGATGAACACAATAATTGGAATTCATTTCATAAACACTATAGTCACAATTTACATGTTTACAAGGGGTATACCCCAGGTAATTAAAAAAATGATGATACAATAGCTTAATAGCTCAAGCAATTACAAATAAGATAATATTTCAGTTTTTCTGTGTAGCTTCACTGCACCATGTGACACTGTAAGGTGTAACCTCCCATGCTGCCTCTACTAAGGCCTGAAATTACATTTTTAGGAAGAAGGATATTCTCTACAGATGTATTACCTGCAAACAAGGATTCTCCAAAGAATCAGTACACCATGTAATTGCTAGCTTCTTCAATGTCACCATCATCAGGACTGCAAATACACTGTATAGTGAAACATTATCTCAAAAATATAGTAATTATCTCATAATGTTCAATTTAATGTAATTATCTAAAGTAGTTGGGAAACCAACATCAAACATTCTAGTGTCAATATGGCAACTGTAAATACCCAAAAATTTCAAATGATTATATCTAAATTTTTACGATTAATTTTTTTATTTATTTAAGATTGATATTACAAATAATATTTTGAATATATGTGAGATGGATTTAGCAAGATAGTCAATTTAAAATTTTTAAGTTGACGGATAATGAAAGTTAAGTCGGATATGGTTCAGAACCCTAATTCATGGATTATGAATAAGGAATGATAATATTAATATATAATAATTATATTTCAATGAAATATGTATGTATTGTATGTGTGTATGGTTCAGTATTATACAGAAATGGCAAAATATTAGAAAACCCTAAGTTTAAATCGATAAACCCTAATTCAAACCCTAAATAGAAAACTAAGACTGTTTATTAATTAGGTATATGTGATCAAGGAGATATGTTAGTGATTATGAATCTAATCAGTGAAAACCCTAACGATTATTTAAAAACCCTAATTAGTGAGTTAGAAACCCTAATTTAAATTTTGGCAAAACCCTAAACCTAATTTCAAGACCCTAATTAGTGATTAGCAAGACAAATAGTAATTAGCAAATCCTAAGATTAAAAGTTATGGCAAATATATAAAATTACCAAACTACCCTTAAAATTTAAGTGGAAAAGACCAAAATATCCTTTAGTGTGCAAAATGACCAAATTACCCTTTTACTTAACTTGTAAGCAAAAATATTTTTCTAGAAAGGCATGAGTCATCACTTGTTAGATCTTCCATGTGCCTAAAATCTCAGCCATCCTTATATATCCCAATTGACACCTTGCAAGCTTAGATTCATTGAATCAAATTATAAAGGATAAAGGAGAGAAAAAGTTTACCAAAGTTGTTCACTTACTATCTAACACTAAACCTAGCCTATATCTCTCTAAAGCCACGAAATCCCTAAGTAATTCTGTAAGACCCCAAATTTTATGAATAAAAGATTTAATTTTCTCAAAATATTTTTTTTGAATATTATAGTGTGGATTTGATATAATATTATAGTTGTGGGTAATATTTATAAATTTTGCAAAGTAAACAAGTGGTTATAAAATATTTGATTGGTCGGGGAATATTCGTTTTAACAGAAATATTAGATACATTGCAAGCAATCATTGAGTGGACCCCCTAGCGAAATTATTATCGAGATGAGAAAGCGACAAAAATATATTTTTATGAAAATAACGGCGGAAGTTTTACCGTTAACTATTGAACTACCCGGTAGTAAAAGTACAATAATACGTCTGGTTGTATAGTAGCACACGGTATTGATTATTGATGCTTACGTGAGAAGTCACTTAGTTTTGTTCAATTATTGTTACAGTAATTGTTGCATAGTATCTCACGTTATTTGATTCAATTATTGTTGATATTTTATATATTATTAAATTAATAATTGAGACGATACACTTATTCATATTATTATTTATAATATTGACGATGTCTAGAAAATTCTATCGAGGAGAGGTTTGGTCACCTAATTACGCACCAATAGGGAGAAATCCTTATTGAAAAGCCCACTCTTTCCTGGGAATGATCTGGTTGTTAAATATTGCGAATTATAATAATGATGATAAATATTATTAAAAATATATTGAATGAATTTTATAAAGTATTTGTTGTATATTTTGGCGTATTATTTGGACCCCCATTTACCCATTTTTCAAAATAATCGGTAGAATTCTATTCTTTATAATAAAGGTGGGGCCCACATGTGGGGCCCACGTGTGGAAGAAATAATTTTAGAAAAGGGGTGAGAGTATACGTAAAGGGGAGGGAATTTATATATATAAGTATGTGATGTGTGTATATATATATAATTGGTGTGTGATAGTATATATATATATATATATATATATATATATATATATATACACACACATATATATACTATTTATGGGATACTATTCACTCGAGTACTATTCACCCGGGGTACTATTCATGATAAAAATTGATTCGTTTTCTGTCCAAATCATTTTTGGTACAATATTATTCTTGAATTTTACTCCACAAAGCAGTATCATGTTGACAATTTGAACGTTATTAAATTCTAGATAAATTAATTTATAAATCTTTAAAATTTATCCTTGAACTTGTTTTATTGAATTATTATGTCATTGTCATCATCCTCATGCTTATATTGTTATGAAAGTCATCTTTGGCCCGTAGTGCATAGATGGACTTGGTATGATTATGACCAGTGATTATTCGGTATAATCATGACCGTAATGTTAGAAATGATGTGGTAAAAGTCCTCATTGTCCCGTAGTGCATTGATGAACAGTTTTTGGTATAATTATCGCCATGGATTCTCTTCGGCCAAGGGTGCAAAGATGAATTATTTTATGCCATGATCATGACCGTTGATGAAAACATGATTATCTTTGGCCCATAATGCATGAATAATTCGTGGTTGTGATACTAAAGAATATCCTTGGCCCGTAATGCAGGGATGATTCGATGATGTGGATTATTTATTAAGCTGAGTCTCAGCGATAAAATTGATGATAAACTTTTTAAATCATAGACGATAGTAGATATTATGCTCTACTTGACTCTTCTAATGGATTGCTTATTCCGCTGCAGTTGTTGATCTAAAACTTTTGTCTATTATATTCTATCAGTTGTTATACTATTGAAGGCTAAGGATAAATTATTCTGCATTATCTTAGTCATAATATTTCTTACTGGGCTAGTTGAGCTCACCCTTTTCTTTCACTGTTCTCTTCAGGAAATGAGAATATAGCTGGGACTAGTCGGGGAATGGATTGACGGTCCAGATGGTTGCATTAGTAGTCCTCTCTATTCTGTGAAATAGTGTGATAATAATTGTAATGAGGACTTATTTTGAGTTTGAATAATGTCTAAAAGACAATATTTGTATTAAAACTCACAGCTCATATTGTATATTTAAGTTATGTACCATGTATTTGGCGACTCAGAATGGGTGATGTATTCCTATTTTGGGGGCGTCACAGTTGGTATCAAAACTTAGGGATATGATCCCTGGCTGAGATGTGAGACAAGAACTAGGAGGGGAGAGACGGGGAATTCCTTCGCTAGTGTAACCTACATAAGTTTATTTGTTATTTAAATGGTCGGCCGAAATATAGTGATAATATGTGGTATGTGAATTAACCATTGTCTTGTGGCAGTGTTTGAAAATGACATCCGAGAATGTTGAAAATAGCAATGGAGCACATGAGACTGTTGAGTCACCGCTGATCAATAGCCAGGATAATGTGCATTAGGAAGACAATAATCCTCAGGTAAACAATAACACCGACCAAATAATGAACGATGGGATGTTCAGAGGCTTTGTGCAGTTCATGCAACAACATACGAGAGAGACTCCTGTTCATAATGCAGGTGGAAACAATGGCAACTCACGGTTGGTCACCGCTAAGCAGTTCAAGGAGCTGGGACCACCGGAGTTTTTGGGAAAACCAGAACCACTTAAGGTAGAGACGTGGATAAAGCAGATCACCAAGATATTTGATGCCTTGGAATGCTCAGAGGAGCAAAAGATTCCCTTCGCCACCTTCATGTTGCGTGAAGAAGCAGATCATCGGTGGGAATCTGTAAAACGTACCCAGACTGACGCACTCAAGATGTCTTGGGAGAAGTTCTAAGAATTGTTCAATGACAAGTACTTTCCCGAAAGTATTCGTCACATGAAGGAGGTAGAATTCATCAAGCTAGAGCAAAACAACATGACTGTGTCGCAGTACGAAGCCAAGTTTGTCGAGTTATCCCGGTTTGCGTCGCACTTAGTTATAATGAGGAGAAAATGACGCGAATGTTTCTAAGAGGTTTGAAACCCGAAATACGTCAATACCTCATTTCTCACAAACTTTGTTTATATTCAGATGTTGTGAATATGGCTCAGTTAGTGGAGTGTGATAATGAGTCAGCACAACCAAAAGACAACGACCAATAACACGATAATAATCATACCGGTGGCAACGACCATGGAACAATGATAACCATCGTGGGTGAAATTATCATGCCAAGAATGGTAACCACTTCGTTGGTAATCATGGCCAAGATAATAGAAGTGGAAATTTCAAGAAGAGAAGGTTCAATAATGATGGAAAAACAGCAGCACCAACACCTGTTGTTAAGGAAGGAGAATGACTGTAACAACCCGGGTCAAATCCCGAGTCCGGAACAAATCTTGGGTCAAATCTCAAGTCCGAATCGAATCAAATCCATCAAAATAAGGCCTCAAACTACTGGCCCAATAGTATCTTCTTGGGTCAACTTAGCCCACCACAGGCTCAACCAAAAGGTCATGACTTGAAGGTACTATTGATAGTAACTTATTTCCTTATATGCAGACAAATTTTTCCCCTATCTATCGATGTGGGACTGGGGTGTTACAAAATCCCCCACTTAAATTTTTGACGTCCCCGTTAGAACCGATCACACACACAGCCCGTCAGAACCGATCACAAACACAGCCCAAAGATCTTTTCCTCTCTAGCTATTGTGGGATAATACCGGCTGGCTTCGTGTCCCCACCTCCGGTAACCCGATCGGATGACCCGACTAGAGCTTTCGAGAGTTAGCTTTGATACCATATGTAACAACCTGGGTCAAATCCCGAGTCCAGAACAAATCTTGGGTCAAATCCCAAGTCCGAATTGAATCAAATCCATCAAAATAAGGCCTTAAACTACTGGCCCAATAGTATCTTCTTGGGTCAACGTAACCCAACACAGGCTCACCCAAAAGGTCATGACTTGAATGTACTATTGGTAGTAACTTATTTCCTTATATGCAGACAAATTTTTCCCCTATATTTCGATGTGGGACTGGGGTGTTACAACGACCGTCGGTCGTATGTTTCAAATGCGGACAAGAGGGACACATCCGTCCAAACTGTACACAGTAACCCAAAGCGTGTTTCAATTACGGAAGAGAAGGTCACCTAGCTCGATTCTGTCGTGTAGTGAACTTAAGTCCAGCTGGGATAGTGACGCCAAAGGATGTCCCAGGCAAGTCAAAGCCGGTAGTTTAAGTTAGAGCGTTTGTCGAGGAAACCGAACGAAGTTATCATGAGTAAGTTAATCATAAACTCTTGCAAAGTCTATACCTTATTCGATATCAGTTCTACCTATTGTAAGACCCCAACTTTTATGAATAAGGAATAATTTTTCTCGAAATATATTTTTAAATATTATGGTGTGGATTTGATATAATGTATAGTTGTGGGTAATATTTACAAATTTTGCAAAGTAAGCAAGTGGTTATATAATATTCGATTGGTCGGGGAATATTCGTTTTAACGGGGAATATTAGTACGACAAAGACACAATCATTAGTGGACCCCTACAACGGAAGTATTGTAGTAGTTAGAAAATGGCGAGAATTATCTTTTATATAAAATAACTACGAAAGTGTTTCCAATTAAAGCGTTGAACTACCCGGTAGTAAAAATACAGATAATACTCGTGGTTGCGTAGTAGCACACAAGTATTGATTATTGATGCTTTCGTGAAGTCACTCGAGTTATACTCAATTTTGCTACTGATAATTCTTTGCATCATATGTCTCATATTATTGATTCAATTATTGTCACAGTATCATCTGCATAATATGTAATATTATTAAATCAATAATTGAGATGAAAAAGTTATTCATATTATTATTTTCAATATTGACAATGTCTAGAAGTTCTGTCAAGGAGAGGTTTGGTCACCTAATTGCGTGCCAATAAGGAGAAATCCTTATCGGAAAGCCCTCTCTTTCCTGGGAACGACCTGGTTGTTAAATATTGTGAATTATAATATTAATGATGAATAAGTTCGTGTTGATTAAAGATGAAATTGATAGTTCCATTGTGTTGGAATTATTAGTGTTAGTGGAAATCGACATTTATTACGATAATAATTGATGTCCGGAGGTTATATTGACCAATCGAAGTGATAACTTAGGATAAATGAGCAATTAATTGCTATTAATTCACATGATTATAACTATTTATTCACATGTGTGTACTATTGATTCACATTCTTGTACTATTAGGGGAGGTGGTGCAAGATTGATAATACTTGCATGTCTAAGTTAAAAATGGAGGTATAGTTGAAGGTATTATACTGTAATTCATATTTTCACATGATTATAACTATTGATTCACATGATTGAACTATTGATTCACATTATTTACTATTAGGGGAGGTGGTGCAAGTTTGATAATACTTGCAGGACTAAATTAAAAATAAAGAAAAAGAGGAAGGTATTATTCTATAATATTTCGAGCCCTAAACGTACAATTATTGAAACTATATTTTCCTATAAATAGAATCTTATTCTTCCTTCATTTCTCACCAATTCACTAAAGCTATAGAGCAATTATTATAGAGAGAAATTATAGAGAGAAAGAGAGAGAAGTGCTGCTACCTCACTTTATTCCAAACATCCGGTTTTCTTTAAGGTAAGGGTATTATTCTTTCGTATTCATGAAGAGAGTTATTTTCTTTCAATACTCGTAAGGGTTGTTATTCCATTCTTTATTAATATGTTAGAATAACCTGTCTATGTGAAGTACCGCATATATGGTGAAATTCTTTTGTTATTCCATTCTTTACTATTCTGTTGGAATAACCTCTCTGTGCAGTCTATCGCATGCCTGGTGAATTCTATTGTTATTCCATTCTTTATTATTACATTTGGAATATCACATGCGTGTGGATTACGCATGACCTAGTTCCGATTCTTTATTATTACATTTGGAATATCACATACATCACGGATTCTGCATGACACAGTTCCATTCTTTATTATTCTATTGGAATAACATGCATGCGATCTATCGCATGCCTAGTGAATTCTTTTGTTATTCCATTCTTTATTATTTTGTTGGAATAACTTTGTCATGTGGATTCGCATGCATGGTGGAAAGATCCGCCGTATTCATTCCTTATTAAATTGTGGAAATGATGCATACATGTGGATTACCGCATGGCGGGCGAAAATCCATTTGCAGTTTCATATATTGTATTATACTCAGTTGGTTAAAGTTTTGGCTTCTATACTCCATGAAATTTGTGGAATATCCTTGATATTTGTACTTCATCTAGTATCTTTTCATAGAAATATTCTTCTGAGCATTCTTGAATAGATGACAATTTGGATGTTATTGATTTCTGTATAAATTAAATTATAAATCTTCAAAATTTATCCTTGAACTTGTTTTATTGAATTATTATGTCATTGTCATCATCCTCATGCTTATATTGTGATTAAGGTCATCTTTGGCTTACGTGCATAGATGGACTTGGTATGATTATGACCAGGGATTATTCGGTATAATCATGACCGTAATGTGACGAATGATGTGGTAAAAGTCCTCATTGGACTGTAGTTCATTGATGGACATTTGTTGGTATGGTTATGACCAGGGATTATTCGGTATAATCATGACCATTGATGATTACATGAATATCCTTGGCCGTGGTGCAGGGATGATGTGGATTAATTATTAAGCTGAGTCTCAGTGATAAAGTTGATAAAAATCTTTTTAAATCATAGAAGATAGTAGATTTTATGCTCTACTTGACTCTTCTAATGGATTGCTTATTCCACTGCAGTTGTTGATCTAAAACTTGTTGTATATTATATTCTATCAGTTGTTATACTGTTGAAGGCTAAGGATAATTTGTTCTGCATTATCTTAGTCATAATATTTCTTACTGGGCTAGTTGAGCTGACCCTTTGCTTTCATTGTTCTCTTCAGGAAATGAGAATATAGCTGGGCTAATCGGGGAACGGAGTGACGGTCCAGATGATAGCATTAGTAGTCCTCACTATTCTGTTAAATAGTGTGATAATAAATGTAATGAGGACTCCATTGAGTGTGGATATTATCTAGATGACAATATTCTTATTAAAACTCTTATATTATGTTTTGTCGTATTTTACACGACTGTTGTATAATTAAGTTATATTTGAATTTTGTACCATGTATTTGGCAACTCAAGATGGGTGATGTATACCTATTTTGGGGGCGTCACAGTTGGTATCAAAGCTTAGGGATATGATCACTGGTTGAGATGTGAGACAAGAACTAGGAGGGGAGAGACGGGGAATTCCTTCGCTAGTATGACCTACCTAAGTTTATTTGGTATTTAATTGGTCGGTCAGAGTATAGGGATAATATGTGATATGTTAATTAACCCTTATTTTGTGGCAGTATTTGAAAATGGCATCCAAAAATGTTGAGATAAGTAATGAAGCACATGAGATCGTTGAGTCACCATAGATTAATACTCAGGATAATATGCAGTAGGAAGACAATAATCCTCAGGTAAACAACAACGATCAAATGATGCATGATGGGATGTTCAAAGGCTTTATGAAATTCATGCAACATCAGGCGAGGGTGGCTCATGTCCAAAATGCAGGTGGAAATACTAATAACTTTCGGACGGTCACCTCTAAGTAGTTCAAGGAGCTGGGACCACCGGAGTTTTTTGGAGAGCCAAAACCACTTAAGGCGGAGACGTGGATAAAACAGATCAACAAGATATTTGATTTCTTGGGATGCTTCGAGGAGCAAAAGGTTCCCTTTACCACCTTCATGTTGCGAGCAAAGGCAGATTACTGGTGGGAATCTGTAAATCGTACTCAACATGCCGCACTGAAGATGTCTTGGGAGAAGTTCCAAGAACTGTTCAATGACAAGTACTTTCCTAAAAGTATTCGTCACATGAAGGAAGTAGAGTTTATCAAGCGCGTAGTATGAAGCTAAGTTTGCCGAGTTGTCCCGGTTTGCGTCCCACTTGGTTGATAATGAGGAGAGAATGACGCGGATGTTTCTAAGAGGTTTGAAACCCGAGATCGTCAATACCTAATTTCTCACAAGCTGTGTTTGTATTAGGATGTTGTGAATAGGGCTCGATTATTGGAGCGCGATAATGAGTCAACCCAACCAAGAGAGAAGCGGTAGATAAGTCGATAATACCGGTGGTAGCTTGATCATCGAAGCGGTGACAAAAAGGGTGGAGGAATCAACATGCGAAATGGTAATCGCCGGTGGTAATCATGGTCGTGACAATAAAAGTGGACATTTTAAGAAGAGGAGATTTAACAATGATGGAAAACGTTAGCACCAATTTTTTGTTGTTAAGGAAGCGAGCAATGGCCGATCGTATATTACAAATGCGAAGGGAGGACATATCGGTCAAGCTGCGTGATGCGATCCAAAGCGTGTTACAATTATGGAAAGAAGGTCACCTAGCCCAATTTTGTCGTGCACCAAAGTCAAGTCAATTTGGGATGGAGGCATCAAAGGTGTCCTAGACAAGACAAAAGCCGTGTAGTTCAAGGAGGCGTTTATCGTAACCTCCCAAAAGCGAGGAATCCGAACGAGGTGATCACGGGTAAGCTAATCATAAACTCTAAGCGTAGTTTATACTTTATTTGATACGGTTCTATCCATTCCTTTATTTCTCCTACTTGCGCTCAATGTTTAAATTTGACTCCAGAGAAATTAGACTTTGACTTATCTGTTGAAACTCCGTTGGGAGAAACCTCCATTACATCCACTGTTTATAAGTCTTATTTGATTTAAATCGGTAACCGCATGTTACTTGTCGATCTTATTTCTTTGAAAATACTTGCATTTGATGTGATTTTAGGGATTGATTGGTTACTACTCATCATGCTAAAATCGATTATTTTCGTAAGGTTGTTAGCTTTCATATTCCTAACCAACCTATTATACAAATTCAAGCAACCAAACCACTAAAGTCAATCACTGTCATATCAAGTCATAAAGTTATTCATTTATTGAAAAATGGATGTCAAGCTTTCTTAGCCCATGTCACAGATTTAAATAAAAAGACGTTAGATTTGAATGATATTTCTATTGTTAATAAATTTTCTTACGTATTCCCTGAAGAACTTCTTGGCCTACCCCCAGAGCGTGAAATTGAATTTTGTATCGACCTTGAATCCGGTACAAAACCCATTTTCAAAGCCTCATATCGAATGGCTCCTATTGAACTTCAGGAGTTAAAAACACAACTATAGGAATTTTAAGACATCGGTTTCATTCGTCCTAGTACGTCTCCTTGGGGTGCTCATGTTTTATTCGTGGAGAAGAAAGATGGAAGTATGCGACTTTGTATTGATTATCGAGAGTTGAATCATGTCACCATAAAAATGAAAGTGCGTTGCCTCGCATTGATGACTGTTTGACCCGGATTGCAAGGAGCCAAATTCTTTTCAAAGATTGATCTTTGTTAGGATATCATCGGTTGTAGATTAAAATTGATGACATTCCAAAGCGCTATCGAACTTCGATGCGGGCATTATGAATTCCTAGTCGTGTCTTTTGGATTGATTAATGCTCTCTAACGCCTTCATGGACATGATGGTGAGTATTGAGGAATATTTGGATCACTTTGTGGTCGTCTTTATTGATGACATCCTCATATACTCCAAAACCCGTGAAGACCATGGAAGCAACACTTGAGGTCGATACTTCAAAAGCTTCGTGAAAACAAGATTTATGCCAAGTTGAAGAAATGCGAGTTACGGCTTGAGGAAGTTGCATTCCTTGGGCACGTAATATCAAATCATGGAATATCTGTTGACCCAACGAAGATTTTTCAAGAACTCAAGAGGAGACTTATTTATTTTGTTACGACAATACCATCGGCTCGGAGGATTTGTCATCTCTGATGATGCTTTGCAAAGGTTAGGATGTGTTCTCATGCAACATGGGAAAGTCATAGCCTATGCCTCACGAAAACTCAAAGAATATGAGAGTAATTATCCTACTCATGATCTAGAGTTGGCAGCAATCGTTTTTGTGCTTAAGATTTGGAGGCATTACGTATGGAGAGAAGGTGGAGATTTATACGGATCGTATAAAAGCCTCAAATATTTCTTCACTCAAAAGGAACTCGACACGCGGCAACGACGATGGCTTGAAATTTGTTGAAAGATTATGATCATACCATCAATACCATCACGGAAAAGCGAGCGTGGTAGCCAAGCGCATTGAGTAGAAGATCATATGCGAATGCAAGTGCGATATTGTCAACGTAAAGGCCCATTTTTATGACTTACAAAGGATGGAGATAGAGTTAAATACTCAGAGGACCCGTATGATGATGGCGAATATCTGAGTAAGAGTGAGCTTTAATCGATAAAGTTAAAGGCGCTCAAGCTACATACCTACAGAGGCGATGCGTATGAGGAAGAAAGTGCAAGAAGGTGCTTTATTAGGAGCAAGAATCGATGAAGAAGGAATACTTGAGTCGACTCGGACTTTGTGTTCCTAAGGATTCTGACTTGAAGTATAAAATCATGATGGAGGCGCACAACACACCGTTCGCAATCCATCCTGGGACTACCAAAATGTATCGTTATCTTCGATGTAACAACCCAATATTTTCTATACAAATAAATTAGAAATTTTGCGTATAAATTTTTTTTTTATTTTAAATATGGGGAATATGTGCCAAGATAGTGTGTGTATGTATTTATGTGATATATTTATTACATGAATGATTTTAAATAATTTTATTTTAAAATTTTTGATTACTATAAACTATATTATTATAATAATTAATTTTATAATAGAAATGTTTTTATTAATTATTTTCCATGAAAATATAATCATATATTATTTATATAATATATGAAATGATTTTTATTTATAATAATTATTTTATTATATGAATTTTAGTATAGATTATTAAGTTAATTATTTTAACTTAATTAATAATGTTAAGTATGATGAGATAAATGGAATACGGAATCAAACCCTAATTTTAGATTTTGATCAAGGAATGAGAATAATAATATAATATTATTTATATTTTGATTTTTCAGTGCTATAATTAAATACTGTATGTATGTGGACTGACAATGATTGGTCAGTTATGGTGTATTATGTCAAACCCTAGTTTTACTGTGGGAAACCCTAATTTGAAACTAAATTGTAAGTTTAAGACTATTATATAACTGTGTTATATAATTTTTTTAATTGATTAGGTCGACCCTAATTAACATTTAGATTTATTAATTTCTTGAAATTCTATTTATTAATTATAAACCCTAATTGCTAGATTAGTAAGGATAATTATAATTATTATATAATACCCTAATGTTTATGTATGATTAGAACTCTAATCAAATTAAGAAAACCCTAATTACAAATTTTAGGAACTAATTTTATTTTATTTTAAACCCTAAATGAAAGCTTCGTAACCTACTTATACATTAGGTGAGACAATTAAATAACCTAAGGGTTATGGTAATAAGGAAATGTTAGTATTTAATATGTATACTAACTTAAGTGGATAATCTGGTTATTTCAAGTGACTAATAATTTTAAACCTATTTCTAGTAAACCTAATTAGGCTATGAGCTAAAGTCACATGTATAAGTAATTACATTTCATAAGATTGGGAATGGAAACCCTAAATAAATAATTTGGGTAGCATATATTAAAATTGTTAGACTATGTTCATTACATAGCCCAGAACAATTAAAGGAGAAGCCCAAAAGAAATAAAATACAAACCAATACTTAGCCCACTTGATTAAGGGTATTTTAGACTTTTGATTAATCAAATTTGTGCATTAAAATAAAAACAAAATGGAGGAGATAATGGGGCGAGGGGCAAGCCACATTAGGCTATTTTAAATGACAAATTATGCTAATCAAGTTCCTTAAATAGTAAGTCTTACACACAAGTACATGTGTGTCAATCTCTCATTGGTTGCAAATCTATTAAGCACCTTTAATCACATGATTAGGCTTAATTGAAGAGATAAGGTGTTGTCTTTTATCCATGGGATAATAAAAGTATGTGGGATAATAGTTAATCACCCATTCATTTGCTAGATCATTTTCATTTCTCGTATTCTCCTTCTTTTTCTTTTTCTCCCAAGCTAGCAACATACAAGAGAGAGAGAGAGAGAGAGAGAGAGAGAGAGAGAGAGAGAGAGAGAGAGAGAGAGAGTTTTGGTTTTGTGAGAGAGGGAGAGGGAGAGTTTTTGGAATCAGTTTGTTATTTTTCCTAAAAATGATGAAGTTATGAATAAAAGAAAATAAATAGTTAAATGATGTTTTAAATAAGAAAAATATGATTTTAATGCTTGAATACTCCTAATATATAATATTATGACTATTTTAGGGCATTTTGGTAATTTATAATAAAAATTATTATTTATGACCTTTTATGGATATTAAATAAATAGTTTTATAAAAGGGTGAACAATTAAAATAAATTATTTATTGATCTAATAAATTATTAAAATATTATTATGATATTAATAATATTAGAATATGATATTTTAAGTAAATAAAAATATTAAGATTAAAACTTCATTAAAATATTATTAAATAGTTAATCATATTTGATTTAAAATATTAATAAATTATTAAAGTATTATTAAATAATTAATAATATTAGATTAAAATATTAATCTTAGATTAAAATATTATTAAAAGATTAATAATATTAAATAAAAGTGTTATTAAATGATTAAAATATTATTAAGTAAATAATAATATTCGAGATTAAATAAAATGTTATTAATGTAATAACATTAGTAAAGGAATAAAATATTATTAAATGATTAATAATATTAGTAAATAAATAAAATATTAATCGATTAGTAAATGACTAAAAATATTATTAATTGATTAATGATACTAAAGCATAAGTAAGATATTATCAAAGTAATAATATTAATACATGATTAAAATATTATTAAGAGGATTAATAATATTAGTAAAGTATTAAAATATTATTAAGATGTTAATAATATTAGTAAGCGAATAAAAGTGTTATTAGTGAACTAGTAATACTAAGAGGGAATTAAATATTATCAAGATTAATAATATTAAGTGAATTAAATATTTTAAGTTATACTTAATGACATTTAATATTTTAAGAAATAGTACATTAATATTTTAATATTATTGGTAATTATTTAAAAATAATTTTAAATGTTTTAAAAATCATTTAAGGGTAATATAAATGTTTTAAAAAAATTTAAGTTATTATAAATAACTTTAATATTTTGACAATGGTTTCATTAAAAGTTAAATAAAAATTAAATGATAATAGAATTGTTTAATACTTAAATCATTTGATAATGATTCTATTTGCTTTGAAATTTATGATAAATTATATTAAATGTTTATTAAGTCATTTAAAATGATATGAGTGATACTTATAGTTACTAAACTTCGGAATAGAGTCTTAGACTCGATAATTGCGATAAAGTCGCATCGAATTTTTGCAAGCGTATTTGAAAATTGATACGGACTTAGATATTTTGATTGTATTAATGTTTGTTTGTGATGCGATAAGCTGTTGAACATGTGTGATAATGTGATTAGGTTATGTGTTGATTTGCGAAATCTTGATACTATATGTTATAGTATATTGTTACAATAGAGCGAATGATCGATTAATGATAGGTCGTGATATAAAAGATAAAACTAAGTTGCGTATTTATGGCGGTAGCGATCGGCAAGTATCCTACATTTGCATTTCCTTTATGCAATGGACATGAGTAAGATTGTTTCAAAATTATATTATTATTGTACAGATTATTAACCCTATATTATATATGCTCATTAATTATCAACATGTTAGTATATGGTAATTAGGATATATATTACATTCGTTAATTTCTATAAATGGTTATCTGAGTGTGTCCCCACTTGGATAATCATTACATTTAATCACATGTTGATACACTTTTGTTAATTACCCGTATATATATATATATATATGTTGAATTATAGATTATTGTTGAATAAGATAAAACCTACCTATTATCCAACCAAATTGCTTTGGTTTGGAACCCTGACAAGTATGAACATCCCATTCATGGGAAATTTTTATGTGCCCAAGGCAGCTAGAGTGAATGATAATATCGTTCTTGTAATGTAGTATTGATCGATCTGAGGTATAATGGGTTGATCACCCTCGTGCTTAAGTAAGTTATGACGGTTTTGCGAATGAAGTTACGCTAAACCTATTCAAAAACGAAAATAATGTTCATAGTATGTCCCCTTAACCCTATATATAGTCAGTACGTAGTTTCAGAAATTTGAAAGAGGGTTGTTATGTTATTATTATCGGTTCAGATTACTTCACGACTATTGATTTGTTATAGAAGGATAGTATAAAGAAAACATTTAAATTCTTTCAGCTTATATATATAATTGCTATTACTTGCTGGGCACTCAAATGCTCATCCTTGCTCAATTTAAATGTTTTCAGCTAAGTGTGAACAAGTAGAAGGCTCGGCTAAGAATAAAGGGAAAGGAAAGGTTGCAGAATGAATTCAATGCCATTTTATGTAATAATTATCTTTATTAAGACAAGTATGATATATATTACCTATTACGTATTGTGAGGAATGTATTAAAGGTTGCGTACTTGGGATTTAGACTTTGATAAATATGTAATTTAAGTTGGTATCTATATTATTGTTATTATTATTAGTATTATTTCGCTCATAGAAATGGTATCGTAAAGCACCGAGTTTGGGTTTCAAGTACCTGGATTTGGGGGCTTTATAAGTTGGTATCAAAGTCGTAGGTTATAAACATTAGGAATGCGAAACCTAGGTTATAACTTTAGTAGAAATTTTTTATAAAGTATGTTAGCTAGGTGATGGGTTGAGGAGATCCATCAAGTTTTAGTTGTACTGAATAAAATATCCTTTCATTTTATAAATGAATTTTTTTTATTGTGGTACTGATGTTGTTTTGATTATTTATTGTGGTCATAGGATGGCTAACGAGAGTCAAGATAGTTATTCAGTGAACCAAAAGTCGAGGGACTCTAGTGAGGAGTCCATGGAGTATGCGATGATAGGAGATTTGTTGTCCAGGAACAACGAGCTAAAGGTTAGAAATTTGGCGAGTGGGCCTTGAAACCACACCCTCCCATTTGAGAGCTGCGAGTACAAGGTGGTATTTACGAGCATTGTGCTGAGTTGAGATAGCTTAGAGTTGCGAGGAGGTTGGGCGAGAGAGAGCTATAGCTAGGACAATTGAGAATTGAGATGAAAGCTAAAGATGTGAGGATATATACTTTGGAGCAAGCTTTAGACATCGCCTTTATCTTGATTCGGCATTTGAGTGGATGGAGTTGCCCTCGGCCCGGTGAAGCGGCGTTGATTTGTATTCATGTTCGATATAGTCCCACTTTTTGTTTCTATTAGAGACTGTTTAGTTGTTGTAAATCCTTATTCCTTGCTATATGCATATCATGGCAGTTAGGCCCCAACTTTTATTTTGATAGAGGGGTAGATGGTAGCGAATCCTCACTTTTTGTCCATTAGAGGATAGTTGGTAGTGGGCAGTTTATGCCTTGAGAGTTTATAGAAGTATGCTAGATGTTAGTCAGTCTGTATTAAAATAGTGGTATATGAATATAAATACATTATTATGATAGGTGTTTGTAAATTTTAAAAAAAAAAGAAGAAAAAAAAAAGAAACAAATTGATCCTTAGTGAAGGCGTAAGAAATAAGTGGTATTAGTATTAGTTGAATATGTATAATTCTATGTTGTGTATATGATAAGTATGTCTATATAAGGTAATACTCTCAACTTCTGTATAAGTTGTGGCAGCGATTCCTGACTTTTAAGTCACAAAGGGATAGCGGATTTTTAAAGCAATATGTGTTATAGAATGTCAAGTGTTATGAATATGAATCTATGATGGATTAATGAAATAAGTTGGTATAAAGATAGTACTCAATTATCTGACCACTGGTTAATACAGTAAACCAAAGTTTTTGAAATCTAATATTTTAACTAGATGATTATTCGAGTAGAAAATTTCACGTTATGTAAATACCCTAAGATATAGAAGGTAAGTTGATGAAAGATAAATTATGACTAACCAGATAATGCCGCCAAGACGTCAAACTCGAAACCAAAGGGCAGAAGAGTCTGTCAATAACGTTGAGGGACAACAACAACCAGACCCGATATAGAATTTTGCGAATATGGTCGCTCAAGATATGCAGAATGGAATACTAGCCGTGGGAAATTAGCTAGAAAATTGATTAGCGAACTTTAAAGACTTCAAGGCAGTCAGAACGCCAGGATTTAGAGGATCAACTGACCCTGTGGAAGCATTTGTGAAAGCTGGGGTAACAGAGGCACAAAAGACAACTTTTGCCACCTATACAATGAAAAGGGGGACGAATTTTTGGTGGGAGGTAAATCAAACTAGAGTCGAAAAAAGGGAGTAGTGGTAGTAGGACTGGAAAAAGGAAAGGAGATAATTTTGAGAATACCGAGATTAGGCTAGGAAAGCTGGAAAGAAACAGGCTATGCAGTGTAGAAATTGCGAAAAGAATCACTCGGGAGAGTGTCTTAAAGGTAAGTTTGCGTGTTATAAGTGTGGGCAGAAGGGACATATCTCTCCCAATTGCTCCAATCCGAGAATGTATAGTGTAGGACCCCAACTTATTATAAATAAAATTAAATTTTCTTCTATTCATTATTCCAAATTAATAAGGTGTTAATTTGATATAATACTTTGGTTATGGGTGAAATGTGCAAATTTTACAAAATATGCAAGTGGTTATAAAATATTCATTATTGTCGGGGAATATTCGTTTGGTCGTGGAATATTCTTATTATTGGGGAATATTCATACGACGGCGCAACCATTCGTGGGCCCCATAACGGAATAACTGTCGGATGAAGAAAATGACAAAGTTTGAGTTTTTATAAATAATGATGTAATTATTACTGAGTTAACTTTATTAGAATACACGGTGGTTATATTATAGTAATCTGGCGTGATTGCTTGATAGCTTAGCAGTATTATTGCAAGTATTGTTGAATTATTGATTCGTATGTAAGAAGGCACTACTCAATAATTATTACGATAATTCTTTATTCAATATTTTATTTTATTGATTCAATAATTTACTGCGTTGATATTTTATATTATTATTGTTTTAATAATTGTCAACTTTGCGATATTTCCCATTATCGGATCAATAATTCATATTATTTGAATAATATTATTAGATAACATTATTGGAAATGTCTAGAAAGTTACATCGAGGAGAGGTTTGGTCACCTAATTAATTATGCCGAGAAGGAGAAATCCTTATTGAAAGCCCCTCTTTCCGGAGGGTGCACTGGTTGTCATAATTGTAATTCTGTAATATTATTTGTGAATGATTAATTATTGATTTATATGATAAAAAAATATTTATTTGATGCAGATATAAATGATGGATTTATTTATGTGGTTATAAATAAAGGAATTAATGTTGAGGTGTTTTATCAGTATTTTATCGGATTGGAGGTATTAAAAGATCATACCAGTGTTCTTGAGATATATTGCCTGAGTTATAATTTTTGATCCGACCGTTGGATCGTTGTGATTTTTGGATATGTTATACATATATAAGTTGAGTATATGTCCACAAAGTTTGAACCGTTAAAAATGAACGTATGATTTGTTATGAATTTTAAGAGGTGACTGGTTTAAAAATTGTTGAAGTATCCAAAATTTTCATTTTGGTGGAAAATTCTAGAATTGGTGGATAAAATATTAATGATGGACTTTTAAATCTTAGAAGATAGTAGAATTCATTCTCTACGTGACTCTTCTAATAGATTGTTGTTTCCGCTGCATTTGTTGATCTAAAACTTGTTGTCTATTAAATTCTATCAGATTTTTTCCTGTTGAAGACTAATGATAATTTGTTGTATATTATCTTAGTCATAATATTCTTTACTGGGCTAGTTGAGCTCACCGTTTTTCTTTTTGTTCCATTTTTCTTCTCAGGAGGTGAGAACATAGCAGGATCGAGTCGGGGTATGGAGTGATGGTTCTAGAAAGATGTTCTAGCAGTCCTCACTATTTCTTTAAAATAGTGTATGAATAATTATAATGAGGACTTGTTTGAGTGTTGATATTGTCTAAAAGACAATATTTGTATTTAAACTCACAGTATGTGTTGTCGTATTTTGCACGATAATTATATTATTGAAGTTGTAGTTTGCTTTCTGTACCATGTATTTGGCAACTCAGAATGGGTGTTTTATACCTATTTTGGGGGCGTCACATATAGTGGATGTTTTATTTGTGAATCAATGGAGCATAAGATGAAAGACTGTCCAAGAAGGATAAGGGAGGCAAGAAATGTGAATAAGGGAAAGGGCAGCAGGACATTGGCAACAACGGGACCAACTTCAACAAACGAAATAATAGAACCAACCACGGGGAGTTCTCGATTATGTGATTCAAGAATACGGTGGCGTGAAGGATGCAACTCCAGGTAGTATTCTAATCAAATTTTATTTTCTTATATATGATTTTCTTATATATATAATAAATTATTTTATAAAGAAATTTTGAAGGAGGAATTTGAGTTCTTTTAGAAATCAAATTTCCGTTTAATCAGATAGACAAGCTTTACGTGAATAGATTAAATATCAGTGCGATCATTTATGATCAAGATCTACTTGCAATGATTGTATATGCTACGTACACTTATATGTGTAAGTTTTAAAACGGTGATTCTGGGGACAGAATCTTTATAAGGGAGGGTGAATGTAAATTAAAAATTTTGCGTATAATTTTTTTTTTTTAATATGGGGAATATGTGCCAAGATAGTGTGTGTATGTATTTATGTGATATATTTATTACATGAATGATTTTAAATAATTTTATTTTAAAATTTTGATTGTTATAAACTATATTACTATAATAATTAATTTTATAATAGAAATGTTTTTATTAATTATTTTCCATGAATATATATTCATATATTATTTATATAATATATGAAATGATTTTTTTATTTATAATAATTATTTTATTATATGAATTTTAGTCTGATTATTAAGTTAATTATTTTAACTTAATTAATAATATTAAGTATGATGAGATAAATCGGATATGGAATCAAACCCTAATTTTGGATTTTGTTCAAGAATGAGAATAAGAATATAATATTATTTATATTTTGATTTTTCGAGTGCTATAATTATATCTTTGTATGTATGTGGGTGGTGATGATTGATCGGTTATGGTGTATTATGTGAACCCTAGTTTTATTGTGGGAAACCCTAATTTGAAACTCAATTGTGAGTTTAAGACTATTATATAAGCTGTGTTATATGATTTTTTTTGATTGATTAAGTCGACCCTAATTAACATTTAGATTTATTAATTTCTTGGAATCCTATTTATTAATTATAAACCCTAATTGCTAGATTAGCAAGGATAATTATAATTATTATATAATACCCTAATGTTCATGTATGATTAGAACCCTAATCAAATTAAGAAAACCCTAATTATAAATTTTAGGAACTAATTTTATTTTATTTTAAACCCTAAATGAAAGCTTCGTAACCTAATTATACATTAGGTGTGACAATTAAATAACCTAAGGGTTATGGTAATAAGGAAATGTTAGTATTTAATATGTATACTAACTTAAGTGGATAATCTTGTTATTTCAAGTGACTAATAATTTTAAACCTATTTCTAGTAATTTGTGAGACCCCAGATTTTATCAATAAAGATTTAAATTTTGTCGAAATAATTTTTTAATATTATGGTGTGAATTTGAGATAATATTATAGTTGTGGGTAGTATTTATAAATTTTGCAAAGTATGCAGTGGTTATATTATATTCGATTAGGTGGGGAATATTCGGTTTAGTAGGGAATATTAAATGTAATGGCTCAATCATTGGTGGACCCTAGCGAAATTATTGTCGGATTGAGAAAGCGACAAAAATATTTTATTGAAATAACGGCGGAAGTTTTCTGGTTGATCTTGTTGAACTACTCGGTAGTAAAAAAATACGATGTCGTGTGGTTGCATAGTAGCATACGGTATTGATTATTGATGCTACGTGAGAAGTCACTTTCGGTTTGATTCCATTATTGTTGATTAATAATATGAATTATTATAGAGATAATGACGTTTTGTTTTATTCATATTATTAACGTAATAAAAGCGAAACATCTTTTATATAAAAAATGAGAATACTTTATTAAAGTTATTACATAAATAGAATATATTATATTTTATTATGCATAGTGTTGCATAGTGTTTTGCATAGTGTTGTATAGTGTTTGCATAGTAAAATGTTTTTATATAAATAGAATATATGATATTTTATTTAAATTATTTTGCTTTAAATATGGAATAGTCAGATTAAAGTAAATCAATCTGGATAGTTCATGGATTAATTACTATGCATTCTATTTTCTATAAATAAAAGCTCATTCCTTCATTATTTTCTACGAATTCTTTGAAACTCTAGAGAGAGAAATTATAGAGAGAAGCTATAGGGAGAAAATCTATAGAGAGAAAGAAGAAGAGTATACGGTACTTCACTACTTTGATATCCGGTGTCTTTTACGGTAGGGAATATTATTTGTTGTACCCGTAAAGAAAGTGTTATTCTTTCTTATTCATGAAGAGAACTTACATTATTCCATTCATTTTTATTACATTGGAATAACTTTTGTAAAAGTGCATACCTATACATAACTTTTTATATCATGGCATACCTATACTTGGTGAAATCCTTATATTATTCTATTCTTATTTATTAGGTTGGAATAACTTTGTATCTGTGGAATCCCCTATACTTGGTGATCTTCTTACATTATTCTATTCTTTATTATTACATTTGGAATATCACATGTCATGTGTTTTACAGGACTGGTTCCATTGTTTATTATTCGCATTTATTATTACATTTGGAATATCACATGCGTGTGTTTTACAGGACTGGTTCCAATGTTTATTATTATTGACATTTATTATTACATTGGATCATCACTGCCGATTGTGAATTTCACGACACGGTTAGATTATTATTATTACATTGGAATAACTTTATACATCGCAATGCACTGCATGCGTGGTGATTTCCTTTGTTATTCCATTCTTTATTATACCCGGTTGGTTAAAACTTTGACTTCTATACTCCATGAAATTAGTAGAATATTCTTGATATTTGTGTTTCATCGGTATCTTTTCATGGAAATATTCTTTGATCATTCTTGAATTTTACTCTACAAAAGCGAGTATCTTGTTGACAATTTGGGCGTTAATAATTCTGGATAAAATAATTCTTGAACTTGTTTTATTGAATTATTATGTCATTGTCATCATCCTCATGTATATATTATGTTATCTTTGGCTTACGTGCATAGATGAACTTAGTATGATTATGACCGAGGATCATTCGGTATAATCATGGCTTGTTATAAATGATGTGATAAAAGTCCTTAGTGGCTTTGTAATGCGATGATGGATAGTTTTGGTATGATTATGAGCGAGGGGTGATTCGGTATAGTCATGGCCATTGATAATTTGATGAAAATCCTTGGTAGTGATACATGGATGATTAGATATTGTGGTTTATTCATTAAAGCTGAGTCTTAGTGATAAAAATTTATGAAAACCTTTTAAAACCTAAAAGATAGTAGACTTTATTTTCTACTTGACTCTTTTAATGGATTGCATATTCATTCTTGATTAAACCGGTTGTCTATTGTATTTTATCGGTTTAACATTGTTGAAGGCTAATGATAATTTATCTGCATTATCTTAGTCATAATATTTCTTCTTTGGGCTAGATTGAGCTCACCCTTTCTTTCCTTTGTTCTCTTTGAAATGAGAACATAAATTTGGGGAGACGAGTCGGGGAGCGGAGTAATTGTCGAGAGGATAGCATTAGTAGTCCTCACTATTACGTGAAATAGTGTGATAATAGTTGTAATGAGGACTCCTTTTGAGTTTGTATAATATCTAGTAGACAATATTTGTATTCAAACTCACGGTTTATGTCTATTGTACACAGCAGATTATATTAGTAAGTTGTATTTGAATTTATGTACCATGTAAGTGGCGACCCAAGATGGGTGGCGTATACCTAATTTTGGGGGCGTCACGGTTGGTATCGAGCTTAGGGATATGATCCACGGCTAAGAGGTGAGAATAATACTAGGGGGAGGGGGGAATACCTTTCGCTAGAATGACCTACCTAAGTTTATGTCTTTATTTTATTGGTCGGTCGAGAATATAGGGATAATTTGTTACATGTCAATTAACCCTTGTTTTGTGTGGTGTTTGAGAATGGCATCTGAAAATCTTTGAGATAAGCAATGAAGCACATGAGAGTGTTGATTGACTCAAACAAAAGGTAACGACCAACACGACGATAATAATCATCTTTGGTGGCAGCGACTATCGAACAATGATAACCATCGTGGGGAAATTATCATGCTAAGAATGGTAACCACTTGATTGGTAATCATGGCAAAGATAATAGAAGTGGAAATTTCAAGAAGAGAAGGTCATTTAGCTCGATTTTGTCGTATAGTGAAGTCAAGTCCAAATTTGGGATAGTGGCACCAAAGGCGGATCTGGACGAAAACAAAGTCGATGGTTTCAGGAAGGCGTTTTTCGTGACTTCTCAAAAAAATGGGTAACCCGACGAAGTTAGCGGGTTAGTTAATTATAAATTCTTGAAGTCTATACCTTATTAGATCTAGGTTCTACCCATTCTTTTATCTCTCTTGCTTGCATTCAGCGTTTAAATTTGACTCAGGAGAAATTAGACTTTGATTTATCTATTGAAACCGTTGGGAGAAACCTTCGTTACCTCCCTTTGTTTATTAATCTTGTTGTTTCAAATAAACACTTTCACGTTACTGTCGATCTTATCTCTTTGAAAATACTTGCCTTTGAGGTAATTTTTGAAAACGATTGATTAACTACTCATTATTCTTTTTGTAAGGTTGTTAGCTTTCATATTCTAACCAACTGTTATCACGAATTCAAAGTAACCAAATCCTAAAGTTAATCTTTGTTATATCAAGCCATAAGTAAAGAGCCCGATCATTTCGTTGTTGACTTCCTTGTGTGGAATGCTGCAGAAGCGGACTTTTCTACGTGGCGACGTCGTATTTGAAGATGGCAAGTTGATAGGTATCGTTGTGAGGTGTTATCGAGGTTAAGGGATAGAAGTCACAGTTGGTATTAATGTGACGTACTATCCAAGTCTTGGACGAGAATACTTGATTTTGAATGATATTTCTATCATTAATAAATTTCTTGGCGTATTCTTGAAGACTTCTAGCCTACCTTAGGCGTGAAATCGAATTTTTATTGACCCCGAACACAAAACCCATTTCTTAAACCCTCGAATATTTCTTGACTAAAAATGAGTTTTCGTGGTTTATGATGAAAGTCATAATAAAAGTATTGGACTAATGAAAATCATGGGTATTCGTGGTATTAGTAAGTGTTATGATGAGTTATGTTGGTTAGTATGTGAAAACATGAAAGTTTCTTAGAAATCACTGAAAGAGTTGAAAATCGATTTTGGTGAAAAGCGTAACATGAAATTCAATTGACCAAATCTCTTATTATATTTTGAATTTTTGAGTGTGGTCAAGTCCTAGAGTTAGATCTATGAGTTACCTAACTAATCCAAGTGGAATTACTGGAAAAGGTGTTGTAGATTTATGTGTGGACTGATTTTATCAAAGGAGTGCAAAGCTGTAAAAACCGAAAAAGCTGCTACCATAATTTTAGAGGGGCTGTTTCGGCCACTTAAATTATGAGAAAAATTCTGGCCTTTTGGGACATGAAGGTATATGGTATAAAGTGCCTCCTGTCCAAAAATGAGCTCATTCTGACTTAAAATGAGCAAGTTATGACCATTTCAATATTTAGGATTTTCTGACGAAAAATGCTATAACCGGAGTTCTACAACTCCGATGACCATGAAATTTAAACTGGAGGCTCACATTAACATGTGTAAGGTCCTGCCAAGATTTGGGAATTTCTGGAGTTAAACTTGAGGTAGCAAATTTCTTAAGGAATTAATTAGAAATTGATTTTTGAAAAATAGTAAATAAATTTTAAAAATTTCGAGAAAAATATATTTTCATTATGGGACTATATTATGCTAAATCCCAGAAAAGAAATATTTTTGGAACTGATTTGATATTTTTCATAAAAATAGTTTAATTATGAACATATGAGTTAAATATGTTATGTGAAGTAACAAAATTGGAAAATAGGATTTTATGGCTAAAGAATCCTATATAGAGTATATGCATATTTTTTGATGAGGATTTGATAATTGGTGATGATATCTTATGAGTATGGCATTTTGAATGATTAAATGCATTATATGGTAAAAGCGTAAACAATTGAGATAAATTGTTTATAAATTTAAGAAGTGATTAAAATATTGTTATAATATTAATGATATTAGATTATGAGATTATTAAGTGATTGATAACATGGGGATATTCTTGAATCCTAGATAAATTATATTATAAATGTTTAATATTTATCCTTTATCTCATTTGATTGATTCTTTATATCATTATCCTCGTTGTGTTTATATTATGTTGAAAGTAAATACGTGGCTTTTGTAGTGCATAGATGAACTTGGTATGATTATGAATGAGGGATTGTTCGGTATAATCATAATAGTAATTGAAAAACACGATTATCTTTGGTAGTAGTGCATGGATAATTTGTGGTCGTGATACTAATGAATACACGATTATCTTTTGGTACGTAGTCATGTGGATAATTTGTGGTCGATGATATCTAATGAATACACGATTATCTTTGGTAGTAGTGCATGGATAATTTGTGGTCGTGATACTAATGAATACGATTATCTTTGGTAGTAGTGCATGGATAATTTGTGGTGTGATGATCTAATGAATACACGATTATCTTTGGTAGTAGTGCATGGATAATTTGTGGTCGTGATCTTAATGAATACACGATTATCTTTGGTAGTAGTGTATGGATAATTTGTGGTCGTGATACTAATGAATACACGATTATCTTTGGTAGTAGTGCATGGATAATTTGTGGTCGTGATACTTAATGAATACACGATTATCTTTGGTAGTAGTGCATGGATAATTCGTGGTCGTGATCTTAATGAATATCCTTGGCACGTAGTGCGGGGATGATTCGATGATATGGATTAATTATTGGTGAGTCTCAAACAATGAAATATTAATTCATAGATGTGGTAAAAGTCATCTTTGGTAGTAGTGCATTGATAGACTTGGTATGATTATGACCACGGATTATTCGGTATAATCATGGTAGTAATTAAAAATCTGAATATCCCTTGGCAGGTAGTGCATGGATAATTCATGGTTGTGATACTATTAAAGTGAGTCTCGGTATTATTGGTTTTGATTATATATCTTTGGCACGTAGTGCAAGATGAATTGTTAATAAATATCTTTGGCACGTAGTGTAAAAAGATGAATTGTTAATGAATATCTTTGGTAGGATTGCGAAGATGAACTTAATATTTTCAACGATAAAGGTATTCAAGGTATCCTCACCTCTTATCATACCAGTGCGTACCTTAATTTTGAGGCGAAATTCCATAAGGAGGGAGATTGTGAGACCCAGATTTTATCAATAAAGATTTAAATTTTGTTGAAATAATTTTTAATATTATGGTGTGAATTTGAGATAATATTATAGTTGTGGGTAGTATTTATAAATTTTGCAAAGTATGCAAGTGGTTATATTATATTCGATTAGGTGGGGAAAATTCGGTTTAGCGAGGGAATATTAAATACAATGGCTCAATCATTGGTGGACCCCTAGCGAAATTATTGTCGGATTGAGAAAAGCGACAAAAATATTTTATTGAAATAACGGCGGAAGTTTTCTGGTTGATCTTGTTGAACTACTCGGTAGTAAAAATACGATGAATCATGTCGTGTGGTTGCATAGTAGCACTTGCGGTATTGATTATTGATGCTTATGTGAAGTCACTCGGTTTGATTCCATTATTGTTGATTAATAATATGAATTATTATAGCGATAATGACGTTTTGTTTTATTCGTATTATTAACGTAATAAAAGCGAAACATCTTTTATATAAAGCGAATACTTTATTAAAGTTATTCTATAAATAGAATATATTATATTTTATTATGCATAGTGTTGCATAGTGTTTTTGCATAGTGTTGCATAGTGTTTGCATAGTAAAATGTTTTATATAAATAGAATATATGATATTTTATTTAAAAGATTTTGCTTTAAATATGGATAGTCAGATTAAAGTAAATCAATCTGGACCGTTCATGGATTAATTACTATGCATTCTATTTTCCTATAAATAGAAGCTCATTCCTTCATTATTTTCTTACGAATTCTTTGAAACTCTAGAGAGAAATTATAGAGAGAAGCTATAGAGAAAATCTATAGAGAGAAAGAAGAAGAGTATTCTTGTACTTCACTTTACTTTGATATCCGGTGTCTTTTACGGTAGGGAATATTATTTGTTGTGCCGTAAAAGTGTTATTCTTTCTTATTCATGAAGAGAACTTACATTATTCCATTCATTATTATTACATTGGAATAACTTTTGTAAAAGTGGCATACCCTATACATAACTTTGTATACACGCGATACCTATACTTGGTGAAATCCTTATATTATTCTATTCTTATTTATTAGGTTGGAATAACTTTGTATATCTGTGAATCCCCTATACTTGGTGATCTTCTTACATTATTCCATTCTTTATTATTACATTGGAATATCACATGCGTGTGTTTTACAGGACACAGTTCCATTGTTTATTATTCGCATTTATTATTACATTGGAATATCACATGCGTGTGTTTTACAGGACTGGTTCCATTGTTTATTATTATTGGCATTTATTATTACATTTGGATCATCCTGTCGATTGTGAATTTCACACGACTGGTTAAGATTATTATTATTACATTGGAATAACACATACATCACGAAATACCGCATGCGTGATGTTTTCCTTTGTTATTCCATTCTTTATTATACCCGGTTGGTTAAAACTTTGACTTCTATACTCCATGAAATTAGTAGAATATTCTTGATATTTGTGTTTCATCCGATGTATCTTTTCATGGAAATATTCTTACGATCATTCTTGAATTTTACTCTACAAAGCGAGTATCTTGTTGACAATTTGGGCGTTAATAATTCTGGATAAAATAATTCTTGAACTTGTTTTATTGAATTATTATGTCATTATCATCATCCTCATGTTATATTATGTTATCTTTGGCTTACGTGCATAGATGAACTTAGTATGATTATGACCGAGGATCATTCGGTATAATCATGGCTTGTTATAAATGATGTGATAAAAGTCCTTAGTGGCTTTTGTAATGCGGTGATGGATAGTTTTGGTATGATTATGACGGGGTGATTCGGTATAGTCATGGCCATTGATAATTTGATGAAAATCCTTGGCCAAGTAGTACATGGATGATTAAATATTGTGGTTTATTCATTAAAGCGAGTCTTAGTGATAAAAATTTATGAAAACCTTTTAAAACCTAAAAGATAGTAGACTTTATTTTCTACTTGACTCTTTTAATGGATTGCATATTCATTATGATTTAAGCTGGTTGTCTATTGTATTTTATCGGTTTAACATTGTTGAAGGTTAATGATAATTTATTACGCATTATCTTAGTCATAATATTTCTTCTTTGGGCTAGTTGAGCTCACCCTTTCTTTCCTTTGTTCTCTTGAGGAAATGAGAACATATTTGAGACGAGTCGGGGAGCGGAGTAATTGTCCGGAGGATAGCATTAGTAGTCCTCACTATTACGTGAAATAGTGTGATAATAGTTGTAATGAGGACTCCTTTTGAGTTTGTATAATATCTAGTAGACAATATTTGTATTCAAACTCACGATTTATATATCGTATTATTATTACAGCAGTTATATTAGTAAGTTGTATTTGAATTTATGTACCATGTAAGTGGCGACCCAAGATGGGTGACGTATACCTAATTTTGGGGGCGTCACATAAACCTAATTAGGTTATGAGCTAAAGTCACATGTATAAGTAATTACATTTCATAAGATTGGGAATGGAAACCCTAAATAAACAATTTGGGTAGCATATATTAAAATTGTTAGACTATGTTCATTACATAGCCCAAAACAATTAAAGGAGAAGCCCAAAAGAAATAAAATGCAAACCAATACTTAGCCCACTTGATTAAGGGTATTTTAGACTTTTGATTAATCAAATTTGTGCATTAAAATAAAAGAAAAATGCAAGAGATAATGGGGCAAGGGGGACCGGCTACATTAGGCTATTTTAGGCAACAAATTATGCTAATCAAGTTCCTTAAATAGTAAGTCTTACACACAAGTACATGTGTGTCAATCTCCCATTGGTTGCAAATCTATTAAGCACCTTTAATCATATGATTAGGCTTAATTGAAGAGATAAGGTGTAGTCATTTATCCATGGGATAATAAAAGTATGGGGGATAATAGTTAATCACCCATTCATTTGCTAGATCATTTCCATTTCTCTTATTCTCCTTCTTCTTCTTTTTCTCCCAAGCTAGCAACATACAAGAGAGAGAGAGAGAGAGAGAGAGAGAGTTTCGATTTTGTGAGAGAGGGAGAGGTGTGCTAGTTGCTTAATGCACTCTAAGATTATACATTACTTTGGAAGATCAAGAATGATAGCAAATAAAATTAGGTGAGGTTCTCATCCATTCTTTTTCTTATTCTTCTTCTACTTTGTGTTATAACATGATTTGTTGGAGTTATGGATTAATACTCAAGATACCCTAGTTCTACATATTATCATGTATGGAACTAAGTCTCTTGAGTGTTAGATCAAAGGTTTAGAGGAAGGACATGAGCATATGTTCTCCAAGGGGTGAAACCCTTGTTTTTCTTCCACTAAATCTTGTATAACTCAAGTTTTACAACATGGATTTGTGATCCGTCAAAGGGGGGTGCTAGATACATGAGTTATCTAGTAAACGCAAGTGTTAGAACACAAATCTAGCAAGTATTGAAGCAATGGAGACTGTTTTCCCCAAAATAGTCCACATAGTATATTGAGGTTTTGAAACCCTAAAATAGCTACTATTCCCGTTTTTCTTAAGGCTGTTTCGGTCAGTTGTAAGTCTTTTAAAAATCTAGGAAAAATCACAGAGGTACCTTAAGAAGTTATCTACATGTAGGAAAAAGAATGGACGCGTTTTGATTTATAGGTTGTGCGTAATGGCTGTTTCTGTAAAGGACTACTAAATATTAACACTCGAATATCTCACTGTGTAAACGCTGGAAACTTCCGAAATTTTTACAGTAGGTTCATATACGAAATTTTTACAATATACCCTAAAAATTTCTGATTTTTCTGAGCAAAAATCGATTTATGAAAAATGAAGCAAGATCCGAGTGTTTTGAGCACTTTAAAAATAGTAAATCATTTTCTAAAATTCCAGAAAAATTTGGGAATCATGTTTGGATCATATACTATCCAAATCCAGAAAATGAGAAATTTTAGAATCCATTTACTATTTTTCTTAAAAATAATGAAGTTATGAATAAAAGAAAATAAATAGTTAAATGATGTTGTAAATAAGAAAATGTGATTTTAATGCTTGAATACTCCTAATATATAATATTATGACTATTTTAGGGCATTTTGGTAATTTATAATAAAATTATTATTTATGACCTTTTATGGATATTAAATAAATAGTTTTTATAAAGGGTGAACAATTAAAATAAATTATTTATTGATCTAATAAATTATTAAAATATTATTATGATATTAATAATATTAGAATATGATATTTTAAGTAAATAAAATATTAAGATTAAAACTTCATTAAAATATTATTAAATAGTTAATCATATTTGATTTAAAATATTAATAAATTATTAAAGTATTATTAAATAATTAATAATATTAGATTAAAATATTAATCTTAGATTAAAATATTATTAAAAGATTAATAATATTAAATAAATATGTTATTAAATGATTAAAATATTATTAAGTAAATAATAATATTCGAGATTAAATAAAATGTTATTA
This sequence comes from Panax quinquefolius, assembly GCA_020205615.1. Classification (NCBI taxonomy): domain Eukaryota; kingdom Viridiplantae; phylum Streptophyta; class Magnoliopsida; order Apiales; family Araliaceae; genus Panax; species Panax quinquefolius. The sequence goes on from CM035155.1 coordinate 136,237,857, forward strand.
ATGTAATAACATTAGTAAATGAATAAAATATCATTAAATAATTAATAATATTAGTAAATAAATAAAATATTAATACGGTTGGTAAATGACTAAAAATATTATTAATTGATTAATGATACTAAAGTATAAGTAAGATATTATTAAAGTAATAATATTAATACATGATTAAAATGTTATTAAGAGAATTAATAATATTAGTAAAGTATTAAAATATTATTAAGATGTTAATAATATTAATAAGCGAATAAAAGTGTTATTAGTGAACTAGTAATACTAAAGGGAATTAAATATTATCAAGATTAATAATATTAAGTGAATTAAATATTTGAAGTTATACTTAATGACATTTAATATTTTAAGAAATAGTACATTAATATTTTAATATTCTTGGTAATTATTTAAAATGATTTTAAATGTTTTAAAAATTATTTAAGGGTAATATAAATGTTTTAAAAAGTTTTGAGTTATTATAAATAACTTTAATATTTTGACAATGGTTTCATTAATAGTTAAATAATAATTAAATGATAATAGAATTGTTTAATACTTAAATCATTTGATAATGATTCTGGTGTTTGAAATTTATGATAAATTATATTAAATGTTTATTAAGTTATTTAAAATGATATGAGTGATACTTATAGTTACTGAACTTCAGAATAGAGTCTTAGACTCGATAATTACCCGATAAAGCTGTCGATTTTCTTGACATATTTTTAAATTGATCCGGACTTAGATATTTTGATTGTATTAATGTTTGTTTGTGATGCAATAAGCTGTTGAATATGTGTGATAATGTGATTAGGTTATGTCTTTATTGCGAAAAATGCAAAGATCTTATATGTTATAGTATATTGTTCTAATAGAGCGAATGATCTAATTAATGATAGGTCGTGATATAAAAGATAAAACTAAGTTGAGTATTGTAGCGGTAGCATCGAGTGATATCCTACCTTTGCATTTCCTTTTTATGATGGACATGAGTAAGAATGTTTGTAATTATATTATTCTTTGTATGCATTATTAACTCTATATTATATACGCTCATTAATTGTCAACATGTTAGTATATGGTAATTCGGATATATATTACATTCGTTAATTTCTATAAATGGTTATCAAGTGTCCCCACTTGGATAATCATTGCATTTAATCACATGTTGATACACCTTTGTTTAATTATATATATATATATATATATATATATATATATATATATATATATATATTGAATTATAGATTATTGTTGAATAAGATAAAACTTCCCTATTATCCAACCGAATTGCTTTGGTTTGGAACCATGACAAGTATGAACATCCCATTCATGGGAAATTTTTATGTGCCCAAGGCAGCCAGAGTGAACGATAATATCATTCTTGTAATGTAGTATTGATCAATCTGAGGTACTGTGGTGATCACCCTCCGTGCCCGTAAGTTATGATGGTTTGCGGATGAAGTTCTGCTCAACTTATTCGAAAATGAAAATAATATTCATAGTATGTCCCCTTGACCCTATATATAGTCAGTACGTAGTTTCAGAAATTTGAAAGAGGGTTGTTATGTTATTATTATCGGTTCAGATTACTTCACAACTATTGATTTGTTGTAGAAGGATAGTATAAAGAAAACATTTAAATTCTTTTAGCTTATATATATAATTGCTATTACTTGCTGGGCACTCAAATGCTCATCCTTGCTCAATTTAAATATTTTCAGCTAAGTGCGAACAAGTAGAAGGCTCGACTAAGAATAAAGGGAAAGGAAAGGTTGCAGAATGAATTCAATGCCATTTTATGTAATAGTTATCTTTATTAAGATAAGTATGATATATATTACCTATTACGTATTGTGAGGAATGTATTAAAGGTTGCGTACTTGGGATTTAGACTTTGATAAATATGTAAATTAAGTTGGTATCTATATTATTGTTATTATTATTAGTATTATTCCGCTCATAGAAATGGTATCGTAAAGCACCGAGTTAGGGTTTCAAGTTCCTAAATTTGGGGGCTTTACATTCGACATACATTTTGGTGGAGCAATAAGAAGAGAGAGATAGCGGGGTTTATCTCAAGGTGTCTAACTTGTCAACGAGTCAAGGCAGAACATCAAGTGCCAAAAGGTCCATTGCAACCACTTGAAATTCCAGAATGGAAGTGGGAGCACATTACTATGGATTTCGTTATTGGTCTTCCCAAGGTTTCTCAAGGCATAGATGCGATTTGGGTCATTGTTGATAGATTGACCAAGTCTGCTCATTTCTTAACTATACGAGAAACTTATACACTTGAACGTCTTGCTACTATGTACATAAATGAGATTGTAAGATTGCATGGTATGCCAGTATCCATAGTTTCTGATCGAGCCCCAAGATTCACTTCAAGATTTTGGGTTAGTTTGAAAAAAGCTATGGGCACGGATTTACGATTTAGTTTGGCATATCATCCTCAAACGGACGGGCAGTCGAAAAGGACTATTCAAACTCTTGAAGATTTATTAAGACTCTGTGTCCTTGACTTCAAGGGAAGTTGGGACAAGTTCTTACCATTGGTGGAGTTTTCCTACAATAATAGTGATCAAGAAAGTATTGGCATGGCTCCATTTGAGGCGTTGTATGGAAGAAAGTGTGATTCTCCAGTATGCTGAGATGAGGTGGGTGAAGCAACATTGTTGGGATCAGATTTGATTCGTATGACTACAGAAAAGATTCAAATGATCCGATAACGTATAAAAACTTCACAAGATCGACAAAAGAGTTATACTGATCTTCATCGAAAGGATGTAGAATTCAATATTGGAGATCATGTGTTGTTACGTGTTGCTCCATGGAAAGGAGTTACGAGATTTGGAAAAAGAGGAAAGTTCAATCCTCGATTCATTGGCCCATTTTTAATCCTCGATCGAGTAAGAACTGTGGCCTATAGACTCGCCTTACCGCTAAGTATGTCTTGTGTTCATAACATTTTTCACATATCTATGTTATGTAAATATGTAAAAGACCCGAACCACATTATTGAATTAGAACAAGATGAGATAGAGAAAGATTTAACGTATGAAGAGTTACCTGTTAAAATCTTGGATAAGAAGGATCATATTCTATGCTCCAAGGTTATACCTTAAGTCAAAGTTTTGTGGAGAAACCACGATACGGAGGAAATGACCTAGGAGTTAGAATCTGAGATGAAGTCAAGATATCTTCACCTCTTCGATATACCAGGTACGTACCCTAATTTCGAGGACGAAATTTCATAAGAAGAGGAGGTTGTAAGACCCCAACTTTTATGAATAAGGAATAATTTTTCTCGAAATATATTTTTGAATATTATGGTGTGGATTTGATATAATGTTATAGTTGTGGGTAATATTTACAAATTTTGCAAAGTAAGCAAGTGGTTATATAATATCCAATTGGTCGGAAAATATTCGTTTTAACAGGGAATATTCGTACGACGACACAATCATTGGTGGATCCCACAACGGAAGTATTGTTGTAGTTAGAAAACAACAGAATTATCTTTTTATAAAAATAACAGCGAAAGTGTTACCGTTAAAAGCGTTGAACTACCCGGTAGTAAAAGTGCAAGATGTCTGGCGTGGTTGCATAGTAGCAACACGGTATTAATTATTGATGCTTACGTGAGAAGTCTCGGTTATACTCAATTATTGCTATAGTAATTCTTTGCATCATATCTCTCATATTATTGATTCAATTATTGTCACAAAGATCATCCGCATAATATGTTATATTATTAAATCAATAATTGAGATGACAAAGTTATTCATATTATTATTTGCAATATTGACAATGTCTAGAAGTTACATCGAGGAGAGGTTTGGTCACCTAATTGCGGCTATGATAAGGAGAAATCTTATCGAAAAAGCCCCCTTTCACAGGAGCGACACGGTTGTTAAATATTGTGAATTATAATATTAATGATGAATAAGTTCGTGTTGATTAAAGATGAAATTGATAGTTCCATTGTGTTGGAATTATTAGTGTTAGTGGAAATTGACATTTATTTCGGTAATAATTGATGTCTGGAGGTTATATTGACCAATCGGGTAATTAACTGGATAAATGAGCAATTAATTGCTATTAATTCATATGATTATAACTATTTGTTCACATGTGTGTACTATTAATTCACATTCTTGTACTATTAGGGGAGGTGGTGCAAGATTGATAATACTTGCATGACTAAGTTAAAAATGGAGGTATAGTTGAAGGTACTATACTATAATTCGTATTTTCACATGATTATAACTATTGATTCACATGATTGAACTATTGATTCACATTATTTACTATTAGGGGAGGTGGTGCAAGTTTGATAATACTTGCAGGACTAAATTAAAAATAAAGAAAAAGAGGAAGGTATTATTTTGTAATATTTTGAGCCCCAAAACGTGCAATTATTGAAACTATATTTCCTATAAATAGAAGCTCATTCTTCCTTCATTTCTCACCAATTCACTAAAGTTATAGAGCAATTATTATAGAGAGAATTTATAGAGAGAAAGAAGAAGAGAAGTCTGCTACCTCACTATTCCAGTATTCAATTTTCTTCTAAGGTAAGGGGTATTATTCTTTCGTATTCATGAAGAGAGTTATTTTCTTTCAATACTCGTAAGGGTTGTTATTCCATTCTTTATTATTATGTTGGAATAACCTGTCTATGCGAAGTACCGTATACTTGATAAAATTCTTCTGTTATTCCATTCTTTACTATTCTGTTGGAATAACCTGTCTGCGCGGTCTATCGCATCCCTGGTGAATTCTGTTATTATTCCATTCTTTATTATTCTGTTGGAATTTCCTGTTTGTGCGGATTACGCATGACCTAGTTCCTTTCTTTATTATTCTATTGGAATATCCTGTCTGTGCAGATTACGCATGACTTGGTTCCATTCTTTATTATTCTGTTGGAATAACATGTCTATGCGGTCTATCGCATGCCTGGTGAATTCTTTTGTTATTCCATTCTTTATTATTCTGTTGGAATAACCTGTCTATGTGGATTACCGCATGCATGGTGAATGATCCTTCGTATTCATTCCTTATTAAATTATGGAAATGATCTATCTACGTGGATTACTGCATGGCGGGCGAAAATCCATTTGCAGTTTCATATATTCTATTATACTCAGTTGGTTAAAGTTTTGGCTTCTATACTCCATGAAATTTGTGGAATATCCTTGATATTTGCGCTTCATCCAGTATCTTTTCATGGAAATATTCTTCTGAGCATTCTTCAATTTTACTCTACAAAGCAATGTCATGTTGACAATTTGGACGTTACTGATTTCTGGATAAATTAAATTATAAATCTTCAAAATTTATCCTTGAACTTGTTTTATTGAATTATTATGTCATTGTCATCATCCTCATGCTTATATTGTGATTAAAGTCATCTTTGGCTTATGTGCATAGATGGACTTGGTATGATTATGACCAGGGATTATTCGGTATAATCATGACCATAATGTGACGAATGATGTGGTAAAAGTTCTCATTGGCATGTAGTTTATTGATGGACAGTTATTGATATGATTATGACCAGGGATTATTCGGTATAATCATGACCATTGATGATTACATGAATATCCTTGGCCGTGGTTGTGAGACCCCAAATTTTTTGAATAAAAGATTTAAATTTCTCAAAATATTTTTTTGAATATTATGGAGTGAATTTGATATAATGTTATAGTTGTGGGTAATATTTATAAATTTTGCAAAGTACGCAAGTTGTTATATAATATTTGATTGGTCGGGGAATATTTGTACGATGTCACAATCATTGGTGGACCCCACAACGGAATTATTGTCGGATTGAGAAAATGATAAAAATATCTTTTTATGAAAATAAAGGCGGAAGTTTTACCGCTAACTGTTGAAACACCCGGTGTTAAAAGTATAGTAATACGCGTGGTTGCATAGTAGCACACGGTATTGATTATTGATGTTTACGTGAGAAGTCACTCAGTTTTGTTCAATTATTAATTGCTGCATAGTATCTCACGTTATTTGATTCAATTATTGTCGATATTTTATATATTATTAAATCAATAATTGAGATATCAAAGTTATTAATATTATTATTTGCAAAATTAACGATGTCTAGATGTTCTGCTAAGGAGAGGTTTGGTCACCTAATTGGGCGCCAATAGGGAGAAATCCTTATTGGAAAGCCCCCTCTTTCCTGAGAACGACCTGGTCGATTAATATTATGAATTATAATAAAGGTGATAAGTTTTGTTTTATTATTATTATAAATGTAATAAAACAAAAACTTTTATATAAAAAAGAATACTTTTATAAAGTTATTTGTTTTATTAGACTATAAATAGAATATATAATATTCTATTATGCATAGTGTTTGCATAGTAAAATCTTTTTATATAAAAGCAGAATACTTTTATAAAGTTATTCATTTTATTAGATTATAAATAGAATATATTATATTTTATTTAAAAGATTTTGTTTTATTAGAATATTTTATTAATCTTGCATAGTAAATTAATATGGACCGTCTAGTTTAAAAGTAAATCAACTGGACCGTTCATGAATTAGTTACTATTGGTCCATTCTCCTATAAATAGAAGCTCATTCCTTCATTATTTCTTTTAATTCTTTGAAACTCTAGAAAGAGAAACTATAGAGAGAAAGAAGAAAATATCCCGCTACTTCACTACTCCTATATCCGGTTTCTTCTAAGGTAAGGGATATTATTTGTTGTACTCGTAAGGGTATTATTTCTTTCGTATTCATGAAGAGAACTTCATTATTCCATTCTTTATTATTACGTTAGAATAACTTCATATCGTGGACTACCCTATACTTGGTGAAATTCTTACATTATTCCATTCTTTATTATTATGTTGAATAACTCCTGTACATCGCAATACCGCATACATGGTGAAATTCTTACGTTATTCCATTCTTTATTATTACATTGAACATCCTTTACGTGTTTTACGCATACTTTGGTTCCGTTATTTATTATTCATTGGAATATCCCATGCATAACGTTTACGCATGACTGGTTCCGTTATTTATTATCTCGTTGGAATATTCTCATGCAATGCGTTACGCATGACTGGTTCTCATTATTTATTATTTTGTTGGAATAACACATGCATGCGGTCTATTGCATGCCTGGTGATTTCTTTTGTTATTCCAATCTTTATTATACTCCGTTGGTTAAAGTTTTGGCTTTTATACTCTATGAAATTAGTGGAATATCCTTAATATTTGCGCTTCATTTAGTATTTTTTCATGGAAATATTCTTCTGAGCATTCTTGAATTTTACTCCACAAAGAAGTATCATGTTGACAATTTGGACGTTATTGGTTCCTGGATAAATTAATTCTTGAACTTGTTTTATTGAATTCTTATATCATTGTCATCATCCTCATGTTTATATTATGTTGAAAGTCATCCGTGGCTCATGAAAGTGCATAGATGGACTTGGTATGATTATGACCAGGGAATATTCGGTATAATCATGACCGTAATGTTATAAATGATGTGGTAAAAGTCCTCATTGGCCCGTAGTGCATTGATGGACAGTTGTTGGCACGATCATGACCATTAATGAATACATGAATATCCTTGGCCCGTAGTGCATGGATAATTTGTGGTCGTGATACTAAAAAGTATCCTTGGCCGTAGTGCAGGGGTGATTCGATGATGTGGATTTTTTATTAAGCTGAGTCTCAGCGATAAAAGTGATTGAAAACCTTTTAAATCATATAAGATAGTATATTTTATTCTCTACATGACTCTTCTAATAGATTGCTTGTTCCGCTGCAGTTAAACTTGATGTTTGTTATATTGTATCAGTTTAACACTGTTGTAGGCTAACGATAATTTATTCTGCATTATCTTAGTCATAATATTTCTTACTGAGCTAGTTGAGCTCACCTTTTTGCTTTCATTGTTCTCTTCAGGAAATGAGAACGTAGCTGGGACTAGTCGGGGAATGGAGTGACGGTCCAGATGATAGAATTAGTAGTCCTCACTATTCTGTTAATTAGTGTGACAATAAATGTAATGAGGACTCCATTGAGTGTGGATATTGTCTAGATGAAAATATTCTTATCAAAACTCTTAGATTAGGTTTTGTTGTATTTTACACGACTGTTGTATAATTAAGTTGTATTAGAATTTTGTACCATGTATTTGGCGACTCAAGATGGGTGATGTATACCTATTTTGGGGGCGTCACAGTTGGTATCAAAGCTTAGGGATATGATCCCTGGCTGAGATGTGAGACAAGAACTAGGAGGGGAGAGACGGGGAATTCCTTCGCTAGTAGGACCTACCTAAGTTTATTTGGTATTTAATTGGTCGGTCAGAGTATAGGAATAATATGTGATATGTAATTAACCCTTATTTTGTGGCAGTATTTGAAAATGGCATCCGAAAATGTTGAGATAAACAATGATGCACATGAGACCGTTGAGTCACCAACGATCAATACCCAGGATAATGTGCAACAGGAAGACAATAATCCTCAGGTAAACAACAACACCGATCAGATGATGAACGATGGGATGTTCAGAGGCTTTATGCAATACGTGCAACATCAGGTGAAAGAGACTCCTGTTCAAAATGCAGGTGGAAACACTGGCAACTCTAGGATGGTCACCACTAAACAGTTCAAACAGCTGGGACCACCAGAGTTTTTGGGAGAGCCAGAACCACTTAAGGTGGAGACGTGGTTAAAGCAGATCACCAAGATATTTGATGTCTTGGGATGCTCCGAGGAGCAAAAGGTTCCCTTTGCCACCTTTATGTTGCGTGAAGAGGAAGATTACTGGTGGGAATCTGTAAAATGTACCCAGACTGACGCACTCAAGATGTCTTGGGAGAAGTTCCAAGAGCTATTCAACGACAAGTAATTTCCCGAAAGTATTCGTCACATGAAGGAGGTAGAGTTCATCAAGCTGGAATAAAATAATATGATTGTGGCGCAGTACAAGGCTAAGTTTGTCGAGTTGTCCCGGTTTGCATCCCATTTGGTCGATAATGAGGAGAGAATGACGCGAATGTTTCTAAGAGGTTTGAAACCCGAAATACGTCAATACCTCATTTCTCATAACTTTGTTTATATTCAGATGTTGTGAATATAGCTCAGTTATTGGAGCGCGATAATGAGTCAGCACAACCAAAAGGCAACGACCAACAACACGATAATAATCGTACCGGTGGCAACGACCATCGGAACAATGATAACCATCGTGGAGGAAATTATCATGCCAGAAATGGTAACCACTTTGGTGGTAATCATGGCCAAGATAATAGAAGTGAAAGTTTCAAGAAGAGGAGATTCAATAATAATGGAAAGACGTCTGCACCAACACCTGTTGTTAAGGAAGGAGAACGACCGCCGGTCGTATGTTACAAATGCAGAGGGGAGGGACACATCAGTCCAAACTGTACGCAGTAGTCCAAAGCGTGTTTCAATTATGGAAGAGAAGGTCACCTAGCCCAATTTTGTCGTGCACCAAAATCAAGTCCAGCTGTGACGGTGGCTCCAAAGGTGGATACGGACAAAACAAAGTCGGTGGTTTCAGGGAGAGCGTTTTTCGCGACTTCTTAAAAAGCGAGTAACCCGAACGAAGTTAGTACGAGTTAATTAATTATAAATTTTACGAAGTCAATACCTTATTAAATACCAGTTCTACCCATTCTTTTATCTCTCTTGCTTGCATTCAACGTTTAAATTTAACCCCAGAGAAGTTAGACTTTGACTTATTGGTTGAAACTTCGTTAGTAGAAGCCTTTGTTACCTCCACTGTTTATAAATCTTGTTGATTTAAATCGACACTTTCACGTTACCTGTCGATCTTAGCTCTTTGAAAATACTTGCCTTTGATGTGATTTTAGGAATCAATTGGTTAACTACTCATCATGCTTTTAGTAAGGTTGTTAGCTTTCATATTCCTAACTAACTTGTTATGCGAATTCAAGCAACCAAACCACTAAAGACAATCACTGTCATATCAAGCCATAAGTAAAGAGCCCCGAGCCTTTCACTAGTGACTTCCTTGTGTGGAATGCACCGAAGCCAGACTTTCTGTAGTGGAAGCCGTGTATAATGATGGCAAGTTGATAGATATCAATGTGTCGTGCTATCCAAGTCTTGGATTAGAGTCACAGTTTTTAATGATATTTCTATCGATAATAAATTTCCTGACGTATTCTTGAAGACTTCTTATGTAATAACTAGAAAAAAAAATTTATATTCTTAAAACATATTATTTGGACTTGTCTTTTATTTGAGTCAAACTTGTTATTTAATTTATTTTGGCTAATAGGTATTAATATAAGTGACGGATAAATTAACTTAATAAAATTGGACTTTTCTTATATTTCGCGTTTGAATTTAATCGTAGTTTATTTATGTTGACTATAATAAGTATGTGGTTACATTAATTTGGGTATTTAAATTAATTGGGTCAAACTAATTTTTAAATATTTAAGTTTGGGCTTGTCAACTAATTGAACCCAATTCAAATGGTTGGGTTGAAGACCAAATTATAATAAGCATAACTTTAATATATTAAGTTATTGTTTCCCTATTATTGTTACTGCTAAATGATGAAAAAGAAGAGGGGAAATAATATTTGGGCAACAAGAAAAGAAGAGGAGAAAGAAAAGCTGCGGGATAAAAAGAAAAATTTGAGAACAAGATTGTGAAAGAAAATTTAACAGAATTGTATCTAAAAAAAGGTATTTATTGGATTTATTTTTGAATATATCATTATTATTTTATTAGTGTGATTACAGTTTAAGAGAATTTGAATACATCGTTGGTTTAATCAGATGCATTGGTATAATTTTGATATATAATTGAGAATCTATGATAGTTAATAAGTTATATAAGAAATAAATTTGCTAATGTAAGTTTGGTTGGTAAACAATTTACATGTATATATATGGTTCGATACCGCCGACTTTTCAATTATAAAAGAAGGGCTTCCTGACTCTTTTCATCTATCAGATGGTTAATATAATCATGTTAATAGAATTTTCATCCATATATATATATATGTTATATCATAGTAATCATTAGGCTCATATATATGAAGTATAACTATAATGATTGACAGTATGAAAGTTTGGAATTTTTTTTAGCAATTTGAATTCGGAAGTGGGGTGATAAAGTTAGTATACTATTTTAATAAATAACTAATTATAATGTTATACTTAGAAAATTCACTGAAAGTTTTGTATATTAATTCAAATCGAATTCAATTATTGGTTAAAATTATAAAAATTTACTTAATAATAAATTAAATAATATTATGTTATTAATGGTTAAATTTGTAATAAAATTTTAGTTTATTCTATTAGATCGACTTGAAGGAGAGTAACTTATAATTTCATTATTGTTTTTATTAGATCGGACGGAGGGAATTTAAGGAGTATTTTTGGAATACAAATTTGGGGTATTACATTACTTAATTCAGGTACGGATTCAGTACTCTTTCAGCGATACTCTTGTTAAATTTGATTTGTTCATTTGTTTCCTTATTTGGAATTTTGTTATGATTTCACATAATTGTTTCCTGTGAAATAAATATATTAGTTTCATTTTGGAGTTGATACATATGGCTCGTATTTTTACTCTTTGAATTAGGTTATCATGTTTAGTACTATTTATTTTTGATAATTGTATAGCGGTACATGTTGCTACCTTTTTTTTGAGACCTTGTGACTATTATTTCATTCGGTTTAACATGCACATATAGAACCTTTTGTTGGTATTATGTTGCATGTGTTGTGACATGGTATTTTTGTTTGAATATATCGTAGGGTATAACTGAGCTATAACCACCTGTGGGGGTACAACAGGCATGTCGTATTGGCACGAGAGACATGACACTTTTCGTGGCGGTGTGATTAGTCCACGGCGTCTCCGTTTTGGGCTCCGGAGGAAGTGGGCCATTTGGTGTTTTGTTGTGGGAGGCGTATGGGTTAACCCTAGTTTTCTGTTTTATGGATTGGTGATGTTGTGCCAAACACGCCTTCCAATTTTGCATGCATCTGGATTGCGCAGTCCGATGTGTGATTTCCTGTGTGGCATTATTTTGGTTGCTTGTGTGGCATCATTTGACTTCCCTGTGTGACATTATTTTGACTTGCCTCTGTGGCATTGTTTTGACTTGTCTGTGTAGCAAGATATATTTCTGAGCTCAATCGGTATGAAATAACCCCAGCCATTTGTTTCAGCCTATTATTTTATTGTATTAGTTTTGTTGGCGTCTGTTCAGTTAATTTAATTGGGTTAATTATTTTAGTTCATTATTTTCTTTACTTTTCTGTTTGTTTCGTTAATTCTATTGGTTCAGATATATTCTATTCAAATCTTTAGAGATTTTTTTTGTTTGTCAAAGGCAATATTGTCTGTGTTGATTTCGTATTTCAGTTGTATATCTTTTGTATATCTATATCCATACTGGGTATTTGGCTCATGCTGTGTTTTTCTTTCGGCAGGTTTGCAGGGGTGATTCAGGCTAGTGTGATGAGAGTGTTGCCTTTGACCATCTAGGTTGATTCGAATTTTAAGTTTTAATTATTTTGACTCTGTTGGAAAATTGTATTTAGTACTTTATTAATGGATCACCACTATTAATATTTTGAAGTTATTAGTGCTCTGTTTACTTATTTTGAGGTTTGTTCTGCTTTGCATGTGACCTCCCTTTCTTTTTCGGGAAGGGGGTGTTACAGAGATGGTATCAGAGCTTAGGTTCTTTCTTGTAGAAAACCTATTTAGGTTTGACCTGTGAGTTGTGGGTAAACCATTGGGTAGACGTAGGAGTTTGATTCAATTTTGTCCTTTGTTTGGTTGGTCTCTATTTTGACTAACTGTCAATTTCTTTTCAATTTGTAGGTTAATTGAGGAAAGTGGAATAATTGATTATGGTGATTGAGTGATGATATTAGTTAAGAATTGTGATTTAATCATTGATGTAAGGCCCCAACTTTTATGAATAAAGATGAATTTTTTATAATTATCATTTTTAAATATTATAGAATAAATTTGATATAATGTTATAGTTGTGGGTAATATTTAGAAATTTTGTAAAGTACACAAGTTGTTTATAATATTCGATTGGTCGAGGAATATTCGTTTTAACAGGGAATATTCGTACGACGGCACAATCATTGGTGGACCCCACAACGGAATTATTGTCGGATTGAGAAAACGACAAAAAAAATATATTTTATGAAAATAACGGCGGAAGTTTTACCGTTAACTATTGAAACACCCAGTGTTAAAAGTACAGGAATACGCATTGTTGCATAGTAGCACATGGTATTGATTATTGATGCTTACGTGAGAAGTCACTCAGTTTTGTTCAATTATTGCTTCAGTAATTGTTTCATAGTATCTCACGTTATTTGATTCAATTATTGTCAATATTTTATATATTATTAAATCAATAATTGAGATAACAAAGTTGTTAATATTATTATTTGCATTATTAACGATGTCTAGAAGTTCTGCCAATGAGAGGTTTGGTCACCTAATTGCGCGCTAATAGGGAGAAATCGTTATTGGAAAGCCCCCTCTTTCCTGGGAACGACCTGGTCGATTTATAGTGTGAATTATGATAATGATGATGAAGTTTTGTTTTATTAGTATTATTAATGTAATAAATCATAAAAGCTTTTTATATAAAACAAAATACTTTTATAAAGTTATTCGTTTTATTAAATTTAATAGTAAAATCTTTTTTTATATAAAATGAATACTTTTATAAAGTTATCTCATTTTATTAGACAATAATTAGAATATATTATATTTTATTATGTATAGTATTTGCATAAAGGATTTGCATAGTGTTTTGCATAGTAAAATCTTTTTATATAAAATAGAATACTTTTATAAAGTTATTCGTTTTATTAGATTATAAATAGAATATATTATATTTTATTGTAAACCAATCTGGACCGTCTGTTTAAAAGTAAATCAATCTGGACCGTTCATGGATCGGTTACTATTCAGTCTATTCTTCTATAAATAGAAGTTCATTCCTTCATTATTTCTTACGAATTCACTGAAACTCTAGAGAGAGAAGTTGTAGAGAGAATTCTTCTTCTATAATCTTGAGCGTATTTCTTTAGCGTTTAAGAAAGCTTTGAGCGTAGTACAAGTTTCTTCAAGTATATCCCCGCCCTACCGTCGGAGTACTCTTCTTTATAAGGTAAGGGGTATTTTTTTTTATATTCATGAAAAAACTTACATTATTCCATTCTTTATTATTTTGTTGGAATAACTCAGATACGCCATGCCTACCCTATACTTGGTGAAATTCTTCCGTTATTCCATTATTTATTATTCTCATTGGAATAACTGCCTACATCTAAGTACCGCATACATGGTGAAATTCTCGTTGTTATTCCATTCTTTATTATTCATTTGAATATCCTATCTCATGCGTTTTACGTAGGAACTCGTTCCGTATTTATTATTCTATCGACTATCCTCGTCTACGCGTTTTACTGGGACCTGGTTCCGTTATTTATTATTACATTGAATAACCTGCCATGCGAAGCACCGCATGCATGGTGAGTTTTCATTGTTATTCCATTCTTTATTATTATGTTGGAATATCTTGTCGCATGCGTGACATTACCTCGACCGTTCCGTTATTTATTATTCCGTTGAATAACTTGTCTATCTGATTGTACCACATAGTAGGTGATTTCATTGTTATTCCATTCTTTATTATTATTCGTTGAATATCACGCCGGTCATTAGACACGACTTTAGTTCCGTTATTTATTATTCTGATGGAATAAATTGTCTATGCGAATTTCTTTTGTTATTCCATTCTTTATTATACTCGGTTGGTTAAAGTTTTAACTTCTATACTCCATGAAATTAGTGGAATATCCTTGATATTTGCGCTTCATCCAGTACCTTTTCATGGAAATATTGTGACGAATGAATTGTTTGAATTGTGATTCTGGGGACAGAATCCTTGTAAGGAGGGAATGATGTAACATTCTAGAATTTTAATTGTTATATTAAATATTTATTGAATTATTTAAATATTTAATGGATGTGTTTATTGTTGAATAAATAATTTTTCAAATTTGAATTGATGTGGTTAATTATTTGTTAAATAAATAATTAAGGAAAAATAATTATTTTGTTAATTTAATTTAATTATTAAGTTAGAGAATTTTGATTAATTGAATTACTATTCTTTTTATTGAAATTGTAATTAAAAAGGATGTGTTAGTTGATTAAATAAAGTTATAATTGTATAGAAAATTATAATTTTGTGATATTAATTTATGTATTAAAGTGATTTGATAAATTGTTTTTAGAATTAATTTAATTAAGTTAATGTGTGACAGATAACCTTTTATAAAGGAGTTATTAAAATAACTTAAAGGAGTTGTAATTCCGTTTTGCCAAACAAGGCCTAATGCCTATTAAGTCTTTAATTTATTTGATTTTTACCAAACAAGGTGTAAAGTTAATGGGTTATTTTTTTTAGTTAGTAACCAAAAAAGCCTTATGGCTTTTGATTTCAAAAACTTTTAACTAATGTCAGTTATGTATTTTATATTTATATTATATAATTAATATATATATATATATAATATCTAGATACGTTAGATTATTAGTACGCTCTAGTGTTAGAGGAGAGAGGTTAGAGAGAAGAAAGAAAAACTCAGAGGAAAAAGAAGAAGAAGAAGAAGAAAAGAAGAGAGGAAGAAAGACTAGAGGTTGGAGAAGAGGAAAGATATAGTCATCCTCATCATCTTCTTCAAGGTATTAACCTATACTTTTAGTTTTAAAAATTTGGTTTCTCTCTTCCATGATTCTCCATAAAATCCTTGTGTAAGCATGAATTATTGTTGCTATGAGGCTTAATATGGCTTACTTGTATGTTAAAACTATTTTCATGAGCTATAATCAAAGAATTGTTGATATGTATGTAATTTGTGGAGAAAAGTATTTTACAGAGAGTTTTTCTTTATTATATATTGTTTAGTTAAAATAGAAATTTTATGTTGTTTAGTTGTTTTATTGATAAATTGATCGTTTAATTTGTTAGAGTATGTATAATCATTGATAAAGATGCTTTGAATTAATAGTTTTGGTTGCAAAACAAAATTACAGTGGTTGTTTTCTTCAAAAATATCAAAAAATGAATTTTAGCCAAAAATAATGAAATTGGGTGTGTTAATTTTGTTGTTTATGTTGTTATATGAGTAGAAACATGTTAGGAGTTCTTAAATTTTGTTTACATGAAGTTGTTGTATGAATTATGTGCTATTTGGTCTGTTAGAAACTAGCTTGTAGGACAAAATTGGCTTTTTCTGTAGGTATTCTACCGAAGGTTGCCTCGCCGAGGTCTCATAATCGGCGTCGTCATGAACTTGAATCCTCAGATACCTTTTGTGGCGCCAAGAAATACTAGCACTATCCATAAAGACTACCTTGTAGCCTTATTCATCGCGTCATTACGCCATGCTCATACCAGCAAATGTATAACCCAAAGTGTAAACCGTGCGGCCATGGCCAATTAGCGTAGAATAATGGTCTGACAGTGTTCTTTTTGTACACAAAATTTTAAGAAAAGTTATGTGTTGATAATAAGACTGCTAAATGTTAATTTAAGTATTCCTACACTATGAATAAGTATGTTATTAACGATTAACTTGTGTTATAACTCGATTATGTGATTAAAAATCAAATTTTTAAATGATGAACGTACTTAGTTATGTTTGTAAGATGGTAATGACTAATTATGTCATGATGACATATGTTTATAGGATATTGTGATTCATATTGATTTGATTTAGCCTACGAGCAAGGCAAGTCCTCTAACTCTACTTTTATAATTGGAATCAATTATTGTTCTCAATATAGTAATGCAAGTTTTCTAATTCTTTATCTTGTTGAACTATTTATTCAATTCGATCACTTTATAAATGATGCAAGCTTCCTAAACTTTGGTTTGATGTTGACAAGTTATTCTTGTATTTAACTTTTTGTTTAGCATGAGCAATTATTTATACTAATGTCGAGAAATTTTACCATTCAGATTGTTATGCATGTTTAGTATTCAATTCTAATTAACCTTGACTTAATATTGTTCAAGCAAGGCATGTTATAGTTATTCAAAGTATATGTTATTAGATTATTCCTAAAGCATGATTTTGGTTTACCATGTTGATTCAATTACAATTATTCTGTAATATAATGTTATTAATTCAACTAGTCCTCTAGTTGATGATCGTTGAACTTCAAATTACCCTTGAAAGCTTATCCAAACCAAACTCTCTTTGGTGCGGACTTGTACTCCAAATACTGAGATGAACAACCCTATTATTATTAGGGGATAACTTACGTGTAGCGTTAAATGTTTGTGCACAATACATGGTACGAAGGGCTGATCCCCCTAAGTACGAGGAGTCCTTATAGTCTTATGACTGTTAAAGTTGGAGTTGGAAGATTACTTGCAACTGTGGACATAGTTCATGATCTTATGACCCTCAGTTATATTTATTCCACATTTTGGATTTCAGTTTTTGATTATTGATGATAGAGTACAATTCATTGTTGATGAGCCAATTATTGACAATTATTGTTGCTATACTCCTGTTGATTCTATATTATATCCAGTGAGCAATTGTTTTGCTCACTCTTTCATATTTTAAAACTCATTGCAGCTAAAGAAGAGAAGGTAGAAGAACCTTCGTCTAGCAAAGGAAAGGGAAAAATGTGCAAGTGACGAAGACTTGCAATTTTTACTTTAGACTTTTATTATGATGATCTTAGACTTGGTTTTAATGAAGTTTATTTAATTTCCGCATTTGAATAATTTTATTTAAAGGTTAGATAACCTGGGAGATTTTATTATGTAACCCTTTAATGGGAAAGGTTTTATTTATCCAGTTTTATTGTGATTGGGTAGTTAGATATGAATGTTTGATTAAGTGAACACCAAATCTTGTGGGAATGAAGTACCTGGATTTGGGGGTGTCACAAATATTCTTCTGAGCATTCTTAAATTTTACTCTACAAAGAAGTATTATGTTGACAATTTGGATGTTATTAGTTCCTGAATAAATTAATTCTTGAACTTGTTTTATTGAACTCTTATATCATTGTCATCATCCTCATGTTTATATTTTTTTTGAAAGTCATCTGTGGCCTATAGTGCATAGATGAACTTGGTATGATTATGACTAGGGATTATTTGGTGTAATCATGACCGTAATATTACAAATGATATGGTAAAAGTCCTCATTGGCCCGAAGTGCATTGATGGACAGTTGTTGGCATGATCATGATCATTGATGAATACACGAATATCCTTGGCCCGTAGTGCATGGATAATTTGTGGTTGTGATACTAATGAATATCCTGGTCAGTAGTGTGGAGGATGATGTGGTTTATTTATTGTCGAGTCCGTACGATAAAAGTGATGAAAAACCTTTTAAATCATAAAAGATAGTAGATTTTATTCTCTACTTGACTCTTTTAATGGATTGTATGTTCCGCTGTAGTTAAACTTGATGTCTATTGTATTTTATTAGTTTAACATTGTTGAAGACTAATGATAATTTATTCTGCATTATCTTAGTCATAATATTTCTTACTGGGCTAGTTGAGCTCACGCTTTATTTCATTATTCTCTTCGTGAAATGAGAACGTGGTCGGACTAGTCTGGGAAAACGAGTGATGGTCCAGATGATAGTATTAGTAGTCCTCACTATTCTGTTAAATAGTGTGACAATAAATGTAATGAGGACTTATTCTGAGAGTGGATATTGTCTAGAAGAAAATATTTGTATTAAAACTCACAGCTCTCTTGTTGTATATTAAAGATTGTATTTGTATTCTATACCATGTATTTGGCGACTCAAAATAGGTGATGTGTACCTATTTTGGGGGCATCACAGTTGGTATCAAAGCTTAGGGATATGATCCCTGGCTGAGATGTGAGACAAGAACTAGGAGGGGAGAGACGGGGAATTCTTTCGCTAGTATGACCTACCTAAGTTTATTTGGTATTTAATTGGTTGGGTCAGAGTATAGGGATAATATGTGACATGTTAATTAACCCTTGTTTTGTGGCAGTATTTGAAAATGGCATCCGAGAATGTTGAGAACATCAATGGAGCACAAGAGACCATTGAGTCTCCACATATCAATAATCAGGACAATGTACATCAGGAAGGCGACAATCCTCATGCAAACAACAACCCTGACCAAATGATGAACGATAGAATGTTCAGAGGCTTTCTGGAATTCATGCAACATCAAGCAAGAGAGACTCCTGTCCAAAATGCAGGTGGAAACACTGGCAATTCTCGGATGATCACCGCTAAGCAGTTCAAGGAACTGGGACCACCGGAGTTTTTTGGAGAGCCAAAACCACTTAAGGTGGAGATGTGGATAAAGCAGATCTGCAAGATATTTGATGTCTTGGGATGTTCCGAGGAGTAAAAGGTTCCCTTTGCCACCTTCATGCTGCGTGCAGAGGCAGATTACTGGTGGGAATCTTTAAAACGTACTCAACCTGCCGCACTGAAGATGACTTGGGAGAAGTTCCAAGAATTGTTCAACGATAAGTACTTTCCCAAAAGTATTCGTCACATGAAAGAGGTAGAGTTCATTAAGCTGGAGCAAAACAACATTACCGTGTTGCAGTACAAAGCCAAGTTTACCGAGTTGTCCCGGTTTGCGTCCCATTTAGTTGATAATGAGGAGAGAATGACGCGAATGTTTCTAAGAGGTTTGAAACCCGAGATACGTCAATATCTTATCTCTCATAAAATGTGTTTGTATTCAGATGTTGTTAATAGGGCTCAGTTATTGGAGCGCGATAATGAGTCAACCCAACCAAAAGAGAGCAGCTGACAAAATGATAATACCAGTGATAACAGTCATCGAAGCGGTGACAATAAGCGTGGAGGGAATCAACATTCCAGAAATGGTAACCACTTCGGTGGTAATCATGGCCAAAATAATAAGAATGGACATTTCAAGAAGAGGAGATTTAAAAATGATGGAAAGACGTCAGCACCAGCACCCGTGGTTAAGGAAGGAGAACGACCCCCTATCATATGCTTCAAATGCGGAGGGAAAGGACACATCAGTCCAAACCGCGCGATGCCGTCCAAAGAATGTTATAATTATGGAAGAGAAGGTCACCTAGCCCAATTTTGTCGTTCACCGAAGACAAGTTCAGCTAGGATGGAGGCACCAAAGGACGTCCCAGAAAAGTCAAAGCCAGTAGTGCAAGGGAGAGCGTTTGTCGTGACCTCCCAGAAAGCAAGGAACCCGAACGAGGTCATCACGGGTAAGCTTATCATAAACTCTAAATAAGTATATACCTTATTTGATACGGGTCACCCATTCTTTTATTTCTCCTACTTGCGCTCAACGCTTAAATTTAACTTTGAGAAATTAGACTTCAACTTATCTCATTGAAACTCAGTTGGGAGAAACCTTCATTACATCCACTGCTTATAAGTCTTGTTTGGTTCAAATCGGCACCTCACATTACCGTCGATCTTATTTCATTGAAAATACTTGCATTTGACGTAATTCTAGGATTGATTGGTTAACCACTCATCATGCAAAAATTGATTGTTTTCGTAAGGTTGTTAGCTTTCATATTCCTAACCAACCTATTATGCGAATTCAAGCAACCAAACCATTAAAATCAATCACTGTCATCTCAAGCCATAAAGCTATTCGTTTATTGAAAAACGGATGTCAAGCTTTCTTAGCTTATGTCACGGATCTAAACAAAAATACGTCAGTTTTGAATGATATTTCTATTGTTAATGAATTTCCTGATGTATTCCCTGAAGAACTTCCTGGCCTACCCCCAGAGCGTGAAATTGAATTTTGTATTGACCTTGAACCTGGTACAAAACCTATTTCTAAAGCCCCATATCGAATGGCTCCTATTGAACTTCAGGAGTTAAAGACCCAACTGCAGGAATTGTTAGACATCGGTTTCATTCATCCTAGTACTTCTCCTTGGGGTGCTCCTGTTCTATTCGTGAAGAAGAAAGATGGGAATATGCAACTTTTTATTGATTATCGGGAGTGGAATCATGTCACCATCAAAAATAGGTACCCATTGCCACGTATTGATGACCTGTTTGACCAGTTACAAAGAGCCAAATTCTTTTCAAAGATTGATCCTCGTTCCGAATATCACCAATTGAAGATTAAAACCGATGACATTCCAAAGATGGCTTTCAGAACTCGATACGGGCATTATGAATTCCTAGTTATGTCTTTTGGATTAACTAATGCTCCTGCTGCCTTCATGGATATGATGAACTGAGTATTCAAGGAATATTTATATCACTTTATGGTAGTCTTTATTGATGACATCCTTATTTATTCCAAAAGCCGTGAGGATTATGAGCAACACTTGAGGCTGATACTCCAAAAACTTCGTGAATATAAGCTTTATGCCAAGTTAAAGAAATGCGAGTTCTGACTTGAAGAAGTAGCATTCCTTGGGCACATAGTATCAAGTCATAGAATATCTGTTGATCCAGCAAAGATTGAAGCTATTCAAAGCTGGGAGCAACCTAAATCAGTGATCGAAGTACGTAGCTTTCTCGGCTTAGCTGGTTATTATCGGAGATTCGTAGAAGGGTTTTCTCGAATCGCTTCTCCCTTAACTCAGCTGACTCGGAAAGATACAAAATTCGGTTGGAACGAGAAATGTGAGAAGAATTTTCAAAAACTCAAGAGAAGACTCATTTCAGGACTGCTCGACAATACCATCCGCTCGGAGGATTTGTCATCTACATGTGATGCTTTGCAAAGGGTTAGGATGTGTTCTCATGCAACATGGGAAAGTCATAGCCTATGCCTCTCAAGAACTTAAAGAATATGAGAGGAATTATCCTACTCATGATCTAGAGTTGGCATTTCATTGTCTTCAAGACTTCAAATTTGGAGGCATTACTTGTATGGGAGAAAGTGGAGATCTTTACGGATCATAAAAGCCTCAAATATTTCTTCATTCAAAAGAAACTCAACATGCGATAGCGAAGTTGGCTTGAACTATTGAAAGATTATGATCATACCATTCAATACCATCCCGAAAAGCTTAACGTGGTAGGCGACGCATTGAGTAGAAGATCATATCGCGGCACGAAAGTGCGATATTGTCAACGCAAAGGCCCATTTTGTATGACTTGCAAAGGATGGAGATAGAGATAAAGACTCCAGGGACCCAAGTGATGATGGCGAATATACGAGTGGAACCGACTTTAATCGATAAAGTTAAAGCTACTCAAGCTACAGATCTGGAGCTGATGCGTATGAGGAAGAAAGTACAAGAAGGTGCTATGATGGAAGCAAGAATCGATGAAGAAGGAATACTTCGAGTCAACTCCAGACTTTGTGTTCCTAACGACCCTGATTTAAAGTATAAAATCATGATGGAGGAGCACAACACACTGTTTACAATCCATCCTGGGAGTACCAAAATGTATCATGATCTTTGACATACATTTTGGTGGGGCAATATGAAGAGAGAGATAGCGCTGTTTATCTCAAGGTGTATAACTTGTCAACGAGTCAAGGCGGAACATCAAGTACCAAAAGGTCCATTGCAACCACTTGAAATTTCAGAATGGAAGTGGGAGCACATTACCATAGATTTCAGCATCGGTCTTCCCAAGGTTTCTCAAGGCATAGATGCAATTTGGGTCATTGTTGATAGATTGACCAAGTCTGCTCATTTCTTACCAATACGAGAAACTTATACACTTGAACGTCTTGCTCGTATGTACATAAACGAGGTTGTAAGATTGCATGGTATGCCAGTATCCATAGTTTTGATCGAGACCCAAGATTCACTTCAAGATTTTGGGTTAGTTTGCAAAAAGCTATGGGCACAGATTTACGATTTAGTTCAGAATATCATCCTCGCAGACGGACGGACAATCGAGAGGACTATTCAAACTCTTGAAGATTTATTAAGACTCTGTGTCCTTGACTTCAAGGGAAGTTGGGACAAGTTCTTACCATTGGTGGAGTTTTCCTACAACAACAGTTATCAAGCAAGTATTGGCATGGCTCCATTCAAGGCGTTGTATGGAAGAAAGTATCATTCTCCAGTATGCTGGGATGAGGTGGGTGAAACAACGTTGTTGGGACTGGAGTTGGTAAGTATGACTACAAAAAATATTCAAACGATCCAACAACGTATAAAAACCTCACAAGACCGACAAAAGAGTTATGCTGATCTTCATTGAAAGTACGTGGAATTCGATATTGGAGATCATGTGTTATTACGTGTTACTCCATGGAAAGGAGTTACGAGATTTGGAAAGAGAGGAAAGCTCAATCCTCGATTCATTGGCCCATTTTTAAACCTCGATTAAGTAGGGACTGTAGCCTATAGACTCGCTTTACCGCCAAGTATGTCTCGTGTTCATAACATTTTTCATATATCCATGTTACGTAAATATGTGAAAGACCCGAACCACATTATTGAGTTAGAACAGGACGAAATAGCAAAAGATTTAACGTATGAAGAGGTTCCTGTTCAAATCTTGGATAAGAAGGAACATATTCTACGCTCCAAGGTTATACCTCAAGTTAAAGTTTTATGGAGGAACCACGATGTTGAGGAAATGACCTGGCAGTTAGAATCTAAAATGAAATCAAGGTATCCTTACCTCTTCGACATACCAGGTATGTACCCTAATTTCTAGAGCAAAATTTCATAAGAAGGGGAGATTGTAAGACCCCAACTTTTATGAATAAAGATGAATTTTCTATAAATATCATTTTTAAATATTATGGAATGAATTTGATATAGTGTTATAGTTGTGGGTAATATTTAGAAATTTTGTAAAGTACGCAAGTTGTTTATAATATTAGATTGGTCGGGGAATATTCGTTTTAACAGAAATATTAAATGATTTACGCACAACAATCATTGGTGGACCCCACAAATGTAATTATTATCGAATTGAAAATGATAAAAAATATATTTTATAAAAATAACGGCGGAAATTTTACCGTTTTCATCGTTGAAACACCCAAAGTGTTAAAAAGTACAAGAATACGCTGTGGTCGTTGCGTAGTAACACGGTGATTGATTATTGATGCTTACATGAGAAGTCACTCGCTTTTGTTCAATTATTGCTTCAAGAATTCACGATAAGATCTCACGTTATTTGATTCAATTATTGTCAATATTTTATATATTATTAAATTAATAATTGAGATAACAAAGTTGTTAATATTATTATTTGCATTATTAACGATGTCTGTAAGTTACGCCAAGGAGAGGTTTGGTCACCTACACCTAATGCGAAAAGCCCCTCTTTCTTGGGAACGATTCGGTCGATTAATAGTGTGAATTATGATAATGATGATGAAGTTTTGTTTTATTAGTATTATTAATGTAATAAAACAAAAAGCTTTTTTTATATATAAAATGTAATACTTTTATTAAGTTATTCATTTTATTAAGCTAATAGTAAAATCTTTTTATATAAAATAGAATACTTTTATAAAGTTATCATTTTATTAGACAATAATTAGAATATATTATATTTTATTATGCATAGTGTTTACATAAGTGCTCGTGATAGTATTTTAGATAATAAAATCTTTTTATATAAAATGTAATACTTTTATAAAGTTATTCATTTTATTAGATTATAAATAAAATATATTATATTTTATTGTAAATTAATCTGACCGTCCGCTTAAAAGTAAATCAATCTAGACCGTTCATGGATTGGTTACTATTTAGTCAATTCTTCTATAAATAGAAGCTCATTCCTTCATTCATTATTACGAAGAATTCACTAATTCAGCTTAAGAAACTCTAGAGAGAATTCTTCTTCTATAATCTTGAGCGTATTTCTTTAGCGTTTAAGAAAGCTTTATTTTTTATTATTCTCGGCTTGAAGTGCAAGTTTCTTCAAGTATATCCTCGCGCCTACCGCTTGAGTACAATTCTTTATAAGGTAAAAGGGTATTATTTTTTTCATATTCATGAAGAGAACTTTGGTTATTTCATTCTTTATTATTCTCATTGAATAACTCGTATCGCTGATTCACCCTATACTTGTGAAATTCTTTCGTTATTCCATTATTTATTTATTATTCTGCTGAATAACTTGTCTATCATAATAATCGCATACATGGTGAAATTCTCGTTGTTATTCCATTCTTTATTATTCATTGGAATATCCCATCGCATGCGCTTTTCACCGGACCAAGGGTTTTTAATTTCTTTATTATTCATTGGAATATCTTGTCAATAAATTAATTTTTTACCGGATTCTGGTTCCGTTATTTATTATTTCATTGAATAACTTTGCTCATGCGCAAGTACCGCATGCATGGTTATTTCATTGTTATTTCATTCTTTATTATTATGTTGAATATCCCGTTGGTCAGTATATACGCTACCGAATATCGGTTCTCGTTATTTATTATTTCGTTGGAATAACTCGCCTATGCAAAGTATCGCATGCATGGTGATTTATTTTGTTATTCCATTCTTTATTATACTCACTTGGTTAAAGTTTTGACTTGTATACTCCATGAAATTAGTGGAATATCCTTGATATTTGCGTTTCATCCAAAGATCTTTTCATGGAAATATTCTTTCGAGCATTTTTTTTGAGTGTCCTTTTCGTTACTTGTTCTTTTGGTGTTCTCATGTTAATGTGAGATTTGTTTGAAAAACAAGTGAAAAGGTCCCATATGTATAATGTCGACGATTTGGATTTTTAAGAGTCGCCATTGGTGTATTTAATCGGTTGCACTAACGCAAATCGAAAAAAGGTTTGCACATCGACCCAAAGTGTTTTGACATCGCTAGACGGGTCTGTGAAACCGAGATTCATTTTGGGTCCGGGGCTTGATTATGCGAGGGAAGGTGTTAGGCACCCCGACATCCGTGTTGTTACTATGACGACCGCCACTTTTCAAAGAAATTGTTATATGAATGTGTGTGTGTGTGTGTGTGTGTGTGGATCAATGTGCAATTATTTGAAAGTAGTGTGAGGCCTCGCTCGCACTTATATATACACAAGGTTTGAATTTTATAGAAAATTCAGCTTTTAACCAAGATATAGCAATGACGTTTTATAAAAGAGGTTTTTCAAAACCCTCGTGCTCAATAGAATTGAGACCTTTTCATACTTCCATTTTATTATTAAATGTTCTACTTTGTTTGCTTTTTATTTTCGAGATGCCAAGCATTCTCTAGAAAAAAATATATACAAAGCAGTTGTCGAACTCCTCATGGGCATGACAAACCATCCAAGGAAATTCAGACATCGTAAAATAATGTACAAAGTCGCATAAACTAAAAAATGTCCATCATGGGAACCTAATCTAGATTCAAGAACTCAACTCGTGATCACATGATTCCTAGGCTCACATGATGACCGCAATTTGTATGGAAAGCAAGAAGCTATATATATATATATATATATAATATAATATATATATATATATGATCAATACCATATATATAAATGTAAATATATATAAAAGCTGTAAATATATATATATATATATATATATATATATATATATATATATATATATATGGACATGATCAACCGCCACGTAAGTAAACTCCAAGTGGGACAAAATGTAAATAAAGTGTAAAAGTGATCAACTCGCCACTTAAGTAAAACTCCAGCAGTGACGAAAATGTAAATAAAGTTGTAAAAGGCCAATGTAAGTAAACTCTGTGCTCAATGACAGAATATAATATATATATATATATATATATATATATATATATATATAAAGCAAGAACGCACCGGATGTGAATCTGTGCTCATCTGATATGTCCGATAAACAATTATATATATATATATATATATATATAAGATGTAATTAAACGCACCGGATATAAAATCTGTGCTCATCGATATATATATATAATATATATATATATATATATATATATATATATATATATAAGCAATTAAAACACGCATCGGATATAAAATCTGTGCTCATCGATGTAGTAGACTATATATATATATATATATATATATATATATATATATATATATATATAAGCAATTAAACGCCTGCATCAAGTTCAGGCTCAATCGAGGCATAACTCGATAATGTTAGTCCATATATGAAAATATATATATATATATATATATATATATATATATATGTAAATGAAAACCACTTGATCAAGTCCGGCAAACACACACACACACACTCTCAACGTGTACAAAAAAGTGTGCTAATATGAGAAGAAGGTTTTTATAGTAATATAAGAAGGCTTACAAGGGTAATCGCCAAAGTAGACTTTCTACGACTTTAAATGGATAAACACTCAGCCTCACGGATAAAAGATAGCTATATGTGAGCTAACTAGTGTTTAGAAGTGAGGAAACACTCAAAAGATGTGTATGCAGAGTAAAATGGATGTGGCTTCCTCGCTTTTTCCCTCCCTCTTCTTCTCAAATGGGTCAACCCCAAGGCTTATATATATATAGATGGATGGTCAGCAGTACACCATGGGTACCGCAGCAGCTTGTACTCGGGCTGGTCGTGATGCATCCGAGCCTCGCGGGTCCCGTCGTTGTCTCGTAAGACGTGCACTCATGCATCGTAATGTCCGCTCAAACTTGCGTAACTTCAATCCGAGCATCCGAACGAGGTATATCCGACCTTCTTCTGACCGCTTTGTGTCGAGAGTTACGAACGACATGGATTAGAGGTTGTACGAAGTCGAAGAGGGTCTATGCCCATGGTCTTCAAGCTTCAAATTCTATCCAAAGTACATCACACGTAATAGTCACCTGGATTGTCAATCCCTCGCTCTTGTGGGACACATTGGATGTATGTATGTATGTATGAAGTGTTGAGACGACGCCATTGTCGAAGGAACAAGATGACGTTTGACCTCGCCGGGTTATCGCCGGCTTGAGTTGAAAGTAGACGCTGCTCGTGGTTACAAACCGAGATTGACTACTTGTTGGTATGCCGCGATATCATCTTGTTGAGATGGTAAGATGACGTTGTGACTCCTCACCCGGTTATCACGGTTTAAGGAAAGCAGACGCGCTGCTCGTGGTTACATCCGAGATTGGACCGCCGCTTGTTTGTATGTCTCACTATCATCCGTGGATGTTCTCGCTCGCCCGTTGTTATCTCCGGTCCGAGGGTGTGTGTTTCGCTGTGATGTCTGTGGTTGAAGCCGATCAGATATGTTTGAAACAAGCATTTCGGGTTATCGCTTGAATCGCAATGGCATCTCTTGGGGCTATCACCAAGGATGGGGTTGCTACTCCCAAAGTGTTTCTCTCGGGATCGAACCGAAAGCGTCGCGGTGTTATCGCCGAGATGTAATCGCCCTCTCCGGTGTTGTTGTTGATTCTTTTTGATCTCGCATATCTCGGGGTTATCTCCGAGATTGGAAATGACATTCTGTGTGTGTTCCGGGTTTGAGATGATGTTCTGCGATTTTTGTGTTCGGGTTGAGTCGAACTTCCCAGTAGTATCCGGAATGGATGTAAGTCGCCTTTCGTGGTTATCTCCAAAAGACGAATCTACCCTCCCGCAATGTTAGTAATAATAGAGTGTAAAATTTTCGAGTGTTCACAGATGCCCCTCTTTATCATATTCATGCAATGCAAGGCATGGATAGGATAAAGAATCCTAGACACTTTGAAATGCAAGCAAGATAAACATGATGCTATATGCAAAGAACATGATGCAAATGCATGTAGAATGCATGAATGATTGTCGTAATCCCGCTGGGATGACAATCAATGATGGCTTTGACACGCGATCCAAGTTTCCAAGGATGTCGACGCTGGGGCTATCACCAAAGTCTCGAATCCTGCAGATAATCGCTTATATTCCATAGAGGTACCTCTTGTGTGTAAGAGATCCGTGGGGATAAAGCTTTGTCTATTTGAGGATGTGTATAACATATTCCCTCATTCGTCGGAGTTATCGCCAACAGCTTTTTGTTGTTATCGTGGTCGCTCGATCTTCGCCGATGTGTGTATCACCGGATAAATCCTCATTGGATGCATTGTCAAGGTTTTTTGACCTTCATTGATGTATGTGTCAATGGTAGTATCATGTTGTGGCCCTCCGGCCGGAAGGAAGGTTGCTTCGACGGGTTTACTTCGCCATCGGCTAACATGACGTCAAGGTCGCTTGACCTTCATCGATGTGTGTATCAATGGTCAGATTGCAGATGTAACCCCCGCGGGGATACGTGAGATGCTTGAAAGATGATGACGCAAGGCTGTGACCTCACCGGGATACGTGGATGTTTGAAAGATGATGTTGTAACCCTCGCCGAGGATACGAGATGTTGATAACTTAAAAGATGTCAGAATTCCCCACGGGAGGTTTCGATATATCGTGGTTTTTATATCAGAATTCCCCTCACGGGAAGTTTTTAGGTTGTGACCGCAAATGACGACATCGACCTTTGTGGGGTATTGCCGAGCAAGATCTGTGAAAGTCGAGCTCATTGGTATAGTATACCCCGCATTCAAAGTGAATACCTTTGAGACGCATTTGACGGAGTTTAACTCGACCGACGAGAAACCAGATTTCAGCTATTCCGCCAATCGCAGAAAGCATTTTTATTCCCGATTTGGCCTTTTCAATTTTTGTGAGACCTCCTCAGCAACTCTAATCGGAGCGAGCCGAGGTGTGGGACCCATGTAGAGAGTGCAGCAGTGTACTGCAGTAGAGTCGCAGTAGTTAGCTTCATGGCCAACCGTGTTTATGATATAAGCAAATCGTTGCTTTTATAAGTCATTTTCAAGTCAGCAAATGAAGGAAATCCGAGAGCTCTTCTTCAGATCCGCTGAAGTTCGGGCAACTTTTCGCATATTCTCGCCACCGCATAAGCGCTTCTTCATCGCCCCGGTAACACATGCATGTATTTTTTTCCAATTTCGTCCATTGAAAATGACTTATCGCATTTAAATGCATTTTACACATAGTAGTGAATATGCATGCCGATATGATTTGATAAAAAATATTCAACATAGTAAATGTTAGTATTAAACCATGTCAACATAATGATGTGAAAAAATTTGACTTTTGAAATAGTCAAATTGGCACCTTTTATCGCTCATTTCTTATCCTATCCGAGGACAAATGAGTAAAGGTAGACAAGCAAAATAATCCCGTAATTAGACTACACTTACGGATTTTTTTATCGCAATGTATTG
This sequence comes from Panax quinquefolius, assembly GCA_020205615.1. Classification (NCBI taxonomy): domain Eukaryota; kingdom Viridiplantae; phylum Streptophyta; class Magnoliopsida; order Apiales; family Araliaceae; genus Panax; species Panax quinquefolius. The sequence goes on from CM035155.1 coordinate 136,268,098, forward strand.
ATGCATACAGATGTATATGATCGCAGTATAGGTGTGCTATCGAATGGCCACCTAGTCATGCTTTATGTGTATGTGGATAGTCCCATTTACAAAGGGGCTATGGAAAAATTTTCCCAAAATGTAGGTATTGGGTAGTCATGCATTTTTAACTCTACTGTAGATGTATGTTAAAACAATGCATGCATGCATGTAATCATAGAATGCATTTTGAAAAGACTCCAAGTAAGAAATTACCACACCCTTTCTGAGGTGATTTGGAGACTTGTTGTCCAGATATCATGGATCCGGATCAGCCGAGTAGTTCCCACAGGACCACTTCTGGTGTACGGAGGAGGGCTTTTGAAGAGCCTCGCCATTGCTCGTTAGACACCTCTCGCTGCTTGTCATGGAGGCGGTGATACGCCCCTATTCGGGTTGAAGTGCCGAATGTCGAGGACGAGGAGGAGGATGCACCGATCGAGGTTCCCGCCTCGTCAGACGTGTTCCCCTGTAGGGAATCGCTGTGTATTCAAGTGGCTAACCTGCATCTTCTCGGGTGACTTGAGTAGGCATCCTTCAAAGATACCGCACGCAAACGAGGTATGAAGTTAGATCTTTAATCTTCCTTATTTCCTAATGATGAGGAGTCAAGGAGTCCGATGTCGATCAGATTTGATGTAGGTTCCCGCTTCACACAACCTCGAGGGAATCGGGTTTAGCATCCACTCTATGTATCGTGCCTCGCATGATGACTACAGAGCGATCGCGTCCATGGTCGGGATTCGGAGGTTCTTTCCATTCTACCCCGTCGCCGTCCCCCGGGTTACCTCGTGGCATTGTCTCGAGCGGTGGTTTCACCTGCACTCACCACCCATTTGTCGGATCATGAGGTGATGATGACGCCGATGGATCAAGGATTTATCATGTGTATGGAGTTTGAGGGGAGCCAGTGCTTGCAGACGGACGGATATCACCCCTACCGCCGCCGATCCTTGTTGGGAGTTTCCATGAGGAGGCGCCAAGGGCGTGGACTATTCAGATGTGTCCTTTTGAGCGTAGATGCTATGAAAGCGGGCCATTGAGTGAGCCCATACCCGATGATGTGAGAGTCGTGGATCGCATTCTTCGCCGATTGTTCCCGATGATCATTAGGGGTCGCTTCATAGCAGATAATTCTTCTCTACTAAGTGTCCTTCGCTTTGATCAGCCGCCACTCGACACGTGGACCGATAGAGAGAGTATGATTGGGGTTCCTACACCTTTGCCTACTTCCTCGTGGGAATGCGCATGCGATCGCAGGCTTCGACCGAGGCGTGGTTAGGATTCTACCATTTTCTGCCGGTGAGTGTTTCTCTTGTCTTTTCCCATGTATAGGTTAAGAGTGTCGATCGACAAAGCAGATGTGTTCGCTTTGTGTGTTGGCAATTTTGGGGCCTATGAGAGGCTTCCTTGTTTATGCATCCCGTGAGCGTGTTAGGTTTAGACACCTATCCACGAGGGACGAGATGGCATCATTCCATATCAAGTGAGGTCCCCGCTGTCGAGGGTTTCACTCATTGTCGCCATACTGGAGCTATCGACGATACCGATGTCATCACATGGATTCCCTACCGAGAGCATTTGGGAGTTGGTTTTGAGGATGGGTACCGACCGAGTAGAGTACGCCATTTCCACCCGCAGGATTCCTCTCTTCACAGATGGAGGATGGGAGCTCTATTTAGAGAGTGCTATTAGAGCACTACACAGAGAGATTCAGATGCCGATCTTGCCTCCCCGCCAGCGTTATTGGCCTATTTCGCAGCCACCCATCATCGACATCCCATTGATGGGGATCGACGATTTTACATTGTCGAGGGCCCTCGTTCTCGTGGAGATGTTCCAAAGATTGGTGGATCCTCGCACGATTGGAGCTCGCACTCCGCGCCACATAGCTTTATGGGGGATATGGTTCCGTGATCCGTGATGATGACGGATTGGCTAGCTTCGTGTCGAGATCCGACTCATGTGACATGATGATTGACAGATCGACTCGACAAATTGGACCGGCCACATCTTTTTTTCATAAGCATTGGGGCAGAGATCCCGCAGAGGTAGATACTTTTGATCCTTCCACTCGGGCTACCGGGTCCCTCAGTGACCCATATGGTTTTTGCACAGCAGATCCTCCTCAGATAGCTACCGACATCCCCGTAGATAGAGATCCAAGTGACTCAGAGGAGTTACATCGTGGACAAGATCGATGATGTAGACATCGACACTCTCGACTTTTTTTCTCGATGTATTTTCGCTATCTCTTTTGATCCGGGTAGCCCCATTCTCTATATCTTTGATAGCCTCTATCAGATGTTGGGTAGCTTCACCCCATTTCCGTATTTTAGTCAGATAAGAGATGTATTAGATGATGATATACTTAGGAATGTATGTATAGCTTTTCCATTCCCTATATCATATTGCCATCTATCAGTATCATGCATGTTATTATGTTATATATATGTATGTATGTCCAGAGATATTCAAAGATTTAATTCGGATGGTCTTACGACACTACCCGCGCACAGATGTCTTCTTCGATAGCTTAGTCAGATGATGATCATACCCCACCATTTGTGGTGGTAGCCGGTACGCGCTCATGGTATGATAGTATATCACCATCGCATATGGTGATCGTAGATGATTTTGTCGCAAAGATACTATGACCTCGTTGATGTTTCTGTGTTCCCACACAGGATTTGTAGAGGGTATGCTAGAGCACCGGGTATCGGAGAGGCGTGTGTTTTCCGATTTGGGACCTGTGAGTCGACTCCTACTTTGGAGGAGTATGCACGGTTGACGATGTCGTCACCGGATGCATCTTCATGCGCATATGGCTATTGGAGAGACATGAGCAGATAGCCTCATGACCCTCACGGATTGAGACGTAGAGTGGTCCAGACGAGATTACATCCGCCACGTGATATCCCAAGCATTTTTTATTTGATGTGTTTGGCTCGAGGATAATTTATGCACGCGGCATTTCTCGGATTTCACCACACCGGAGGACCATCATGCTCAAACCAGTAGTAGATGTATCGCTTTCGCTTCTATGCAGATTGTCATACGCCTTCATGTCGCAGACATGGATGAGCTGGATATCGCGCCATTATGGCAAAGTGAGAGCTCTCGTGGAGGGTCATACCATCATACCGATGATTATCGCAGAGACTCGAGGTCGCCTACATACCGCCGCACTTATCCCAAGCAGAGTGTTTATGTGTAGCTCTTGGCCATGCGCCAGATGTGTGGTTTATGTCACACTTGAGACCGATCGGGCACATTTAGACAAGCAGGGTTTTGTTTCACCCATGAGATAGCCATGTCATATTCTTTTCTTTTTTCAGAGAGTGTACATGATGTCGTGATCGTGGTCGCTTTTTTCCGGCAGGATTAGGGATCCGCTTGCCATATTGCCGTGTTCAGGCTTAGTTCACCCTACAGCCTTCATTACTCATGCTCCCGCATGGATTATCTCCTCCGGCCGGATTTGAGGGCATGATCACTTACCACCCATCGGCCGTGATGTGTCGGCTTTGACCAGCCAGGATTTTCATCCGTATGAGGGGCAGTGAGAGTCATCGCTTCGCGCACACCATTTATCAACGGAGGATGATCCAGTCAGATGCCTCGCTGGGATCAGCCAGAGAGTTGGCCGAAGTTTCGTCACCATCCAGTTGTTCTCGCAGAGTATTCGCATGGATGGATGGAGAGAGAGATCAGATCGCATCGCGCAAGTAAAGATCCACAATGCAGGTGGGATTGATTCTCGACGATGAGGAGCCTATAGAGGAGGTCTATTATTCCCATCGATGATTCGATCACTGGGTCGCCAAAGATTTGTGATGGATTCTCCCACCCCGAAAGTGCCATCATCTTACTCAAGATTCTAAGACAACATTTGGAGCAGAGCTTACATCCGATGACCTATGATAGAGATCAAAGCTAGGGCCGATGATGTCGACAGCTTTTGATGAGAGAGATACCGCTCTGTTAGAGAGGGATGAGGCTAGATCACCAGTGGATGCATTGATACAGGGAGCGGATGCCGCCTTTATCTGCTAGTGGATGTGGCCATCGCAGATAAGACTTCAATTAGATCCCAGATGACCGCTGGCCTTGCCGACATGAGTGCTTACATTGATGAGCATTATGCCACCATGCAGCTTAGCCTCCGATCCGCTAGCTCGTAGATACCTCAAGGTGAGCTTGCAGCTTGCTTCCTCCATCTTCGTAGAGAGGGATGCTATGTTAGATCCGATAGTCCGTGATACACACAGATCAGTAGATAGCTTTTTGTATTTTTCCCGCATGCACTAGCTTAGCCATTTTGTCATGTACAACACATATGTATATATCAAACAAGATTATATATGGCAGGAAATATATTTTGATTCACTTCCCTTTAGTTACGCCTTGATACTTGCTTGATATTTGCTCGCTTTCTCCGTGGCCTTGTGATCTTGATGCATTCTCAACTTATCCTCGATAGATGGACATTGAGACGCCGCAAGATCTCTCGTAACGGATCATCGATTTTTGTAAATCCCTACCATCTTCGTGTGTCTTGGGACCGTATCTCAGATGGAAAGTGGAGAGGAGGGTGGTTTCTTCCTCTCTCGAGATCGACCGCACTACGATGGTCGCCAAGATTTCTATTTGTGAGAAGCCTAGTTAATTCCCATCTCTATGGGTTGGTATTGCTCTTTCGAGGCACGATCGCAGCCTTAGATGGTCACCGAATCTTCTATTTGTGAGAAGAGGTGGGTAATTCCATCCCTTTGATCTCAAAACCATGAAATGGGGCAAATCAAGGTAGATCCCAGCATCGTGTGACAAGTATGTTGTTTCGTAGGGGTTAGATCGCACCATGAATGGTCGCCACGCTCTCTCTATCAAGAGGAGATCAAGTCTCGCGTAGTTCAACCTAGTGTAAGAGGTTCAACGTCAATGCGAAGGCGATGGGTGTAGAAGTATTTTTGTTGTTTTTTTGTTTTTTGTAGAGAAAGGGCGTAAATGTTTTTTTTGTTTTTTTTTTATTGCGACCGCCATATATAATATGGTTGCCTACGCATTCTCTGTGTATCGTGGAGATCAAAGTCGACGTAGTTCGCCCCTCGTGATTAATCAAGGCTAAGAGAAGTGTGAATCCCATGTGCAAAGCTATATATCATGGGGAGAAGAAAGTTTGATCCCATAATGGGGACAAACCGCAAGTGTGTAAAAAGTTTGATCCGCCCTCGTGACAAACCGCAGCGAGAAAAGTTTAATCCCGCCTTCGTGATAAACCGCAGTGTGAAAGGTTCAATCCCGCCTTCGTGATAACCAAAATTGTGAAAGGTTAAACCGCCTTCGTGATAACCGAGATTGTATGAAAGGTTTGAAATGAAGTAAAACCAGTCAGTCGGCTTGAAGTGTATGTTTCTCGAGGGGCGTAAGAGTATTCAAAAGGAAAGGGTTCAAAACCGAACGACCGGTGATTTGATGATCAAAACCAGATGTTTGTTTGATGGTAACTTCGCATATAGTACCGCTTTCATGGTGTCCGAGTTGATAAGTCGTGGAAATTCATCGCCATCCATTTCCTCGTAACCGAGAGCACCTCCCGTCAATACTTCCTCGACAACAAATGGGCCTTCCCAGTTAGGGAGCGAATTTTCCCTTAGATCGATCTTCGTTGTCAATGATCTTCTTCAAAACCAAGTCATGTTGTTTGAATCGTCAGAGTAGTGGACTTTTTTCGTTGTAGGATCGTGCGATCCTTTGTCGATATAATCGACCATGGAAGATAGCCGCGGATCGCTTTCTTTCGCCTATCGTAGAGACAATTGGTGATACCTGCCTTGTACCCATTGGTCTTCATCCAACCGAGCATCCATCAATACCGAGGGATTCCATTTCCACTTCTACGGGGAGCACCGCTTCCATCCCATAGACTAATGAGTAGGGGTTGCCCCAAGTGGAAGTTCGCATGGAAGTTCTCAGAGGCTAATAAAGTCGAGGCAAGAGGTCGTGCCATCCTTTGTGATCGGGCTGACATTTTTCGCATGATCTTTTGATGTTTTTTTTATTAGCGCTTCAACAAACACCATTCATCTTTGGACGGTAGATGATTTGAGTCGAGATGTTTGATGTGGAATTTTTTCGCATAACTCCTCCATCATTTTGTTGTTGAGGTTCTTAGCATTGTTCACACAACAATGACCTCTCGTTGTCCATATCGATGATGACATTGTTTCGATGAAAGCAATGATAACTTCTTTAGTAACCCCGGGGAAGGATGTCGCTTCTACCCATTTGGTGAAGTAGTCGATCACGGTGAATATGAATCGATGTCCACATCGGCTTTGGGCTCGATGGGCCCGATCACGCCCATTCCCCACATCGAGAAGGGCCACATGAACTCATATCGTGGAGTTCCTCGAGGGGCGTGGATAGCATTCCCATGAATCGCATCGATAGCACCTCTCGACGTGATCATCACAAATACTTTTGAGTGTAAGCCAATAATGTCCTGCTCGAGAATTTTTTCGACAAGTAGGGGTCCGCCACGTGAGGGCCACATACTCCACCACGGATCTCATCCATGAGTCTCTCGAGCTTGGTCTTTATCCAGACATCCGAGGAGACCTAATCTCGCATCTCTTTGTAGAGTGCATCTCCGCCGTAGAATTTCATAAAGAAGTCGATGAATCCGCCTTCTTCTCGCTTAGGCTCGCCTCAATGGGTGTAGATCCATCTCGTAGATACTCCTCGATGTGTCGATACCAAGGGTTGTGGATGGAGGTAGCTCATCCGATACTTCTCCAACGTAATTCCTATAGATCGGGGCTTTTTTTGCAGAGCAAACGTGATGTTTGGCATGTTTTCCTTGTCTGTATGTAAACCAAGGAGGCCAACGCTATAACGATTCGCAAAATCATTCCTATTACGAGGAATGTGTAGAAAGGAGATTTCTTCAACTCCAAAGCCATCTCGTAGAAACTTGCCGATGGTAAGGCAAAGAAATGTAATTTTTTGGTTTGATAGATTCTCGTGGATTGCTTGATTACCAATTCGTAATCCCCAAAGACAAGCTTAATCACCGATGCCCATCGAACGGGCAAGTTTTAGCCCCATGATACAACCTTCTTCATACTCACCGTGTTGTTGGTGCCGATAAACCGCAATTTGATTCACGACGGATATCGCCTTCCCCTGCATCGGATATTAAACGCGCTCCAGCTCCAGAGCTTCTTCGTGTTAATAATACCCATCAAAATACATTCTCCACGCACGGATGTATCGATCGATGTTGTAGTTGAATTGAATCATCATTACCCTTCATCGTCAGAAAGTATGTTTCTAAGGGTTTGTAATCCCCCTCGCAAAAGGGCGCCAGTTGATCCGCAATTCCTCGACCTTCGACAGACTTTTTGCATCACATAGACGATGTCAAATTTGTGTAGGATCAACTCGCCATCCGGATAATGACAATTCAAGATGGGCTTCATCAAACATATACTGAGAGGATCCATTCGGATATGAGATGGGTTGTGTGACCATGGAGGTAATGATGTAACCTCATGGAAGCCCATGCTAAAGCACAACAAGTCTTCTCAATCGAGTGTACTTGTGTTCACCGATGTCAATCTTTTGCCGAGGTAATAGATAGCTCGCTTTTCGCCTCTATTATCTTTTTTTGCGCCTCAAAGACGCAAAATTCCATGGCATCATCATTTATGGATGTGTACATGAACAGGGGAACATCATCCTCGGAGGTACCAAAACAGAGAGCGTTAATCGCTTGCTTTTGATTGTGAGGAAGGCTTTTCGACACTCATCATTCCATTTCATGGAGGAGTTCTTCCTTAACAACTTGAAGATAGGCTCACAAAGTTGTCGTGAGTCGAGAAATGAATCGCTAATGAAGTTGATTCTTCCCAAAAATCCCTCAGATTTCTTCTCTCGTCTCGAGGAATGGGCATTCCTCGATGGCCCGGATTTTGGTAGATCCAGCTCAATCCCTTTTGTGGTCGATCTAGAAACCTAGCAACTTGCCTCGACTTAACACCAAAGGCGACTTCAAGGGATTCAACTTCAAGTCAGTATTTACGCAACCCGCTGAAAAGTTTTTTGAGATGGTCTAAATGGTCATCCTCCTTCCGGATTTGACAATGATGTCATCCACGAGAGATCTCTATCTCTTTGTGCATTAAATCGTGAAAAGAGCCATCATAGTCACCGATAGGTTCCCTCACGCTGATGAGGCCGAATGACAACCGCTCTATAAAAAGGTTCCCAAGGCGTGATGAAAGTAGCTTTTTCACGATCTTCCTCAATAATTATAATTTGATGGTACCCCGCAAAGCAATCAAAGAAAGGAGTACATGCCGTATCGAGCAAAGATTGTCAATAAGAATGTGGATAAAGGGCACGGAAAGCTATCTTTAAGGCAAGCTTTGTTCAAATCCCGATAATCCACGCAAACTCGCACCTTCCCCCGGTTTAGGCACGGAACAATGTTGATATCCACTCCTGATATGTAGACACCATGATGATGCCGCCTTGAAATTGTTTCACAATTTCTTCTTCGACCTTTAAACTCCACTCGTGTTTCAATCGCTCGAAGTTTTTGCCTAATCGGCTTGAATCCTTCTTTAATGGGAAGGCGATGAAGAACAATGTCATGGACAAACCCACCATGTCTTCATGAGACCATGCAAACACATCCCGGAATTGGGTTAATAGTGCAACCATGTCATTCCGCTGATTTGTGGTAAGGTCCGAACCAACTGGATTAGCTTAGGTTGTCTAAGGTTCCGAGATTGAAAGGAGTGGTTTGATCAAGATTGGGTTTGGGTTTGTCTCACGACCCATTCCTTAATCTCTCGAGGTGTCTCAATGTCCTCGATGTCCATCAAGTCTCGAGTCCAACTTTGCATCAAAGTTACAAATTTCTTGTGGAGAGAAGGCATGTCATCAAAGATGACATGCACATCTAAATTCGTAGAGTCCTCAAACAAAAGATGCTTTCACTTAATATATGCAACTCGCTCGATCATACAAAAGTGTTAGTATGTACTTGATAAAATAACGCTAAAGGCAGTAAAGGAAAGCAAGCAATTAAAGTTATCTACAGGGTAGGGATTTTTTCGCCCATTTTACCTCGTCGACCAATGAATGGAGTGTCGCTCCAATTGTCGAGGGCAAAGTCTCGATGGATCGCAGTGATGGAAGGATCGCCATTGTCCTCCTTCTCCGAATGATAACCACGACATCCGGGCAATCATCGTCTGGGTGTATCTATTTGTATGTTCATCATGAACAATGACGCTAATGCTCGCCATCATCAAGGCAAGGTCATGTTTACGTTTTCATTCTTTTCTTCCGCTTCGGATCGTGAATCAAGACCTCTTTTGCTTTGATTGGCACCGGTTTTGGAAAAATAGCATAGCCACAACATGGGCCGGAACCTTTATCGAGATTGCAGATCAACTCATGAGGTAAAGGTATAGAAAATCGCCGCGCGGCGGAAGCTCGAGGAACTCGCTTGTGCTTTACGAGGATTCCTCAGAATCGAATCGCGTAATAGCCTAGTCCTACTGCTCCAATTTGATCGATATTTGGATAGGTGCTTAATACCCCGCTTATCTTTACCAAGCCCTTGTCTGTGTTGATGACCCAATAACATCATTTTCGAAAGGGTTATATAACCTCAAGCAGTAAATCTTGGGTACGGAAGTGGCGCCCAATAGAATGGTATCAGGTGTTACTCACTTCCGCAGTATGAAACCGGCCGCTCAACTTCCGAATTGAAGTCGATAATTGGTAGAGTTCCTTGTTCGTGACAATCCCGGCCGCCATTGATAAAGTGACTAGATCGTTGTTGATAATGTATTTGAGTTGTTGATGTAAGGTGGAGGAATACCCAAAACCATGTGTATCCATGGTCTCCCAATAGCAAAGTTGTATCCCCGAAGTCTATCTTGAGGACGTGGAAGGATACATTGAATGTATTTGGACCAATCTCAATTGGCAATTCAATCTTTCCGACGACATTTCACCGGATCCATCAAAAGCTCGATAACCGTATGGTCGCTTGGATCCGCTTGAGATCGACATTCATCTTCACCAAGGTGGCATAAGGACGTATATTTAGAGATGAGCCTCCATCTATCAAAACCCCGCTAGCATGTACCCGAAGACAAAATCGCAATATGCAAAGGCTTCAGAATGACCGGGTCCTTTCGGGAGGTATGTCATCATCAATGAAGGATATCACATTGTTGTTGAAAATGTGATCAACCAAATGTTGAAATTTTTCCACATCCACCGATTTTGGCAAATAGGCTTCTTCTAAAACCTTCAAGAAGATCTTTCGATGATCCTCTAAGAGAAAACCAAGTCCAAAGATTGAAATCGTGTGGAGCTTCTCGCAAGCTTAAAACCACTTTTTCGCTTCATTGTGGCCCATAAAGGCGGAGGAATTTTTCAATCTTCTCCATGGGCAACTTCCCTTTGCTTCGCAAGTAGGTTTAACAACCCATCGAGGAAGGTACAAGGATTTTCCTTCAACATCAGTAAAGTAGATGAGACGTGGATCCTTCAATTTTTCCATAATTCCATGGAACTTTGTGTGTCGACAAATGTGATGTTGTGGTCTCAAAGGTAAAGGAATTCGCTCTGTGTGCGCCACTTTCAAAGGATTGTCACTCCTTTGAGTTGAATTGGTCAGTATGGGAAATACTTTGATAGCCTCATCATCCACTTTGATATAATCGCCATCGATCCTTCCATTTGGTAGACATGACATGCATTCCCACCCTTGAGTCAGCATAAAGTGTAATCATCTCGCTATTTCGCAGGACACCGCTATCAATAAGATTCTCAATGAGATGGAATGAGTGCCCAACATTCTTCTCATGTCGTGACCACGAGAATGTGAATGATATCGACACATTTCATCAGATTGAACCGCCTCGAAGCGGGGATTGATGGAGAGGAGAAGGAAGGTAATTCTTCCTTCGCTGATCAACATTTGAAGTATCTCTCCATAGATTGGCCCAAATAGGTGAATTCTCTCGATTGGCAAAATCTCGACGGCTTTTTAGCATTTGCTCGCTTCACAACCTTATCCTCCATAGCTTCGCTTTTCAAGGTGGTGAGGAGGCATTCATAACAAAAAGGAAGGAGATAAGCATGTTCCTCGCCGATTAATTGGCGTGTGACTTGATGTCGGTGGGTCACCGCTCGCCAATTGTTCAATTTGTTTGGAAAGAGCTTTCATCTTTCGCTCCACGGTAAATCGGAACTTTGCATAATCCCATTTGTCAACACCATCTTTGATGGGGTGGGATGATTCGCCATTAGAAATGGAACCTTGACAAAGGCTCCAATCGATCATGTTGACTTCTTCTTCTTTCAGGTTGAGGAAGAGGGTTGTCTTGCACATGAGGTTGATCCGGTTTGGTGACCACGATCTCACCATTGTCTATTAGATCTTGAATCTTATGTTTCAAGGCCCAACAATCTTGAGTATCATGTCTGTGTGCCCCTGCATGATAAGCACACTTCCGAGTAGCATTAAAACCCCTCCCATTAGGGTCGGGTCGGTGGAAGAAGATGTGTAATTTTCTTTCCGAGCAAATGTAAGAGCAAGAATATTCTCGAGCGAGTCCCCTAAGGGTGTGAACGCTCGAGGTCGCTTTTACTTCCACTTTTAGGCAATGGAGGGTTTCAAGATTGTGCCGAAAAGGGAGTAGTTTCTCTCTCCATGATAGCATGCTTTGATTGCTTTTTTTTTTGTCCTTGTAGTATCAAGGAAACATCCTCCTCTTTCTTTTTATGGACCTCCGGGGTTGTTTCCATAAGATCCGGATCGATGTGCTCAAAGAACAACTTTAAGAGCGGCTAGGTCTTGAATTTTTCCGACTTCAATCCCATCTCACCATCTCACCGTGTTTGATCATTTCGTAAAATGGTTTGCCAATACTAGCCTAGAACTCTTTCATAGAAAGGAGCTTCTCAGACATCTACGAAAGTCACGACCCATTTCGATTCTATCATGGAAGGAATAACTTGAGCAAAGTAAAGGCGCCCACCTTTTGAGCATACTCTAAACGACTCATTAGATCGCTTTCTTGACCTTGGTAATTTGGTACCGGCCAGAGCCATCCGAGATTGAAAATCAGATTGAGTGAGGAAGGCGTGAGCCGCCTCTTCCCAACTGCATGGATCTTAGAGTTGTTCTAACTGTATACCATGAACGGGCTTCTCCAATGACTTTTTTTCAAAACAAACCATGATTCGAGCTTTTCATTTTCTCACATAAGACCCAAGTTCTCCAATGAACACTTTTAAATGTGTATAAGGATCCCCTAATCCATCATATTTTTCAAAATCGTGGGTCTTGAATTTCTCTCGATAATGAACACCGTGAAATATGCAAAGGTCTCAGATATGAAAACATCGCCACGGGTTCCAATCCTTTGAGAACGCGTGATGGTTTCTCCATTTGAGGACCTTCTTCCCGATATCACCGTGTCCGGATCTCCTTTGAGATGGGTGTTTTCGTGGTCTTTGTTGGTCAGATCCAATCGATGTTCTCGAATTGTTTTTTTCCGCATCTTGAACTCCTCCTTGTGTAGAGGATTCTCAGATGTGTAGGTATCTTCGCACTCGAGTAGATCGGTGTGTAATTTTTAGTAGAACAACCAAGTCTGTGATTTGTTTACTCAATCCACAAATTTTTCTGGAGACAAGAGATTAGATCGTCGTAAGAAGAGATGATTGGTCAGAAGTTCGTGGCCTTTTTTGGACTTTTGAGCGTAATGTGCCCAATTGCTTCCCTACAAAAGACTTACGTAGTTTAGTCTTAGGTAATGTAAATGTTATCATAACATGTCCATTTTAGGAATTTTTTTGTCCGCAAAACCGGTTGTTAATTGATAACATGTCATGCATGCACATATATTCTTCATATTTTCCATTACATATGAATGAACATGGAATATAATTACAAGTAAATGCTTTTACAAGTAATTGAAAATGGAAAGTATGAAGAGACTTTCCTCCGTGTTTGGTTTATCGAGGTCAACCTATCTTAGGGTTACTCTCGCGCTTTTTTGGCATGAAGGTTCCCAGATCATCGCAATCTACTGACGGAAGTTAATCCTATTGCTCAACCGGAGTTAATCTGAGTGGTGCCTTTCCGAGCCCCCGGGAATCATTCTTCCCACGAGTCCAAAGAATCAAACACCGATGTGAGATAGCCTCTCCGTGGAGGGACCACACAACATACATTCACATACAACGGTCTCACCGCTTATGCAAAATGATGATATGTGCGAAGCACTAAATAATATCACAGATAGATATTTAGCAAAGGCAAGAATTAAGATGCATTCGCATACACATTCATCATAAATGTAAATGCAACATTCACACACAAGCATATAACAATTTTGAAAAGCTTGAAATAGCGGCTTAAGCCCTCTTATCGAGTCCTCCAGCAGAGTCGCCACCGTCGACGCTTCGGATTTTTGAGTGTCCTTTTTCGTTACTTGTTTTTTGGTGTTCTCATGTTAATGTGAGATTTGTTTGAAAAACAAGTGAAAAAAGGTCCATATATGTATAATGTCGACGATTTGACTTTTAAGAGTCGCCATTGGTGTATTTAATCGGGTCGCACTAACGCAATCAAAAAAGGTTTGCACATCGACCCAAGTGTTTTGACATCGCTAGACGGGTCTCGTGAAACCGAGATTCATTTTTGGGTCCGGGGCTTGATTATGCGAGGGAAGGTGTTAGGCACCTCGACATCCGTGTTACTACTACTAATGACCGCCACTTTTCAAAGAAATTGTTATATTAATGTGTGTGTGTGTGTGTGTGTGGATCAATGTGCAATTATTTGAAAGTAAAGTGTGAGGCCTCGTCAGCACCTATATACACAAGGTTTGAATTTTATAGAAAATTCAGCTTTTAACCAAGATATAGCAATGACGTTTTATAAAAGAGGTTTTTCAAACCCCGTGTGCTCAATAGAATTGAGACCTTTTCATACTTCCATTTTATTATTAAATGTTCTATTTTGTTTGCTTTTATTTTTTAGATGCGAAGCATTCTCTAGAAAATAATATATGCAAGAATGTCGAACTCCTCATGGGCATGACAACCATCCAAGGAAATTCGCATAATCGTAAAATAATGTACAAAAGTCGCCATAAAAAAAAAATGTCCATCATGGGAATCAATCTAGATTCAAGAATCGAATCTGTGATCACATGATTCCTAGGCTCACATGATATCGCAATTTGTATGGAAAAAAAGTATATATATATATATATAATATATATATATATATATATATATATATATATATATATATACACCATAAGCAATCAATGGGGATATAAATAAATATATAAATATATATATATATATATATATGGACATGATCAACCACCACGTAAGTAAACTCTGTGTGGGACAAAATGTAAATAAAGTCGTAAAGTTTATCAATCGCCACTTAAGTAAACTCCAAAGGTGATTTAAATGTAAATAAAGTCAGTAAAAGGCCAATAAGTAAACTGTGTGCCCGACAGAATGTAATATATATATATATATATATATATATATATATATATATATATATATATATATATAAAGCAAAGAACGACCGGATGTGAATCTGTGCTCATCTGATATGTCCGATAAACAATTATATATATATATATATATATATATATATTAAACGCACGGATATAAAATCCAGCTGCTCATCATCGATATCCGATAACAATATATATATATATATATATATATATATATATAATTAAACGCACTGGATATAAAATCTGTGCTCATCGATAGTAGTTCCGACTATATATATATATATATATATATATATATATATATATATATATATAATATAATTAAACGCCTGCATCAAGTTCTAGCTCAATCGAGGCATAACTCGATAATGTTAGTCCATATATGAAATATATATATATATATATATATATATATACGTATGAAATGAAAACCACTAATCAAGTCCGCAAACACACTCACACGACTCTCAACGTGTACAAACAAAGTGTGCTAATATGAGAAGAAGGCTTTATAGAATATAAGAAGGCTTTAAAGTGGTCGCCAAAGTAGATTTCTATGACTTTAAATGGATAAACACTGGGCCCCACCGGATAAAAGATAGCTATATGTGAGCTAACTAGTGTTTAGAAGTGAGGAAACACTCAAAAGATGTGTATGCAGAGTAAAATGGACAGGCTTCCTCGCCTTTTTCCCTCCCTCTTCTTCTCAAATGGTCAACCCCAAGGTCAGATATATATATATAGATGGATGGCAGTAGATGGCAGTACACCGCAGCTTGTACGGTCGTCTGGGTCGTGATGCATCCGAGCCTCAAGGGTCTCTCTGCTATCTCAGAAGACGTGCACTCATGCATCGTAATGTCCGCTCGAACTTGCGTAACTTCAATCCGAGCATCCGAACGAGGTATATATATCGACCTTCTTCGGACCGCCAGGTCGAGAGTTACGCAATGACATGGATTAGAGGTTGTCAGACGAAGTCGTCGAAGAGGGTCTATGCCCATGGTCTTCAAGCTTCAAATTCTATCCAAAGTACTATCACACGTAATAGTCACCGGATTGTCAATCCTCGCTTCTTTGTGGGACATTGTTGGATGTATGTATGTATGAAGTGTTGAGACGACGTGCCATTGTCGAAGGAACAAGATGACGTTTGACTCCTCGCCGGGTTATCGCCGATTTGAGTTGAAAGTAGACGTTGCTCGTGGTTACAAATTGAGATTGACTACTTGTTGGTATGCCGCGATATCATCTTGTTGAGATGGTAAGATGACGTGGTGACTCTCACCGGTTATCGCCGGCTTAAAGCGGAAAGCAGACGTTCTTCGTGGTTACATCCGAGATTGGATCGCCGCTTGTTTGTATGTCTCATCATCATCCGTGGATGTTCCTCGCTCGCCTGCTGTTATCTCCGTGTCCGAGGTGTGTGTGCCTCGGATGTGATGTCTGTGGTTGAAGCCGATTGCATATGTTTGAAACAAGCATTTTCTTGGGTTATCGCCGAATCGCAATGGCATCTCTTGGGGCTATCACCAAGGATGGGGTTGCTACTCCCAAAGTTGTTCTCTCGGATCGAACCGAAGCATCGCAGCAGTTATCGCCGAGATGTAATCGCCCCTCCTGTGTTGTCACGGCGAACTTTTTTGATCTGCATATCTCGGGGTTATCTCCTAGATTGGAAATGACATTCCTGTGTGTTTTCCGGTTTGAGATGATGTTCCTCAATTTTGTGTTCGGGTTGAGCCGAACTTCCTGCAGTAGTATCGTGAATGGATTTTTGAGAGATCTACCCTTAAGTTAAGTGTAAATATGAGGTGTTGAGTATTGATGGACTACTATGATAAAGTGATATATATAGAGAGATCTCTAGTATAAACTGGTGATAATAATATATTCGAGTAATTAATTAATGATTTGAGGCTAATGATCATATTTTGAAACTATTTAAGGTCTTAGGAGTTGATGATAAAGAGATATTAGTAGTTATATGGAGTTTCTTTGTGATGGTAAGAGGATATCTTTGAATTTGTTAGATTAAGATTCAAATAAGAGAATGATAGATTCATTAATTGATTAGATAGTAAATGATGAAATTCAATTGATTTTGAGAGGAGAATAATTGTAGTTTGCTTATAGGATGGTAAAATATGTGACTTGGAGTTTGATATGGTGATAAGGAGATCTTGGTAGTATATTTTTGGTGTAATAATATTTGAGAACTAATTTGATTTGAGGTTATGAAAAACTCTTAAGGTCTTAGGAAGTTGATGATAAAGAGATATTTAAATATTCTTTGGTGTAATAATATTTGAGGACTAGTTCAAATTGAGGATGATATAAGAATGAGGACTTTGGGTTTTTGTAATATAGTTTGCATAATTGTTTTTTTTTATCCGATGTCAATGAAGTTCTGCAAGAATTTTAAAAAAAACATTTTACGAATTGAAGATGATTTTAAATATTTTGGGTATTCGAATCGTATTTAGATGAAAAGAAAATTTTGTGTTTTTGAATTAGGTTCCGAAGAGTACGTATGTTTGCAAGAATGAAATTCAAAGATATTAACTAAGGGGCACTTGGATCATGTGATATTACTGAAGACACAAGGCTTGACACGATAGCTGGCGAATCTTTTACAAGTTCATGGATAATTGCATGGAACGATGGACTTACCAGACTTGATCGTTACAAATGGCAGCGCTACATCTTAATTAAAGTTTATGAATAATTATGTAATTTAAATAAAAACTAAAATAAAACTTTATGTAACTTATTTGAATTTCGAGGACGGAATTATTTTTAAAGAGGGAAAATGTAATAATCCAAATTTTTATTAATAATTAAATATTAATTTTATTTTTCCTAAAATTATCCAGAGCTCGAAGCTACTTGGGAGGCGTAAGAGACTATTCAGCAAGAGTATCCTCACCTCTTTAATGTCAAGTAAATCTTTATTACTCTTTTGATTCCGGGGACGGAATCATTTTTAAGGGGGAGGTAATGTAATAACCGGAAAAAGAAAATTTTATATTCTTAAAACATATTGTTTGGACTTTGTCTTTTATTTGAGTCAAACTTGTTATTTAATTTATTTTGGCTAATAGGTATTAATATAAGTGACGGATAAATTAACTTAATAAAATTGGACTTTTCTTATATTTGGCAGTTTTGGTCGAATTGTAGTTTATTTATGTTGACTATAATAAGTATGTGGTTACATTAATTTGGGTATTTAAATTAATTGGGTCAAACTAATTTTTAAATATTTAAGTTTGGGCTTGTCAACTAATTGAACCCAATTCAAATGGTTGGGTTGAAGACCAAATTATAATAAGCATAACTTTAATATATTAAGTTAGGGTTTCCCTATTATTGGTACTGCTAAATGATGAAAAGGAAGAGGGGAAATAATATTTGGGTAACATGAAAAGAAGAGGAGAAAGAAAAGGTGCGGGATAAAAAGAAAAATTTGAGAACAAGATTGTGAGAGAAAATTCAACAGAATTGTATCTAAAAAAAAGGTATTTATTGGATTTATTTTTGAATATATCATTATTCTTTTATTAGTGTGATTACAGTTTAAGAGAATTCGAATACGTCGTTGGTTTAATCATATGTGTTGGTATAATTTTGATATATAATTGAAAATCTGTGATAGTTAATAATTTAGATAAGAAATAAATTTGCTAATGTAAGTTTGGTTGGTAAACAATTTACATGTATATATATGGTTCGATACCGCCGGCTTTTCAATTGTAAAAGAAGGGCTTCCTGACTCTTTTCATCTATCAGATGGTTAATATAATCATGTTAATATAATTTTCATCCATATATATATATATATATATATATATATATGTTATATCATAGTAATCATTAGGTTCATATATATGAAGTATAACTATAATGATTGGCAGTATGAAAGCTTAGAATTTTTTTTAGCAATCTGAATTTGGAAGTGGGGTGATAAAGTTTGTATACTATTTTAATAAATAACTAATTATAATGTTATACTTAGAAATTTCACTGAAAGTTTTGTATATTAATTCAAATCAAATTCAATTATTGGTAAAAATTATAAAAATTTACTAAATAATAAATTAAATAATATTATGTTATTAATGGTTAAATTTGTAATAAAATTTTAGTTTATTCTATTAGACCGACTTGAAGGAGAGTAACTTATAATTTCATTATTATTTTTATTAGATCGGACGGAGGGAATTTAAGGAGTATTTTTGGAATATAAATTTGGGGTATTACATTACTTAATTCAGGTATGGATTCCGTACTCTTTCAGCGATACTCTTGTTAAATTTGATTTGTTCATTTGTTTCCTTATTTGGAATTCTGTTATGATTTCACATAATTGTTTCTTGTGAAATAAATATATTAGTTTCATTTTGGACTTGATACATATGACTCGTATTTGTACTCTTTGAATTAGGTTATCATGTTTAGTACTATTTATTTTTGATAATTGTAGAGCGGTACATGTTGCTACCTTCTTTTTGAGACCTTGTGACTATTATTTGATTCGGTTCAACATGCACATATAGACACTACAACAAAAAGGCTCATTTTTGGCAGAGTATTCCGTCGGTACTAAGGTTATTCCGTCGAGGGTAACCTTATCTCCGACGGAATATTCGGTCGGAAATTCAGTCGTATATAAGCACGTCGAAAATAAGTCCGTCGATTCTTCGGTCAGGAATACTTACCATCGACAGAACTATTCTCGACCGAACATTTAGTCGGGGTTAATATATCCCCGACTAAAATGTGTCTGTCGAGGAAATTCAGTCGATGATAGTCATGCCACATGGCAGCCTGGAAAAAATGGAAAATCACCTTACACGCGACGAAATTTCGTCGACTCTATAACTCGTCCATCGAGGATATTCGGTCGAGGCTATGTATGCCACATGGCAGTAGACCGAAAATGGGAAGATCCTTAACCTTGACGGTTATTCGTCGAGAATACCATTCTTCCGTCGAGGTTACTGTTTTTTTTTTAAAATATTTTTTTTTTATTTTTGCAATATCCAGGAATTTAACCCACATCTTGTACCTGTACCTGTACCTGCTTTCCCAACATCACATACACAAGCTAAATTAAGCTAAATGTAAAAAACATCCCATTACTACTAGCATAACCGCAACAAACCAAAGTAATGAAATGAAAAAACGCTTTAATCAAAGTAAATTAAACAAATGTAAATTACAAAAGATCCCATTAATCTAAACTAATTATAACAAACATCCCATTAAGATAAATTAAGCTAAGTGTCAAACCGCAACAAAACCAAAGTAATTAATGATAAAGTACTTTAAACTATAATATGTACGTCAAAAGTTATGTAAAAATAATACAAAAGAATTTAAACTACAAAAGAATGTAAACTAAGTCAAGCGGCCCACTGCTCCGGAGGAATACCCGTACTCTCGGCGGTGACACCAGCTGCAACGTCCTGCGCAAGCTGATAGAGGCGAGAACGGCTGGGTGGGTCCTGACGATGGAACAGCGGATCGGTCTCAATCCTCTCCGACACAGCAGCCATAACACGCTGGAACAAAGCATCATCTAAGCCAGCGCCCGTATGTGATGGTCCCACTGGGGCTCTCGGACGCAGACGCTGGCTAGAGCCTACAAAAATAAATATAACATGAATAATATTACAAGTTTACTTTATTCATAAACACGAAATAAACACAAATATTATACCTCCTGGCAGTGTATAGGCTAGTATCCTCGGTAACCCCAGCACTCGATACCAGCCGGTAGTAATAGTGGGAGTATCCTGAGACGCGACCCAAAGAGCCGTCTCATTGTCCTGAGATAAACTAATCTCGGGCGGAGGGACGATGGAATCTAACGTCTCAGCATCGCCACTAGCAGCTTGTAACTCTGTTATATGCTGGCTGCGGAGCTTCTCAAACCACTCTTGTAATTTGATATACAAGTGAGTTATCTTGGTATCATCATATAAATTATGTAATATTATCCTAAATAATATCTATTATAGTAAATGTATTACCCGTATAGCTAATAATCTTTGGAGATATCGTCGACCTCAAGTAGAGCCTTTGCGTATGGACTCTATCCCGTAACTCGATCATAAGTAGGAGGCTCACCAAGCTACTCGCATGGCCTAGATCATATACATTAAATAAGATCACCTTAATTTACTATAGTTGCAATATAAGATTAAACTAAACTAAAGAGAAATACATACCAACTTAACCTCCCAAACGATCATGAGCCGTAAGTATGTACAACTCGCATGACTTGTCGTGATTCTTCTTCATCTCCTCCAACTTGGTCTTGAACGCAAAGATCATCCCAAAGACGCACACATCGCAAATCCCATGCTACATCGATACTACCGTGGTCGATGATCTCACAAAGTAGTCCCAAGGCTTTTCTATCGCCTTGGATCGCCCTCTATTGCATCTCGTACAACCCGGTAAGATAATTCTTTGAGATGTGGGCAATGATAATGACATCACCATCCGCCTCGTTGATGCTTTACCAGATGTCGTAGTATCTCTATCAAATAGACATAACATACGTATAATTTATTATTTAAATAATATGTAAATAACATGCATAGACCTTGATTTAATATATGTAACTCGACTTATGTGAAACTCCCGCAACACTGTCACCATGAAATAAGATCAGTAGCACGATACCGACTAAATCGTATGCAATCAAGAGGAGAGGCGTCGAGCAGAGATGGCGATGTACTGATGCGCTTTAGCGACAGGATCCATAATACTAGAATACAAAATTTATTAAGAGCATTTTAATTTATTAATCACATGATAATATCATTCTAATTGAATATAAGTGATATATTATAGTTGAAACCTACGCACGTAGCCGACATCAATCGAATCAGGTCCGCAATCGCCGGTGGGCGACCTAATCGATCGAGGTTAGGCCCTCATGGCGCCGTAACGCGTCTAACATCTCTGTATGTTAATATATATAGTTATGACATTGTCCAAAAATAGTAAATGAATGTATAATATATTTATGAAAATAATGTTACTGAGCCAAAAAAGAAATCAACTCACTAGCATCTGAAGACGACCCTACCTGGGAGCCATCACCCGATCCAGAGCGGCCGCCACCACGGCCACCTCCACCGCTATGTCGATCCATATATAGCTGTACTACTGAAATAACAGACATAGATACGATGAACGATCAAATGACCATCCTATGTGTGGGAAATATATATATATATATATATATATATAATGATTGATTTTAGTTGTATAGTATTTACAAAACACCAATTAGTGAAGAAGTAGTACATCGTCAAACCTGTCAGATTGAAAATCATTTTCATCCTCTAATTTTGTCTCTTCCTCTTCTGTATCAATTTCTTCCTCAATATCATCTTCTACCATCACATACGGACTAACAACCACGTCTTCCTCCACTTCGTCAACTTTGAGTACGTCAACGACATCATCACCTAACACTTGCAACGTGGCTGGGATTGCTAACTTGTTCTTGCAACGGGTCATCTGTTCCAGATAAATTAGTACCATCAAATGGCCGAGTCTTCGTTGTCACAACTGTATACTAGGGGGTTCTAGTGTGAACGACATTAGGGGCGTAGTACACTTGAGTTGCTTAGCTGGCTAACACAAATACATCATCAGACTATAAAATAGATTTAATATCTACTGTTACGATTCTATTACAATCAACTTTAACACCCTTTGCAGTATCTAACCAGCGACACTTAAATGTAACGACCTTTTTAGCCCCTAGATAATTGAGCACAACCACTTCCTTTAATCTTCCATAGTAATTGGATTTAGAATCTCCATGACAACTTCCCAACACGACAATGCCGAAGTTGACTGATGTCAATTCATTCAAGTCATCAACCTTGAATCTATACCCATTCACGATACAACCTGGAAATGAACTAACAAGTTTGTATGGGCATAAAATGACATCTCTAAAATGATCATACGCATTCTCTTCTTCGACCCTTCTCTTAAACCACTGGTGAAAATTTGCATTAGTGAATGTTTCCATTTGTGATTCTGTCAACCCCGGGTTAGAAGCATGTGCTTCCAATTCGAATGAACTGCGTACAATAATATGGCAATTAATTAATTTTTGATTAAGGATAGATAAAGCATTTTTAACTTGTAATAATACATACTTGATATACGACGATACTTCAGGCATATTTAGAATCACGTATGTAGAGACAATCATTAAATCTTTATCGGTTAGGTAAGTCTTCGTCTCATGTCCAAATGGTTTAGCTGGATAAGTGAATACAACCAACTCATCATCAGCACGACCAGACGGATCCCCGACCTCATTCTGACTTAGACGCTTATGCTTCGTTGCGACTACATCGTCAAAGTACAACGAGAAGAAGTTGACAAGCTCTTCCTCCGTATAGCGTTCAGCAATAGAACCCTCTACGCGTGCTTTATTTTTAACTTTCTGCTTTAATCGACGCATATACCTGTCATATGAAAGTATGTGATATATATTACCTGATAAGTTAAATATAAAGATGACGAATATTGCATAATATATGTGATATTACCTCTCAAATGGATACATCCATCGATATTGCACGGTCCTCCAAGCTTAAGTTCATATGGCGGATGAATAGCAAATGCTCCATGTCACAAAGAACCCGATTGGTAAAATCATTTCGAGCTTGCACATTGTCAACACTATATTTTTCTCCATCTGCTCCACATCACTATACCTTATAACAGTTGAGCAAATATCCCGAAAGAAATTTGGAAGTACGGTAAAAGTATCATTAATATTCCTGGGTAACATCTTACGAAATGCAATTGGCATCAACTTCTGCATGAATACATGACAGTCGTGACTTTTGAAGCCAGTAATTTTCAACTGCTCAACCTTAGTACAACGAGATATGTTAGAAGCATATCCATCTAGGAGCTTCAATGCACTAAGCCACTTGCAAATGTTTTCAACCTGTTGCTTGGTAAGACAAAATGGAGCTTTTGGTTTCGTGTTGTTAGGTCGGAGCCACAATTCCCGCCTGATATTCATTTCCTCCAAGTCTTTACATGCTTTATCATTATCTTTTATTTTACCACTTGTATCTAGTACGGTGTAAAACAAGTTCTCAAATACATTCTTTTCTGTATGCATAACATCTATACAATGACGAAGTGCTAGTGTGACCCAGTATGGCAACTCAAACCAAATTGGCGAGTGAGTCCAGTTATGACTTTTCCCATATCCTATAGCTCTCAATGTACCATGCTCCTTCCCAGGGGGTGGAAATGTTAGATCATTTAGCCAGCCCAATATGTCGCTACCCGACAAGCGACCAACAACCCCTTTCTTCTCTGTCTTTCTGTTGAATTGTGTAGACATCTTTCTATAACTGTGCTCAGCATGCAAGAATCTACGATCAGTTCCACAGAAACTAGTTTTCTGGCCATGACGTAGTTGAGTGCCTTGCTCATCCCCCATGCAGACTGAACATGACAACTTGGCATGAGTCGACTAACCACTAATCATCCCAAGTGCCGGAAAGTCAGTGATAGTCCACAACAAGGCTGCCTTCATCACAAAATTATGCCCGACAGATTTATCAAAAGTCCGAAACAATTGCTTCCCACAAAGATCTTAAGTTCATCGACTAACGGCCTGAGGTACACGTTAATGTCTTTTGTAGGAATCTTATCCCCCGGTATAAGTAAGGTCAAGAAAAGATACGGATCCCTCATGCACATTGATGGTGGAAAATTGTAAGCTACCATAATCACTGGCCAAACAGAATAAGGCTAACTAGGCACGACATCCCTTGTTCTATGCCAACTAATATGCCTTTGGCGGTGTGCGCTGTGAACATGAATAGCCATCGCAACCCTACAAAGAGGAAAATCTGAGAAAATCTTCTTTGGAACATGTTTCTCCTTCCCTCCATGTTTTGTGATCTTGTACCTCAGTGAGTTATAGATATCACATTGCACCTTATCTTTGTCCTCCCCATAATATAACATGCAATCCTGCTCACAAGCATCGATCTTCTTATACCCGAGATTCAACCCCTTAACCATCTTCTTAACCTCATAGTAATTCGCGGGCAACGTATTATCCCTGGGTAAGAACTCGCTGAGAATATCAAGCAAATCATTGAATCCTCTCTCACTGCAGTCATGCTCATTCTTGAAATGTAAAAGCTTCATAACTGCAGAAAGCCTGGTGTGCTTATCATTTCCAGGATACAATGGAAAACCTGATTCAGATAGTAACTTGTAGAAAGCAGTTGCTGAATCATTTGGCTTTTGCTGAGAACTGCTTGACGCATGCTCGTTTTCAGCCCAGTCAATATTGGTAGGGCCATACGCATCAACCAACATCTGCACGACGTCATAGTTATCTATTTGCGAATCCCCGTGATCCGAGTGGTCTACAGTACTATATGTCTGTTCTCTAAACTCAGTTGATTCCCCGTGATGAATCCATACCGAATACCCATCCACAAACCCACGTGAATATAAGTCAAATTTAACTTCATCGGCAGTCTTCCATATCATGTTCTTATACATGGAACACGGGCATCTCATCTTTCCGTTCGGATCATCAACATATTCTATTGCTTTGTTCATAAAATTGGACACCCCTTCACTTAAGACGCATCAACTAATCCCTCCCATCAATTGGTATCCTACACAGACATCCAACTCCGGGTCACCGACATCTTTAATTGAAGAAAATACCCAATTAGAATATATATGCATGTATTTAGTTTACCTAGTATATATCTCCACTCTACAAGGGTTAGGCTTCTATCCCGTTCCTGGATGCGTCTCCTCACTAGTGCCATTCACAAGGTACGTGTTTATAATATTTTAAGAAAATTTCAGCATCACCTCCCCATGGTCTTCAAGTACACGAAATAGACCAAGACAACTTCGTCTAAGTATGCACTCAAAGAACATATGTAGAGACACCAACTGAAAAATCCTCAAAAAATTATAAACACGTACGCACCTTGTGAATTAGCACCAACCTAAGTGAGAGACATAACATCCAGTAACAGTCCCAAACTGGGGACTATTCGGCATTCACTCCTACTGAGTGAATGTCAAACGGGTTTCTAAGTTTCAAAGTATATTACATATATATATTTATGAGTGTATTAAAGAGCAAAGGGAGAGTATCATTGAGTTTATTGAAAATTATGGAAAACTAAGCAAATGCTACTTAGTTTATTAGTTGCAAATCTAAGTTTCATATTAGTTGCGATTGCTGACTAATAGTACTCAACCCAGGTTTTCTTGCAAAGAATCGGACAAAAAAAAGGTCAGTAGTTCTGTTTGTGTCCTATACTCTATTAATAAAGTTAATTGAATTCTCAGGACATTCTCATCGTTTCACCATAACAGATGACAACATCTCAGAAGGAGTTCCATTAATCTATTGAACAAAGTTCAAGTTAAGCAACCCTCTAATGAAAACGATCACTTCTCTACTATGAATGAATCATTGCACGATATGGGTTCAATCCATGCCATAGAAAGCTTTCACCACCCAAATACCCATCCGAGGAATTTGGAGTGGTGAAGTCGCCTACGCTATGGATTGGACCCATATCAGGCAATGCTTCATTCCTAGTAAAGAAGTAATCGTTCGCTCATTTAGAGGGTTGCTTAACTTATAACTTTGTTCAACAACTTAATGGAACCCCTTCCGTATATTGGCATCTGTTATGATGGAACAGTGAGGAATGTCTTCAATAATTCAATTTGTCAGGAATAAGCATGTGAATGATATTCCTATTTACATATGATTTGATTATGATATATATATATATATATGAATGAATATGAAAGTATGCTTGCATTAAGAAAAGCTGTAAAGTCCTTTGATAGATAATAGAAACATATGTACAAGGACTTAGAATGAATTGATCAAATGTGTTAGTTAATCCTACATAAGCAAAAACAAATTTTTTAAAGTCCTTAAAAGAAATGATGTACAAGGACTATAAATATAGAAAGATCAAGCATGTTAGGTTGATCTTATAATGTAATAGATAGGCTCATTCGATCGTCGAGCATCGCACTGTAAATCGTAGTCTGCCAGGAGAGTCAAGGAAAACTCGAAGAGGTATCGAGGCAGAATCGTAGTCTGCAAGATAGTAGATCTCGAAGTTCGTAGACTTCCAGGAGAGACGAGAAAGGATCGTAGTGTGTCAAGGAGAACTTCCTCGTGGTCGTGAGTGCTGAGAAAGTCATGTTCGTAATCGTAGAGATAGCACGCGCCTGAGTAACCGAGTATCTGCCAAAGCCAAGTCAAGAATCGTAGACTACACTCAGAGTCGTAAGTCTACTAATCATTCCAGAGGCAGAGATCGTAGTCGAGCAAGATCAGATGAAGACAACAAGAACAACGATGTAAATCAGAGAGTGTTAAGATCGATCTCGGAATCGAGTGTCTCGCATGACCCAAAGTGAATCAGAGAGCGTAACTAAGACCTCAACAGATGTGCTCACAATGCTAAGGAAGAATCGTAGAGCAAATACGATTCTCAACGAATGAGCACTCCCAGAATATCCAAAGGAATGAAGCCTCTAGTTGGCACTGGATAGATACGTCCCACCTGAAGGAAACCAAAAAGCACTCAACGAATGGCATGCAAGCTAACAGAAGATTTAAGCACCAACCCAATCAGCATCAAGATTGATTTGTGAAGCCATTCGAGATGAAGTCTTCCACAAGAAGATCAGAAGAAGACTTCTATAACTGACTAAGGAAAGTCAGCAAGTGCAGTAGCTATCAAGTAGACAGAAGACAATGATCTTGGAAGTTACCAGGATCGTAGTGTTTGCCAAACAAAGAAAGAACTGATGGAGTGCATACAGAGATACTGGACAGCTTCTAAAGAACAAGGCTAAAGTGATTAAGCAGTGGGTCAGTCCATTGATGATAAGTGAACGGGAGATCACAAGGAGAAAGCGAGCTGGACACGCCACAAATCTGAAGTATCTTGTTATTCAAAAGGGGACAGAACAAAAAGTCAAGCCATCAGTATCTGAGAGCTGCTGAGGCAAACAGAAGTGTTGAAGCACTGCACAAGAGAAAGAAGAGGTGTCTACATTGAAGATCCAATCAACACTCTTCAAGATCGTAGTGTTGTCTCTACCAGTCAACAAGACACTAAGATCAGGTCCATGAAGACATGCATCAGAATCGTAGAGTTCGAATAGTTGAAGATTGAAGCATTGGCAACGATTTAATCTGAAGGGTAATATTCAGACAAGAGCTTATTGAGAGCATCGATGCAAAAGGGCAACCTCTGATCGAGAAATCAGAAGGAGGAAATAAAGTCTTCGACCTGTCCAAGACATTAAAGTGACTTCTCTGACGGGGTAGGTGAAACAGTAGACTGCAGTGTCAAAAAAGTATGACATGTCACATCTGCAGTCTACCTCAGTCAACTCGAGATCTGTGAAGATATTTGAATAGCTTTCAACGGCTACTTTCCAACGGAAGGATTGGGAAGGAGTATAAATCAGCAAGAGCTTCAAAGATCGAGAGTTGCTGGAGTTTCTGAGTTTGGAGAGATGGTGGACTGATCTAACCAACGTAAAATAGTGAGTGACTAATAAAGGTCTGAAGGCTCACTCTACGATCCACCAAGAACACTTAGAGACGAACAAAGAAAGAAGTAGAAGTGAGAGTTCTACAATGTAGAAATGAGAGTTCTACTACAAGAAGAGTGTTCTGAAATACTGAGAGAAAGAAGAGCATCATGTCATCTTGATGTCCATCATGGGAAGACTCTAAGTACCAGAGAGAAGAGCCTACAATCATCTTAGCAAGTCCATCATGAGAAGGCATCAAGTATCAAGAAAGAAGATCACCAACGCCATCATGGTGTCAAGCATGAGAAAGTTTCTAAGTACTTAGCAGAAGATCTTACAGTCATCTTAGAAACCCATTATATGCAGCCATCAAGTATCTAGAAGAATGATCTTCAAGGCAGTTCATCAAGGGATCATCAGAAGTGGTTGAGTAACTGAAGAAGCTGAGCATCATGCAACACTCAACTTCACTTCAAGGATGATCACGCCAAGCTGCTAAGTACAGAAGATGTTCAGAGCTTAAAGACATCTTAGCAGCTCAGTACCAACTCCAACAAACAAACAAACAACTCAACAACAAGAAGCTAGGGCCTGAGGGGTCCTTGTTCGGAGGAACTAAATGAAGTTTCCAAGCCTGCTGGGCTTGAAGAGTTCCTAGGGAACTAGAGAAGTTCCAAGGCTGTTGGCCTTGAAGAGTTCTTAGTGAACTGAAGTCCCAAGACCGCCGGCCTCAAGGAATCTTAGTGATTCAGTGGTGCTACCCTTCCTTAGTGGAAACTCGCTAGTTGAAAGCGGAAGAGTGGATTAGGAGCTTGAGTCTCTGAACCACTTAAAACCCCTTGTGTCTCTTACTTTATGTCATTTACATTATGTACATTAACTGCTATAATTGCTATGTATGTTATAACTTCTTACCACTGAACTAACTCTACGAACAATGTATGTATAATTATGAATATATCAATGAAGGGGGTCTTTTACTTATTCCGCTATGCTTGAAAAGATTCTTATGTTTGTCACATGCTAAATTATTAGCAATACAAAATAAATCAGAAAAGTATTGAAATTAAAAAGGATCTATTCAACCCCCCCTGAGATCTATCAGGCTTCATTGAACTAACATATTTAACTTTATTATTCGAGTATACGACACAAACATAAACTACGACCCTTTTTTTTTAATTGCTGTCGAGGAACCGGTTGGAGTACTATTAGCTGCAACTGCTACGCCGAATCTTGCATACAAGGAAGAGTACATATATATGTAGGTAGAGTATTATCGAGTTTATTGAAAATTGTGGCAAACTAAGCAAATGCTACTTAGTTTTTTTTGCCAATAATAAACTAAGTAAATGGTACTTAGTTTATTAGAATTGTTATTTGGAATCTATAGAGACTACTGTTCGATATTCACTCCTATTTGTCAAAGGGGTTTCTAATTAAGTTGCAAAGTATATTATTTTATTTCCGCGACAACATTCTTATATATTCAGTCTCTTTGAATTGCATCCCAACTAAGCAAATGCTACTTAGTTTATTATTTTGAGTTGATTTAATGTAATATTTTACTATATTATTTTAATTTATTATAATTTATTTTATTTTATTTTAATTTATTTTATTAATTATTTTGTTTTATTTTAATTTATTTTATTTTGTATTATATAATATAATTTTTAAATTTTTTATTAAATTAAATTAAATTAAACAACCTTATAACATTTATTAATTATTAAATTAAATTTACTTTAATTTTAATTTAATTTATTAAATTTATTTTATTTTATTTTATTTTATTTTATTTTATTTTATTTTTATTTTATGTTATTTTAATTTATTAATTATTTTAATTTAATTTATTTTTTATTATATTATATTATCTCATTTTTAAAATTTATTTTATTTAATAAACTTAATTAAATGAAATTTATTTTTTTATTTATTTTATTTATTTGTTAATAATTTTTATTTTTAATTTAGTCAATTTATATATTAAATTATATTTATTTCATTTATTAAACTTTATTTTATTTTATTCTCAATTATATATATAGTATATTAAATAGTGATTTTTATTTTATTTTTTAATTAAGTTGATTAAAATAATTGATATTTGAAGTATAAATTATTTGTCAAAAACTAATTAAGCAAATGCTACTTAATTAATTAGTGAATTTTAGTATTAGTAAATTAAGTAATAAATAGTTATTAGAGCAATAGATTTTGCATTCAAGAATTTCGATTGAAATTTCGTGGGAAATTAAATTTAAATATCAAGCATAAAATTACTTTACTGTTATTAACATACAACATATAATATTGAAATTAAAGAAATATACACTGCAATTACATAAAAGAAAATAAAACCAAACAATAAAATGGATGCTATACATGTACGTAAGTCTGAAATGACCAATTTTCGTAATCTAAAATGACCAAAAATGTAATTCATATATACATTATAATACCAAAAATGTAATTCATATATACATTATACATTATCAATCCAAAACAAAATAAATTTAGACCAATTGCACATTATATATAATACCAAATTCATACACAAATTTCATACTTAAATTTCATACTACTAACATATATATACTCAATACCTGGAAAATTACGAAAGAAAAGAGTCTAAAGTCATGGCTGAGAATCTTGATGGCCGTGGCAAGTAGTCGTGACCATTGACTGATGATGAGTCTTTGGGTGGGTCTGGGGTCCGGGGAGAGGGGTGGGGATATCGGGGAAGGGGTTTGGGAGTGGGGTACCTAAGGGTGGGTGGGGTGGGGCACAAGAATGTACAAGGGTGGCGGTGGACGACGCCGACCGCAGGGGGGAGAGGTGGGGGGGCAAGGCGGGGTGGGGTCGTCTGAGGGGACGACCCCACGGGGGAGTGGGGGGTACCGGTGTGAGGGGGGGGACTGGTGGAGAGGGGGTTGGGACAGGCGTATGAGAGAGAGAGAGAGAGAGATCAGTGGTCTAGAGAAAAATAGAGAGGGAAATGAAAATGAGAGGGCGTAGAGAAGGCGAAGGGTTTATTTAGGTTTATTTCCGATGGACTTCCGTCGAGGTTGTGTCTGTCGACGTTATGATAACCTCGACGAATTATTCCATCGAGGATGACACATATTCTGTCGACTATATATTCGCGCTGGCGGGAAACCCTCGCGCCAAGGAGAAGATCTTAAATCTGACTGATGTCAGTCGAGGATACATTAATTCCAACTGAATTAATGTCGACTAAATATTCAGTCAGTCTTATATTAACATCGACTGAATATGTTTAGTTGACAATAATTCCGTCGGAACTAAAGCTTTTTCTTGTGGTGAAAACCCTTTTGTTGGTATTATGTCGCATATGTTGTGACATGGTATTTTTGTTAGAATATACTGTAGGGTATACCTGAGCTATAACCACCTGTAGGGGTACCACAGGCATGTGGTCTTGGCACGAGAGACATGACGCTTTCCGTGGCGATGCGATTAGTCCACGGCGTCTCCGTTTTGGGCTCCGGAGGAAGTGGGCCATTTGGTGTTTTGTTGTGGGAGGCGTATGGGTTAACCCTAGTTTTTTGTTCTGCAGATTGGTGATGTTGTGCCAAACACGCCTTCCAATTTTGCATGCATCTAGATTGCGCAGTCCGATGTGTGATTGCCTGTGTGGCATTATTTTGGTTACCTGTGTGGCATCATTTGACTTGCCTGTGTGTCATTATTTTGACTTGCCTGTGAGGCATTTTTTTGACTTTCCTGTGTGGCAAGATATATTTCTGAGCTCAATTGGTATGAAATAACCCCAGCCATTTGTTTCAGCCTTTTATTTGATTGTATTAGTTTTGTTGGCGTCTGTTCAGTTCAAATCTTTAGAAATTTTTTTTGTTTGTCAAAGGCAATATTGTCTCTTTTGATTTCGTATTTCAGTTGTATATCTTTTGTATATCTATATTCGTACTGGGAATTTGGCTCATGTCGTTGTTTTCTTCCAAAGAAGTTTGCGAGGGTGATTCAAAGCTAGTGTGATGAGAGTGTTGCCTTTGACCATCTAGGTTGATTCGAATTTTAAGTTTTGATTATTTTAACTCTGTTTGGAGAATTGTATTTAGAACTTTATTAATGGATCACCACTATTAATATTTTGAAGTTATTAGTGCTCTGTTTACTTATTTTGAGGTTTGTTGTGCTTTGCACGTGACCTCCCTTTCCTTTTCGGGAAGGGGGTGTTACATCTTAGCCTACCCCTAGAGCGTGAAATCGAATTTTGTATTGACCCCAGTACAAAACCCATTTCTTAAACCCTTAAATATTTCTTCAACTAAAATGAACGTAACATGCGCCAAAGACGTTGGCTCGAGCTGTTAAAGATTACGATTATACCATTCAATATCATTGTGGAAGAGAGAACGTGGTAGCTGACGCGTTGAGTAGAAGATCGTATGCGTTTACGAGTGCGATGTTGTTAACACAAAAACCCATTTCGTATAACTTATAAATGATGAAGATAGAGTTAAAGACTCTAGGGACCCACGTGAAGATAACAAATATACGATTAGAATCGACTTTAATCGATAAAGTTAAAATCGCTCAAGCTACATACTCAGAACTGATGAATGTGAAGAACAAGGTTCAAGAGGGCGTTATTCTAGAAGCAAGAATCGATGAAGAGAGGAAATCTCAACCCTCAATTTTATTGGCCCATTTGAAATCCTTGATCGAGTAGGAACTTTGGCTTATAGACTCGTTTTACCGCCAAGTATGTCGCGTGTTCATAACGTTTTTCACATATCGATGTTACGTAAATATGTGGATGACCCGAACCATGTTATTAAATTAGAACTAGACGAGATAACAGAAGATTTAACGTATGAGGAGATACGTGTTAAAATCTTGGATAAGAAGGATCGTATTCAACACTCAAAGGTTATACCTCAAGAGTTAGAATCTGAAATGAAGTAAAGGTATCCTCATCTCTTCGGCATACCAGGTACGTACGTAAATTTCAAGGGCGAAATTTCATAAGGAGGGGAGATTGTGAGACCCCAAATTTTATGAATAAAAGATTTAAATTTCTCAAAATATTTTTTTGAATATTATGGAGTGAATTTGATATAATGTTATAGTTGTGGGAAATATTTATAAATTTTTCAAAGTACGCAAGTTGTTATATAATATTCGATTGGTCGGAGAATATTCATTTTAGCAGGAATATTAAATGCAATTACAAGACAATCATTGGTAGACCCCACAACGGAATTATTGTCGGATTGAGAAAATGATTAAAATATCTTTTTATGAAAATAACATCGGAAGTTTTACTATTAACTGTTGAAACACCTGGTGTTAAAAGTACAGTAATATGCATGGTTGCATAGTAGCACACGGTATTGATTATTGATGCTTACGTGAGAAGTCACTCAGCTTTGTTCAATTATTAATTGCTGCATAGTATCTCACGTTATTTGATTCAATTATTGTCGATATTTTATATATTATTAAATCAATAATTGAGATATCAAAGTTATTAATATTATTATTTGTAATATTAACAATATGTCAGAAGTTCGCCAAGGAGAGGTTTGGTCACCTAATCATGCGGCTAATAGGAGAAATCCTTATTGAAAGCCCCCCTCTTTCACAGGAACGACACTGGTCGATTAATATTGTGAATTATAATAAAGGTGATAAGTTTTGTTTTATTATTATTATAAATGTAATAAAACAAAAAACTTTTTATATAAAATGTAATACTTTTATAAAGTTATTTATTTTATTAGACTATAAATAGAATATATAATATTCTATTATGCATAGTGTTTGCATAGTAAAATCTTTTTATATAAAATGTAATACTTTTATAAAGTTATTTGTTTTATTAGACTATAAATAGAATATATAATATTCTATTATGCATGATGTTTGCATAGTGCTACTGATAGTAAAATGTTTTTATATAAAATGTAATACTTTTATAAAGTTATTCGTTTTATTATATTATAAATAGAATATATTATATTTTATTTAAAAGATTTTGTTTTATTAGAATATTTTATTAATACTGCATAGTAAATTAATATGGACCGTCCGTTTAAAAGTAAATCAATCTGGACCGTTCATGAATTAGTTACTATTCAGTCCATTCTCCTATAAATAGAAGCTCATTCCTTTATTATTTCTTACGAATTCACTGAAACTCTAGAGAGAGAAATTATAGAGAGAAAGAAGAAAAATATTCTGCTACTTCACTACTCCTATATCTAGTTTCTTCTATGGTAAGGGATATTATTTGTTGTACTCGTAAGGGGTATTATTTTTTTCGTATTAATGAAGAGAACTTCAGTTATTCCATTCTTTATTATTTTGTTGGAATAACCTGTATACGCGGACTACCCTATACTTGGTGAAATTCTTACGTTATTCCATTCTTTATTATTATGTTGGAATAACCGCTCATGCATGAAATCCGCGCATACATGGTGAAATTCTTACATTATTCCATTCTTTATTATTCATTTTGAACATCCATCTCTGCGTTTACGCATGACCTGGTTCCGTTATTTATTATTCTGTTGGAATATCCTGTCTGTGCGTTTACGCATGACCTGGTTCTGTTATTTATTATTCTGTTAGAATAACTTGTCTGTGCGGTCTATCGCATGCTTGGTGATTTCTTTTGTTATTCCATTCTTTATTATACTCCGTTGGTTAAAGTTTTGGCTTTTATACTCCATAAAATTAGTGGAATATCCTTGATATGTGCGCTTCATCCAGTATCTTTTCATGGAAATATTCTTCTGAGCATTCTTGAATTTTACTCCACAAAGAAGTATCATGTTGACAATTTGGACGTTATTGGTTCCTGGATAAATTAATTCTTGAACTTGTTTTATTGAATTCTTATATCATTGTCATCATCCTCATGTTTATATTATGTTGAAAGTCATCTCGTGCTTTTGTAGTGCATAGATGGACTTGGTATGATTACTTACAGTGGGATTATTCGGTATAATCATGACCGTAATGTTATAAATGATGTGGTAAAAGTCCTCATTGGCCCGTAGTGCATTGATGGACAGTTGTTGGCATGATCATGACCATTAATGAATACACAAATATCCTTGGCCCGTAGTGCATGGATAGATTTTATTCTCTACTTGACTCTTTTAATGGATTACTTGTTCTGCTGCAGTTAAACATGATGTTTGTTATATTGTATCAGTTTAACACTATTATAGGCTAACGATAATTTATTCTGCATTATCTTAGTCATAATATTTCTTACTGGGCTAATTGAGCTCACCCTTTTGCTTTCATTGTTCTCTTCAGGAAATGAGAGCGTAGCTGGGACTAGTCGGGGAATGGAGTGACGGTCCAGATGATAGCATTAGTAGTCCTCACTATTCTGTTAATTAGTGTGAAAATAAATGTAATGAGGACTCCATTGAGTGTGGATATTGTCTAGATGAAAATATTCTTATTAAAACTCTTAGATTATGTTTTGTTGTATTTTACACGACTGTTGTATAATTAAGTTGTATTTGAATTTTGTACCATGTATTTGGTGACTCAAGATGGGTGATGTATACCTATTTTGGGGGCGTCACAGTGGTGCAGGGATGAAGTGGATTAATTATTAAGTTGAGTCTCAGCGATAAAGTTGATGAAAATCTTTTTAAATCATAGAAGATAGTAGATTTTATCCTCTACTTGACTCTTCTAATGGATTGCTTATTCCGCTGCAGTTGTTGATCTAAAACTTGTTGTCTATTATATTCTATCAGTTGTTATACTGTTGAAGGCTAAGGATAATTTGTTCTGCATTATCTTAGTCATAATATTTCTTACTGGGCTAGTTGAGCTCACCCTTTGTTTTCATTGTTCTCTTCAGGAAATGAGAATATAGCTGGGACTAGTCGAGGAACGGAGTGATGGTCCAGATGATAGCATTAGTAGTCCTCACTATTTTGTTAAATAGTGTGATAATAAATGTAATGAGGACTCCATTGAGTGTGGATATTGTCTAGATGACAATATTCTTATTAAAACTCTTATATTATGTTTTGTCGTATTTTACATGACTGTTGTATAATTAAGTTATATTTGAATTTTGTACAATGTATTTGGCGACTCAAGATGGGTGATGTATACCTATTTTGGGGGCGTCACACCTATTCTTTTATTTCTCCTACTAGCGCTCAACGTTTAAACTTGACCCCAGAGAAGTTAGACTTTGACTTATTGGTTGAAACTCCGTTAGGAGAAACCTTCATTACATCCACTGTTTATAAATCTTATTTGATTCAAATCGACACTTTCACGTTACCTGTCGATCTTATTCCTTTGAAAATACTTGCCTTTGATGTGATTTTAGGAATTGACTGGTTAACTACTCATCGTTGATTATTTTTGTAAGGTTGTTAGTTTTCATATTCCTACCCAACCTGTTATGTGAATTCAAGCAACCAAACCACTAAAGTTAATCATTGTCATATCAAGCCATAAGTAAAGAGCCCTGAGCCTTTCGCTGGTGACTTCAAGTCTTGAAATACACCAAAGCCAGACTATCCGTAGGGGACGCCGTAAGTAACATTGGCAAGTTGATAAATATCAATGTGACGTGCTATCCAAGTTTGGGATGAGAGTCACAGTTTTGAATGACATTGTTAATAAATTTCCTGACGTATTCCTTGAAGACTTCTTAGCCTACCCCAGAGCGTGAAATTGAATTATGTATTGACCCCAATATAAAACCCCATTTCTAAAACCCTCAAGTATTTCTTCACCCAAAATGAATGTATTATGCGCTGAAGACGTTGGCTCGAGCTGTTGAAGATTATGAACATACCATTCAATACCATCCTAGAAAAGGGAATGTGGTAGCTGACGCGTTGAGTAGAAGATTGTGTGCATTTACGAGTGCAAATATACGAATCTACGTGAAGATAGCAAATATACGATTAGAACCGACTTTAAATCGATAATGTTAAAGCCGCTCAAGCTACAGACCCGAAGCTGATGAATATGAAGAAGAAGGTTCAAGAAGGCGTTATTCTATAAGCAAAAATCGACGAAGGGAGGAAATCTCAACCCTCAATTTTATTGGCCCATTTGAAATCCTTGATCGAGTAAGAACTGTGGCCTATAGACTCGCCTTACTACCAAGTATGTCGTGTGTTCATAACGTATCAATGTTACGTAAATATGTGGACGAATCGAACCACATTATTAATTTAGAACCGGATGAGATAGCAGAAGATTTAACGTATGAGAAGATACATGTTAAAAGCTTGGATAAGAAGGAACTTATTATACGCTCAAAGGTTATACCTCAAGGGTTATAATCTGACGAGGTATCCTCATCTGTTCGGCATACCAGATACGTACGTAAATTTTGAGGGCGAAATTTTATAAGGAGGGGAGATTGTAAGACCCCAAATTTTATGAATAAAAGATTTAATTTTCTCGAAATATTTTTTTGAATATTATGGTGTGGATTTGATATAATGTTATAGTTGTGGGTAATATTTATAAATTTTGCAAAGTAAACAAATGGTTATAAAATATTCGATTGGTCGGGGAATATTCGTTTTAACAGGGAATATTCGTACAATGGCGCAATCATTGGTGGACCCCATAACGAAATTATTGTTGGAATGAGAAAACAAAAAAATATATTTTTATGAAAATAACGACGAAAGTTTTACCGTTAATTGTTGACCTACCCGATAGTAAAAAGTACGATGTCTGGCGTGGTTGCATAGTAAGATACCAGTATTGATTATTGATGCTTACGTGAGAAGTCACTCGGTTTTGTTCAATTATTGTTACAGTAATTATTGCATAGTATCTCACGTTATTTGATTCAATTATTGTTGATATTTTATATATTATTAAATCAATAATTGAGACGATACAATTATTCATATTATTATTTATAATATTGACGATGTCTAGAAAGTTCTGTCGAGGAGAGGTTTAGTCACCTAATTGTGCGTCAATAGGGAGAAATCCTTATTGGAAAGTCCCCTCTTTCCTGGGAACGATCTGGTTGTTAAATATTGCGAATTATAATAATGATGATAAATGTTGTTAAAAATATATTGAATGAATTTTATAAAGTATTTGTTATAGATTTTGGCGTATTATTTGGACTCCCATTTACCCATTTTTCAAAATAATCGGTAGAAATTTATTCTTTATAATAAAGGTGGGGGCCACATGTGGGACCCACGTGTGGAAGAAATGATTTTAGAAAGGGGGAGAGTATACGTAAAGGGGAGGGAATTTATATATATAAGTATGTGATGTGTGTATATATATATATATTGGTGTGTGTGTGATATATATATATATATATATATATATATATATATATATATATATATATATATATATGTGTGTGTGTGGTGGGAAAATAGGGGTGGGGAAGATTACTTGGATGGAAGGAATTGGGTTATGATTTTGGAATTTCCGTATGTGTTAGTGTGGGTGTGTGTGAAAGGAGTATGGTGGTGGGAGAAAAGAAAGAATGAAAGTGATGTGTGTGAGTGGGAAATGGTGGAAAATGAGTGAAAGTGATGTATGTGTGTGTGTATGAAATGTGGTGGAGGATGATGATAGTGATGGTTGTATATATATATATATATATATATATATATATATATATATATATGTGTGTGTGTGTGTGTGTGTGTGTGTGTGTGTGTGTGTGTGTGTGTTATAAAAGTTGCCTTATTATTTTGAAAGTAGGCATCCGTGAATTGCATAAGACGCCCGTGATTCTTTCGTCTGAAATCCTATTGTTGGTCCTTGATAATTTTTCTAAATAGTATCCTTTCATTCTCCTATAAATAGGATGCTTAGTTAGAATTGAAAATCACACCAGAATCAGAGAATTCTTCCATAATATTGAGCGTATTTCTTTTGAGTTTTAGAAAGTTTTGACTATAGAAAATAGTGAAAGTTTTCTTCAAGAATATCCCCGCTATACCAGTTGAAATACTCTTCTTTTCAAGGTAAGGGGTATTATTTATTTCACATTCTGAAGAGATATTATTTTTCGTATTCGTATGAATATTATTTCTGTTCAATATTCATAAGAAATTTTATTTCGTTCAATATTCGCAAGAAATATTATATGCGTTTAATATTCATAATGAATATTATTTTCGTTTAATATTCATAATGAATATTATTTTCGTTTAATATTAGTAAGGGAGGTTATTTTTGTTCAATATTCGCTTGAAATAATATTTTCTTCCATGCTCTGTAGTATATAAGTAAAATTA
The DNA here is from genome assembly GCA_020205615.1 of Panax quinquefolius. Taxonomy (NCBI): domain Eukaryota; kingdom Viridiplantae; phylum Streptophyta; class Magnoliopsida; order Apiales; family Araliaceae; genus Panax; species Panax quinquefolius. Next base: position 136,307,621 of record CM035155.1, read on the forward strand.
TTTAGTTTTAGATTTCGAATTCTATACTCATTTTGTTAAAGTTTTGGCTTCTATACTCCATAAAATTAATAGAATATCCTTGATATTTGCGCTTCATCTAGTATCTTTTCATGGAAATATTATTCTGAGCATTCTTGATAAGTTTTAACTTTTTCATGTCGGAGTACTATTCACGGGATACTATTCACTCGAGTACTATTCACCCGGGGTACTATTCATGATAAAAATTGATTCGTTTTCGGTCCAAATCATTTTTGGTACAATATTATTCTTGAACTTTACTCCACAAAGCTGTATCATTTTGACAATTTGAACGTTATTGAATTTTGGATAAATTAAATTATAAATCTTTAAAATTTATCCTTGAACTTGTTTTATTGAATTACTATGTCATTGTCATCATCCTCATGCTTATATTGTTATGAAAGTCATCTTTGGCCCGTAGTGCATAGATGTACTTGGTATAATTATAACCAGGGTTTATTCGGTATAATCATGACCGTAATGTTACAAATGATGTGGTAAAAGTCCTCATTGGCCCGTAGTGCATTGATGGACAGTTTTTGGTATGATTATGGCCATGGATTCTCTTCGGCCAAGCGTACAAAGATGAATTGTTTTATGGCATAATCATGACCATTAATGAAAACACGATTATCTTTGGCCCGTAGTGCATGGATAATTCGTGGTCATGATACTAAAGAATATCCTTGGCCCGTAGTGCAGGGATGATTCGATGATATGGATTATTTATTAAGCTGAGTCTCAGCGATAAAATTGATGATAAACTTTTTAAATCATAGAAGATAATAGATATTATGCTCTACTTGACTCTTCTAATGGATTGCTTATCCCGCTGCAGTTGTTGATCTAAAACTTGTTGTCTATTATATTCTATCAGTTGTTATACTGTTGAAGGCTAAAGATAAATTATTACGCATTATCTTAGTCATAATATTTCTTCTTTGGACTAGTTGAGCTCACCCTTTCTTTTCTTCGTTCTCTTCGTGAAATGAGAATATAGCTGGGACTAGTCGGGGAATGGATTGACGGTCCAGATGGTTGCATTAGTAGTCCTCACTATTCTGTGAAATAGTGTGATAATAATTGCAATGAGGACTTATTTTGAGTTTGAATACTGTCTAGAAGACAATATTTGTATTAAAACTCACAGCTCATGTTTTATATTTAAGTTTGTATTTAAGTTATGTACCATGTATTTGGCGACTCGGAATGGGTGATGTATACCTATTTTGGGGGCGTCACAGTTGGTATCAAAGCTTAGGGATATGATCCCTGGCTGAGATGCGAGACAAGAACTAGGAGGGGAGAGACGGGGAATTCCTTCGCTTGTATGACCTACCTAAGTTTATTTGTTATTTAAATGGTTGGTCAGAATATAGGGATAATATGTGGCATGTGAATTAACCCTTGTCTTGTGGCAGTGTTTGAAAATGACATCCGAGAATGTTGAGAATAGCAATGGAGCACATGAGACCGTTGAGTCATCGCTGATCAATAGTCAGGATAATGTGCATCAGGAAGAAAATAATCCTCAGGTAAACAACAACACCGACAAAATGATGAACGATGGGATGTTCATAGGCTTTGTGCAGTTCATGCAACACCAAACGAGAGAGACTCCTGTTCATAATGCAGGTGGAAATAATGGCAACCCACGGTTGGTCACCGCTAAGCAGTTCAAGGAGCTGGGACCACCGGAGTTTTTGGAAAAACCAGAACCACTTAAGGTAGAGACGTGGATAAAGCAGATCACTAAGATATTTGATGTCTTGGAATGCTCAGAGGAGCAAAAGGTTTCCTTCGCCACCTTCATGTTGCGTGAAGAAGCAGAACATTGGTGGGAATCTGTAAAACGTACCTAGACTGACGCACTCAAGATGTCTTGGGAGAAGTTCTAAGAATTGTTCAACGACAAGTACTTTCCCGAAAGTATTCGTCACATGAAGGAGGTAGAATTCATCAAGCTAGAGCAAAACAACATGACCGTGTCGTAGTACGAAGCCAAGTTTGCCGAGTTGTCCCGGTTTGCGTCTCACTTAGTTGATAATGAGGAGAGAATGACGCGAATGTTTCTAAGAGGTTTGAAACCCGAAATACGTCAATACCTCATTTCTCACAAACTTTGTTTATATTCAGATGTTGTGAATAGGGCTCCATTAGTGGAGCGCGATAATGAGTCCAAGACAACCAAAAGGTAATTCACCAACAACACGATAATAATCATCTATGGGGTGGCTGCTACCATGAACAATGATAACCATCGTGGGGCATATTATCATGCCAAGTCAGTGTTATTGAGCATCAAAAACACCTACCGCGACAGAAACTGTCGCTAAAGCCTTTAGCGACGGATTTAATTATTTTAGATTTCTAATTTCCGAAAAAATCATTAAAAATAGAAATAAATTTCTAAAAATTACAAAATTGGTTTTAAAAATTATTTTAAATTATAAAAATTAACTTTTGATAAATTGACATATTTTTCATTAATATTACTATTTATTTGAATATTAATGATATTAAATTTATTTAATAAATATATTAAATAAATGGGTTAAAATGATTTTATAATTTTAAATGATAATAAGGTGTTTAAAAATATTTTAAGTTATAAATTATGACTTTTAATATTTTAAGGTAATTTTCATTACTAATTTAATATTAATGATAATAGATTTATTTAATGTTTATATTAAATAAATAGTTTAAAATGATTTTAATGATTTAAAAATCATTTAAAATGGATATAAAGAATTTAAAATATTTTAAGTTATAATAAATGACTTTTAATATTTTCATGAATGATACATTAATATTTAAATATTAATGGTGATCATTTAAAATAATTTTAAATGTTTTAAAAATCATTTAAGGGTAAATGAAATGTTTTTAAAAAAATATTTTAAGTTATTATTAATAACTTAGATATTTTGTCAAGTATTTCATTAATATTTTTATATTATTTAAATATTAATGACCATTGAATTATTATGTATTTAAATCATTTAAAAATAATTTCAGTGTTTGAAAAATCATGATAAATTATAATAATTATTTAAAATTATTATAAGACCTTGAAAAATAATATGATTACAATTTAAATTATCTACTATAGGTATTGAAGTTACAGAATAGAGTTTAAATAAATATAAACTCGATTATTATCCGATAAAGCCGTCGGTACACCGAAATGAATCCGAAGTTGACCAAGACTTATATAGATTGACATGATAAGTAATTATTTATGTTAGAATGACTGCTATAACTATGTGACAATGTGTTTAAGCTATATGATGACTGCAAATAGCAATGTTATGTGTTATGATATATTATTCTGATCAAAAGAATAATCTTATGAATGATAGGTTTCAGTATAAAAGATAAAACTAAGTTGTGTAAGCAGCAGATCAGGCAAGTATCCTTACTCTTTGTATCTACTTATACAATAATCATGTGTAAGTAAGTTATCGAATTATACTCCAGTTATATAAGTTATTAAACTCTACAGTTATTGGTCATGTATTTCAACATTAGTATCATACCAGTTATCAAATTCTATTTGTTTACCATTACCGTAATAATGTATGATTAATAGATAGTTAAGTTAGATTATTCAAGTGCCCTTACTTGGATAATGATTATATTTAATCACATGTTGACACATACCTACTAGTTTTCGGATATGTATATGTTATTTAAAAATATCGTTGACCAGGATAAAATATTATTGTTACTCATTTGAATTATTCTAATTCAGATTTCAGATTAATTATGAATATACAGAACATGGAAAACTTTTTGCTACTAAAGGTGACCAAATTGAAACGAACTTATCGTTCAAACAAGTAGTGTTGATCAATACAGGGCATAACGGGCTGATCACCCTCCGTGTTCGTAAGACATGATGGTTGGCAGATGAAGTTCTGTTTAACCATTTTGAAAATAAAAAAATAAAATTTCAGATTTTGTCAAACTATTTTCTATTTATAGCCAGTACGTAGTTTCAAAAAAAAGAAATAGAATTAATATGTCGTTTAGTATTGTTTCAGCTTACTTCACAACATTTACTTCGTTGTAGAAGTGTCGTCTAAAGAAAACATTTAAATCTTTCAGATAATCTTTATTCATTGTTATTACTTGCTGGGCACTCAAATGCTCATTCTTGCTTTAAATTTAAATGTTTTCAGCTAAGCTAGCATGACCTGAAGGTTCCAGCAAGGACAAGGGGAAGGGGAAGCTGTAGGAGTAGGTTAAATTATGTTGTTATGACTGTTTGTAGTAAGATAATATAATATTTATCATGTAATGAAAGACGTAAAGGTTCTCGAGACTGGGAAGGTAGATAACTTTGATATAATAACTTTGTTTAATTAATACATTATGTAGTTGAATGAATGTTATCGTAGAGCACCAAGTATGGGTTTTAAGTACTCGAATTTGGGGGCGTCACAACAACCATAGTTCAAACCACTTTGAACAATATATCACTTCTCTATTGATCCGCATTGTCAAGGTGAAACAACTCTACTATAAGTATTGTAATTGACTCATCTGCAATGTAAGCATCAATTTGTACAATAACTTTAATTTTTTTAGCATCTAATTATTTGTAACACCCCCTTTCCAAAATAGAAAGAGAGGTTACTCAAAACACAACAAAACTAAGGTAGATTATAAGGCTCTAAACCACAAAAGAATAATCTCAAAATAATTCAATGTCATAAAACAAACCATAATAAATGCCACACTGGCTCAATCCACAATCTAAAATAATTATTACAACTTTAAATAAATCAATGTATCGAAGCCTAACAAAATATATCAAAACTATTGGATTAAAGGAAGCTCTCGTCACACTTGCCCTTGGTCCCCCTGATTACTTGTCGGAAGAAAAATACAGCATGAGCCAATTGCCCAGTACGGATATAGAATACAAGAAATGAACCGAAATAACTAACTCAATTAAATGAATTAAAACAAAACGAACTGAAACAAAACTAACACAATAAAATGGTAGGCTGAATCAAATGGTTGGGTGTTATTTCATACCGAGCTCAAAATAAATAATACTATACCTTGCCACACAAGCAAGTCAAATAATGCCACACAGGCAATCACACATCGGACTGCGCAATCCAGATGCGTAAAAAATCAGAAGGCGTGTTTAGCACAAACATCACCAATCCGTAACGTAATGTAATGTAAAGCGAAAAACTAGGGTCGACCCATACGCCTCCCACAACAAAACACCAAATGGCCAACTCCCACCGGAGCACAAAACGGAGACGTCGTGGATTGATCACGCCACCACGGAAGGTGTCATGCCTCGGTGTTAAGAGGACATGCTCGTGGTACCCCACAATGTGGTTATAGCTCGTATACCCTACTAAAGTATTCTAACAAAATATAATGTCACAACACATGCGACAAAATATCAACACAAAGGGGTTCTAACGTACATGTTAAATCGAATCTAATCATCAACACAAGTCTCTAAAAATATAATAACATGTACATCACTATGAAAATTGAAATAAATATTAAACATGATAACCGAGTTCAAAGAGTACAAATATGAGTTCTAAATATCAATGCCCCAAAACAAAACTATCAAATGGATTTGAAAAGGAACAGACATGCGAAACAATAACTAACTTCTAAACGAAAAAAAAATGAACAAATCAAAATTAAAAGGATTATCGCTGAAGGAGTACGGAATCCGTACCTGGATTAAGCAATGTAATACCCAAAGTATATTCTAAAAAAATCGTATAGACTCTCTCCGTTCAATCTAAATAATTTAATAAGATTTTATTACAATCCAATCATTAATAACATAATACAATTAAATTTTATTATATATTAAAAAAAATTTATAACTATGTCGATAAAATTAATTAGTTCAAATTAATATACATAACTTCAATTGATTTACTATTTTCGTTATAAATTTCATGGCCAAAAAAATTTATTAACATATAATATATATATATATATATAATATTAAAATTAACGCCTGCAGCAACTGCTGTAAGCCAACCAACACAAGCTATAATAATAACTCTTATTAATTACATATAGTAACTTTTGCATCATGATCACCCCCCTTTTTTTGCAAAAGTTACACACATATATATATAATATCGCATCAAATGATCATATAATATCTATATATATACCCTGCAAACCAGAAACTAATAGCTTATATATGATACTTGGCACGAAAACCAACTAAAGAAATTCAGAGCATTACTCAATCAACTATCACACTATTTAATTAATTAATAAAGTAATTAAAAATGATCAACTCACTTGATCTTGAAAAAAATATGAGACTCTGCTCCTATGTTCCCACAGCACAGGTGCCTCCTCCGTTCTTTTTTTTTTCTGACCAGTACGCACTTCTCTGAGATATACTAAGAGGCGGCTGCGCTTCTTCTTTTTCTTCAATTTGTATCAGACGGGATGTTGAGTAATTAGGTTTTAGACATTTATTCACTTAAAAAAATAGATTTTATTTATTAATATATTTATTAATTCTCCAAATTTTAATAGGATTTTAAAAATTACATAATTATAAATTTGACCCACTTAATTTAAAGCCCAATTTTACCAAGTTAATTTACTCAACACTTATTAATACATTAGCCCACATAAATTAAATAACTAGTTGACCCAAATAAAAGAAGAAGTCCAATTAGAAAAATTAAAATATGCATTTAAATGTTATTTATTTATTTATCATTTTACTGGGTATTACATCACCTACCCCTTAAAAAGAATTCCGTCCCTGGAATCAAAGGAATGGAACGCACCTAATTTTCAAAGAGATGCGGATACTCTATCAATAAACTCCTCCATCTCCCATGTAGCCCCCCCCTCCTCCAATGATTCCTCCACAGAACCTTAACAAACGGAATTGTCTTCCTTCTCATAATCCGCTCTTGAAGATCCAAAATCGCCTCAGCTTGTTCCTCACAAGTAAGATCCTCTGAATCTTATCGAACGAATATTGCACCACGTGCAACGGATGATAATGATAACTTCTCAACACTGACACATGGAACACATTATGCACGTGAGCTAGCTGTGGAGGCAAAGTTAACCGATATGCAACCTCACCAACCCTCTCCAGAATCTCAAATGGTCCAATATAACGCGGACTGAGTTTCCCTTTCAACCCAAATCGCCGAATGCCCTTCCAAGGAGAAACTTTTAGAAACACATGCTCATCAGGTTCAAATTCTAAAGTCCTCCTATGCTTATCAGCATAACACTTCTGCCGTGATCGAGCCGACTTCAATTTCTCCTTAGCCACCGCTACCTTCCGTAGTGATTTGAACTAACTCAGACCCTTCTATGGCCCTTTCACCAACCTCATCCCAACAAGTTGGTGCCCGACATTTCCTACCATACAATGCCTCAAACGGAGCCATTCTAATACTTGCATGCCAGCTGTTGTTGTAAGAAAACTCAACTAGGCTCAAGTAATCATCCCAATTACCCGACCATTCAAGTGCACAAGACCTCAACATGTCCTCTAATGTCTGAATAGTCCGTTCGGATTGCCCATCAGTTTGCGGACGAAAAGAAGTACTGAAGTTGAGACGAGTACCCCAAGATCGTTGAAACCCTTTCCAAAACCTTGAAGTAAACCGTGGGTCCCTATCTGAAACAATAGACACTGGAGTACCATGAAGTCTAACAATCTCCTGCTGAAAGATATGTGCCAATCTATCCACCGAGTAACCCTCATGGATAGCCAAAAAGTGTGCCGATTTGGTCAACCGGTCCACCACTACCCATATGGCATCATTCTTCCTGAAAGTCTTCGGCAAACCAGTCACAAAATCCATCGTGATATCCTCCCACTTCCACACTAGAATGTCTAACTGTTGCAACAACCCACTAGCTCGTTGATGTTCTATCTTCACTTGTTGACAAGTGAGGCACTTCCCAACATATTCAGCCACGTCTCGTTTCATCCCATTCCACCAAAAATTCTTCTTCAAATCCCTATACATCTTCGTAGAACCTGGGTGAATTGAAAATGGCGAACTATGAGCCTCAGCCAGCACAACCTCTCGAATGATTGGATCTGACGGTACACACAACCGCTCACCCAACTAAATCACACCATGGTTATCAATACGAAACTCGGACTGCTTGCCCTCCTCTAAATTCTGCGCTATACTCCACAACTCCCCATCTTCCTTTTGAACTTCTTTGACCCGCGAGATAAGAGAGAGCTCCACTCTCATACCCGCCAAATGCCCATCTGAACCTCGTACATACAACTCCAACTCGATCCGCTCCATATCTAAAATAAGCTGAGGTTGTGTAATGAGGGCTGTTACACTCCCTGAACTCTTTCGGCTAAGAGCATCTGCAACCACATTTGCCTTCCCCGGATGATACTGAATTCTAGCATCATAATCCTTTAGAAGCTCCAACCAACGCCTTTGCCTCATATTGAGCTCCTTTTGAGTGAAAATGTATTTAAGACTTTTGTGATCGGTGAAGATATCACAAGTCACTCCATACAAATAATGCCTCCAAATTTTTAAGGCAAAGATCACCGCTGCCAACTCCAAATCATGTGTGGGGTAATTCACCTCGTAAGGTTTAAGCTGCCTAGAAGCATAAGCAATCACCTTACCTTGTTGCATCAAAACACACCCCAAACCCTTCTTAGAAGCATCACTATAAATCTGGTAACCTCCAGTCCCCGAAGGCAATGCAAGTATAGGAGCTGTCACAAGTAGTCTCTTCAACTCCTCAAAACTCTTCTCACGCTCCTCATTCCACACAAACTTCGTGCCCTTTCTCATCAACTGAGTCAATGGTAAGGCAAGCAAGGAAAACCCTTCCACAAACCTCCTATAATACCCTACCAAACCCAAGAAACTCCTAATCTCTATCATTGTAGTAGGTCTAGGCCATTTAGTGATAGCCTCAACCTTCGCAGGATCCACCTTAATGCCTTCAGCAGAAATAACGTTGCCCAAAAATGCGACCTGCTCCAACCAAAACTCGCATTTAGAGAATTTAGCATACAACTTCTCTTTCTGCAAAATCCCCAACACTGTGCGAAGATTCTCCTCATGCTCTTCTTTAGACTTGGAGTAAACCAAAATGTCATCAATAAATACAATTACAAATTGGTCCAAGTACTCCCTGAACACCCGATTCATTAAATCCATAAACACCACCGGAGCATTAGTCAACACGAATGGCATCACTAGAAACTTGTAATGCCCATATCGAGTACGAAAAGCCATCTTAGGGATATCCTCATCCCTCACCCTCAACTGATGATATCCCGACCTCAAGTCTATCTTTGAAAAATACTTTGCCCCCTGAAGTTGGTCAAACAAGTCATCAATCCTCGGCAATGGATACCAATTCCTGATGGTGATCTTGTTCAACTCTCTGTAGTCTATAGACAACCTCATAGACCCATCCTTCTTCTTTACAAACAAGACCGGAGCACCGTACGGCGAAACACTCGGTCGAATCACACCACGATCCAACAGTTCTTGCAACTGCTCCTTCAACTCCTGCAACTCCAATGGTGCCATCCGATACGGCGCCTTAGAAATAGGCTTTGAACCAGGAACAAGCTCAATAGAAAACTCTACTTCCCGCTGTGGTGGCAACCCGGACAACTCCTCAAGAAATACTTCAGGAAAGTCACGAACAATAGGAACATCCTCAATACGAGACTCACCCTTAGAGGTATCCTTCACAAACGCCAAATACCCATCACAACCCTTTGCTACCAACTTCCCAGCCTTCAAAGCTGAAATTAACTTCACCACTCTACTCGGCGGTGAGCCCTAAAACACGAACTCTAGAGACTTCACATCTCCAAATATAACCTTCTTCGCCTGACAATCGATAGTGGTCTGGTGCTTATCCAACCAGTCCATCCCAAGAATGACATCAAAGTCATACATATTCATCGGAAGGAGATTAGCCCTACAAACCTTATCCCCAAAACTGATCGAACACCCTCGATACAAATCAGAAATAACAACAGAAGTTCCCATCGGGGTAGCAATAGACATAACAGAATCTAAGGACTGAGATGGCACACCAAGGTGCCGAACAAAAGACCGAACAACAACGGAATGAGTAGAACCCGTATCAAACATAATAGAAGCCTCACGATTGCCAACTAAAAGAGTGCCAGAAACAGTACCTGGCGCACCTGTCGCCTGGTTATACGTCAAGGCAAACACTCGACCACCCTAACGCTGACCTCTATTACCACCATTATCGCCACCTCCACCATTTCCACGTGGCCCAGTACAATCTCTAGCCATATGACCCATCTGTCCACATAAGAAACATGCACCAGTGAGTCTATGGCACTGCCTCCCCGGATGATTAGCCCCACAAGTAGCACAAGGAGCTATCAGAATGAGATTTGGGTTACCCCCACCAGCTGGTCCCGGATAACGACCCTGATTTTGCCCCTGCTGACGATTATGCCCCTGTTGACGATACTGACCATGCCAAGGTAGTTGAAGTTGACGATTCTGCCTTTGCTAAGGCATCTGCTGATAACCCCTGTTTTGATTCTGGCCACGCCACTGCCCCTGCTGGCCACCACGATTCCTATTCCACTGACCACCCTGATTCTTCTCGTGCTGTCCCGAAGTTTGACCCTGCTGGTCATCTCTTTCCCTCTTTCGACTCCCTTCCGGTTTAGAAGACCGAAAGTCCTGTCTCTCCATCTCAATATTCTTGGCCGTATTGGCCACTGCTGACACGTCTGCAAACTTGTTGTTAATAAGATGTTGGCGATACCTATAATGGATCCTCCACTTGAATTTCTCTGCCTTTTCTGTTACAGTCCCTGTTGAGGTTCCCGCAAGGCCTGCTAACCTAGTGAACCTCGTCATGAAGTCCGTGATGGACTTATCATCTTTCTGTCTAATAGACAGATACTCTCTGGCATAGGCCTCTTTATCAGCAGCTGGGAAGTATTGCTGATAGAAGACCTCACAAAACTCTGCCCAACTAAGTGTCTCAACATAGCCATCACCCTTTGTTATTTTCATAGCTTTCTACCACCTTTGTGCATCCCCTTCTAGCTTGTACACTGCAAGCAATACTCTCTGATTATCCGAGCACCCCAGCACATCAAAAATCTTCTCTAGGTGAGCAATCCAATTCTCTGCATCAATTGGAGTCGGAGCTGAACTGAATGCCTGGGGTTTCTGCTTTTGAAACCTTTCCAACCATATAAACATTGCAACCCCATGCTGATCATGACCATCCGCATTCCCTTCCTCAACATTTGCATGCTAACCATTATTTCCTGGATTCCTTGCTCAGGAATTTCTGACGGCGGCTGCTGCTGCATTGCCTGTACAACCTGTGCCACCAACTAAGGTAAAGCTTGGTTCACCGCCTGATTCACCAAGGTAGCCAACTGAGCATTAATCTAATCATTAGGTTGCTCATTGGGCTGACCCTCACCTCTTCCCCTATTGTTACCTCGCCTCCCAGCAACTCTAGCGGATCTACGAGCCATCTAAGAAAGAGATCATGAACATAAACAAATCAGATTAGAGACAAATTCGAATATAGCTGATATGATAAATTTGAAACAGAAAATTAAACAAAATGTAAACCTAACCTTAAGTCTACCCATAACTCATGTGTCAAAACTAAATAGGTTTTCTACAAGAAAGAATCTAAGCTTTGATACTAACTCAGAACACCCCTTTCCAAAATAGAAAGAGAGGTTACTCAAAACACAAATGTAACCAAGGAAGATCATAAGGCTCTAAACCACAAAAGAATAATCTCATAATAATCAAACACCATAAGACAAACCATAATAAATGCCACATCGACTCAATCCACAATCTAAAATAATTATTACAACTTTAACTAAATCAATGTATCGAAGCCTAACAAAATATATCAAAACTATTGGATAAAAGGAATCTCTCGTCACACTTGCCCTTGGTCCCCCGACACTCATGGAAGAAAAATACAAAGATGAGCCAAATTCCTCAAAGACGGATATTGAATACAAGAAATGAACTGAAATAACTAACTTAATTAAATGAATTGAAACAAAATGAACTGAAATGAAACGAACAAAACTAACACAAAAAAATGGTAGGCTGAATCAAATGGCTGGGTGTTATTTCATACCGAGCTCAAAATAAATAATACTATACCTTGCCAAATAAGCAAGTCAAATAATGCCACACAGGCAATCAAAATAATGCCACAGAGGCAATCACACATCGGACTGCGCAATCCAGATGCATAAAAAATCGAAAGGCGTGTTTGGCACAAACATCACTAATCCATGAGTAATGTAATGTAATCGAAAAACTAGGAATTCCACCCACACGCCCCCACAACAAAACACCAAATGGCCAACTCCCACCGGAGCACAAAGCGGAGACGCCGTGGATGATCACACCGCTTACGGAAGGTGTCATGCCTCGGTTAAGAGGACATGCCTGTGGTACCCCCACAGGTGGTTATAGCTCAGGTATACCCTACGGTATTCTAACAAAATATAATGTCACAACACATGCGATAAAATATCAACACAAAGGGGTTCTAACGTGTACATGTTAAATCGAACGAATCATCAACACAAGTCTCTAAAAATATAATAACATGTACATCACTACGAAAATTGAAATAAATATTAAACATGATAACCGAGTTCAAAGAGTACAAATATGAGTACTAAATATAAATGCCCCAAAACGAAACTATCACATGGATTTGAAAAGGAACAGACATGCGAAACAATAACTAACTTCTAAACGAAAACAAAACGAACAAATCAAAATTAAAAGGATTATCGTTGAAGGAGTATGGAATCCGTACCTGGATTAAGTAATGTAATACCCAAAGTATATTCCAAAAAAACCGTTTAGACTCTCTCCGTTCAATCTAAATAATTTAATAAGATTTTATTACAATCCAATCATTAATAACATAATACAATTAAATTTTATTATATATTAAAAAAAATTTATAACTATGTCGATAAAATTAATTAGTTCAAATTAATATACATAACTTCAATTGATTTACTATTTCCGTTATAAATTTCATGGCCAAAAAATTTATTAACATATAATATATATATATATAATATTAAAATTAACGCCTACAGCAACTGCTGCAAGCCAACCAACACAAGCTATAATAATAACTCTTATTAATTACATATAGTAACTTTCGCATCATGATCATCCCCCCCCCCCCTTTTTTTTGCAAGTTACACACACATATATATATAATATTGTACCAGCGATCATATAATATCTATATATATACCCTACAAACCAGAAACTAATAGCTTATATATGATACTTGGCACGAAAACCAACTAAACAAATTCAGAGCATTACTCAATCAACTATCACACTATTTAATTAATTAATAAAGTAACTAAAAATGATCCACTCACTTGACCTTGAAAAAAATATGAGACTCTGCTCCTATGTTCCCACAGCACAGGCGCCTCCTCCGTTCCTTTTTTTTCTGACCAGTACGCACTTCTCTGAAATATACTAAGAGGCGGCTGCGCTTCTTCTTTTTCTTCAATTTGTATCAGACGTGATGTTGAGTAATTAGGTTTTAGACATTTATTCACTTAAAAAAATAGATTTTATTTATTAATATATTTATTAATTCTCCAAATTTTAATAGGATTTTAAAAATTACATAATTATAAATTTGACCCACTTAATTTAAAGCCCAATTTTACCAAGTTAATTTACTCAACACTTATTAATACATTAGCCCACGTAAATTAAATAACTAGTTGACCCAAATAAAAGACGAAGTCCAATTAGAAAAATTAAAATATGCATTTAAATGTTATTTATTTATTTATCATTTTACTGGGTATTACATCACCTACCCCTTAAAAAGAATTCCGTCCCTGGAATCAAAGGAATGGAACGCACCTAATTTTCAAAGAGATGCGGATACTCGGCTCGAATAAACTCCTCCATCTCCCATGTAGCCCACCCCCGCTCCGAATGATTCCTCCACAGAACCTTAACAAACGGAATTGTCTTCCTTCTCATAATCCGCTCTTGAAGATCCAAAATCGCCTCAGCTTGTTCCTCACAAGTAAGATCCTCTGAATCTTATCGAACGAATATTGCACCACGTGATTACATTATTAGTGGATCCTCTGAACCTTAACAAACTGGGTATTACATTATTAGTGGATGATAGCTATGATAAAGTGTGTTATAAGAAAACAAAATTTTACCCTGAACAATGTCTCATTAATGAACATATCTACTTGGTATGATGTTAAAAAAATTAGTGTATAAACTGTACTTTCTTTTTATATGCTTTTAAGTTGGCAAACATGATGATAATTGTAAGATTCTTATGTAGTCAAGAGCTACAAGGTTATCTTAATTAATTGGCTTCTAAAACTACAAAACATTCTACTGCAGCTTGTCATTTTCTATTGATTCTCTAGGTTGATATTGTGCTCAACAGTTGGTTACATTTGGTTCTCATCCTCTGTGAAAAAAAATATTTATGTTTTCTACTAGTCTGTGTCATGTTGATAGTGTCAATATGGCAACCGCAGTTCATCTTTCTTAACGACGTAATTAGAGAAATTGAACCTCAAACCCTCCAAGTAAGAGAAACAAATATGGCAACCACAGTTCAATTCTTAATTCCATAAATGTTTTCCTAAAATCATGTCAATTTCTTGTGCATTGCAAATTCTTAACACAAATGGCTATAAAATCATACATTTCTTATATAGAAAAAAGGGAGGCAAAAAATTAGATTATGTATAATGTAAATCATTGCATCAAATACCATGTACAACCATTAAATGCACCCTACTTTTAGAAACAAAAAATTCCAACTTCAAGAATTGCATAAAACCCTGTGGAGGCCATCTATAAAGTTTGAAACTTGGGACAGTTTTAGATCTAAAAAGAACTTTAAAACAGGAAGAAACTCTTAATCAGGAAACCCATTTCTCAATTTAGAAGACTAAACAATAAGAACATTAGAATTTGGTGCAAACCCATGCATATCAATCTTTAAAGATTCAAATAATCAAGCAACCCCAGTTTATGATAAGCCCAAGAAAATCAAAACTCAAGAGAACCCAAATCTCCAGAAAAATCCAAGATTTGGTTTTGTACTATATTTATGCTGCTAGTGCAAACTCTTGAATTCTCCAGAAAAATGAGTCAACTGGTATAAACTGAAGCAATGTATTTCATTTTATGTATTTAAAGGCCAGTCAAAATTTTATGTTACAAATTATGAAGAAAACAATTAAACCTAAATTACATAAGAAACACAAAGAAAAAACTCAAATTGCCAAGAAATCTTAGAAGAAACTCAATTAAAACCAAATGAAACAATACAATCAATTAAAAGTTGAAATTACTCAAAAAAGGGTTTACCTTATTAGAGCTTCATATATTAATTATTGTGTGTGGGGAAGCATGATTTATCTTTTTCTGCGGGGTTCTAGGAGGAAAGAGAGGGAGCCGCATGAATCAAGTTATTGGAGAGCGAGAACTAAGAATTCAGAGAGGCTTGAAATGATGATGGGTTTGGGTTTGGACAGAGAGTGAAGGAGTGAGCCAGAGAGGGAGTTGTAGGAGGAGGAGATTTCACGGTAGGAGAAGGAGGGAATTCACTGATTTGTAAGGAGAAAGGTGCATAGAATTTTAAAAAATAATAATACCCAAAACGACTTGCTTTCCTGCGTTCGGTAAGCTGTTAGTAGGTTGGATGTACCCGAAGATTTACTCTTTATTCTTATTTTCTTTCCCTTTCTTTCTTTCCATAAAACACCTTAATTGTAAGGGACAATTTAGAAACAACTGTGATCAATTCTCCTAGATAACCACAAACGTCAAACAATTAAGAATAAGAAAGAAAGTCCAAAACGACCTAATATTTAGAAATGAAGGGAGTATATTGTTGTGAAATAATAGATAAAACAAATTAAGAAGAGAACAAAATATATATATATATATATATATATATATATTAATAATCTTTTTGTATTCAAGTGGTCATTCAATATTCTATTAATATTAAATAAAACACTTGGATGGGGTGTGTTTCACAAGTTTTTTCACATGACTTCTCTCTCTCTCTCTCTCTCTCTCTATATATATATATATATATCACGAGAACGGATCTAAAGCATACTTCTTAAAATGCATACCTTTATTAAAACTACGTCGTTTTAAAGATTCTTTTAAAAAACAAGTAGGGTCGCGGGTGGCATTTTTGTAAATAAAAGGAAAGCAGGTGGAACGACTCTTTTAATATTATTTTGTTTTTAAAAAAAATCTTCAAAACGACGTAGTTTTAATAAAGGTATATTATTTAAGAGGCATGCTTACAAGCTAACTTTCTTCTTAAAACAACTTAAAGTTGCATTAAAGCAACTTAAAGCCTTTTAAGGCTCTACCATTTATTTTGATAGTTATCTTCCTTCCAATTACTTTATTTCTAACACTCTCCCTTGGATGACCACTTCCTAAAAATATGTCTCGTTAAAAATCTTACCAAAGAAAAACCATGTGGGAAAAAACTTGGCTAAAGAAAAGAGTACAATATTCTTGTATAACTTCTAGTGTCATAGGATTGCCTTATTAAAACCTTGAAAAAAAAAATCCAATGGGAAAAAAAACTTTAGCGAAGGAAAAAGAGTACAATCAGCACATATCCTTCAGAAATTTTACTCCCCTTCATTAGAACAACTGGTCATAGTAAACATACCCTTAAATCGACGCATGCCAATGTTGTGCACTATCTTCTTAAAATTTGCAGTTGGTAATGGCTTAATGAACATATCGGCTAAATTATCACATGATCGTATGTGCTTAACATCAATATCACCACTCTTCTCGAGCTCATGTGTATAAAAGAATTTTGGTGCAATATGTTTGGTTCTATCACATTTGATATAGTCTTCCCTAATTTGAGTGATACAAGAAGCATTATCTTCATATACTATTGTTAGACTATTTATGATTGATGATAATCCACAATTCTCACGAATATGCTGAATTACCGATCTTAATCAAACACATTCATGACTCGCTTCGTGAATTGCGATAATCTCTGTATGATTTAAGGAAGTAGCAGAAATTGTTTGTTTAATAGATCTCCATGAAATAGCAATATTTCCATAAGTAAATAAATAACATACTTGTGATCGGTCTTTGTGTAGATCAAAAAGGTAACCCGCATCAGCATATCCAACTAACTGTGATTTTGATCCATTTAGATAAAATAATCCAAAATCAGTAGTCCCACAAAAATATCGAAAATATGCTTAATTCTATTCCAATGTCTCCGAGTTAGTGCGGAACTGTACCTTGCTAGTAAGTTAACAGGAAATGCTATATCAGGTTGTGTGAAATTTGCAATATACATCAAGCACATATTGCACTAAGATATTATGACGCCCCCAAATCTGGGTACTTACAGCCTGTACTTGGTGTTACACAATAACAAACATACAACCTGCTTAATACATTAATAATTAAAAATATTACATCAGAGTTTGCTACCCCTACATACGAGAACCTTTAAATACTTCATTACATGCTAGATAAAGTAATATCTCATACAAAAGTTTGTTTATTACAAAACATCTACTTATATCAAATAACTGTCTTAAACTATTCATTCATCTTCTCTTTTCTCTTATCTTTACCAGATCATTTGGCGCGTTCACGTTTTACTGAAAACATTTAATTTCAAAGGAAGAATGAGCATTCAATTGCTCAGCAAATAATAACATGCAATAAACAATATATGAAAAAGTTAAATGTTTTCTTTGAGAATACTTCTACAACGGATCAATAGTTGTGAAGCCATTGAATCAATTCTCGAATAACAAACCAAATAACTTGCATTTTTGAAACAATATAATGACTATAGATGCCGAGCGGTCAGTAGAGCTTGAACTTTATTTTTCTTGCTATAAATAGGTATAACAGTAATTCAACTTTATAACCGACTAACTCCCACGCACGATGGGTGATCAACCCTTTATGCCCTGCGTTGATCAACACTACTTGCTTATTTTTGTTGCCTTATTAGCACAATAAAAATTTCCCAATAAGGGATGTTCATACTCAAACTTGAGTTCCAAACCAAAATAATTTGGTTGGACAACTCTACCTATCTCAACAATATAATGACTTGTGACAAAATATTAAAATGTGAGTCTAGCTTAGGCAATTAGCTTAGATTCATCTGTAAATAATTTAAGAAATTAGAACTGGAAATAATAGAGAAATTTGCGTACCAATGTCAAATTGTACAAGTTAGGGAACTTGTACAAGCATATGAATATAATTTACTTACTTAAATGCAAATAAGTTAAGAAAACTTGCTTATTGTCGACGTCGAGATTTTTATTGTCCCTTTTCTGTTCTTGTCTTTTGGTGTTCTCATGTTAGGTGAGATTTATTTGAAAAAACAAGTTGTGAAAAGGTCCGACAAGTATATATCGACGATTGGACTGTAAGAGTCGCCAGTTGGTATTTTTAAATGGTTGCACCAACTCAACAGAGAAAAGGTTTTCACATTAACCCAATGATATGGCACTACTTAACAAGTCTGTGAAACCGAGATTCGTTAGGGTCCAGGGGCTTGATTATGCGGATAGAAGGTGTGAGGCACCCCCCAACATCCGTGTTACCACGGTGACCATCACTTTTCAATTAAATTGTTATATGAATGTGTGTGTGTGTGTGGGTCAATGTGCAATTATTTGGAAGTAAAGTTATACCTCGTTTGCACCTATATACAAAGGGTTTGAATTTTGTATAAAAGTTCAGTTTTAACAAGATATAGCAGTGGCATTTTGTAAAAGAGGTTTTTCAAACCCTTATGCTCAATAGTAATTGAGGCCTTTGATACTTCCATTTTATTATATGTTCGGCTTGATTGCTTTTATTTTCGAGATGTGAGGCATCCTCGAGAAAATAATATACATAGTAGTGCCGAACTCTTTGTGGGCATGAGAGTCATCTAAGGAAATTCAAACACCATAAATAATGTACAAGCTGATTACAGCAGAAAATGTCCATCACGGGAACCGAATCTAGATTCAGGAGACTGAATCTGTGATCACATGATTCCTAGGCTCACATGATGTAGCAATTTGTATGAAAGCTGTAAGCAGTTATATATATATAAGTTGTAAGCAGTTATATATATATAAGTTGTATATATATATATAAACGATCAACCACCATGAAGCAACTCCATAGGGGATTGAAAATGTAAATATATAAAAGCTATAAATATATATATATATATATATAAACGATCAACCGCCATGAAGTAAACTTTAGGCGGGACGAAATGTAAATAAAAGCGAAAAGCGATCAACCGCCATACATAAGTAAACTCAAAGGGACTAAATGTAAAAGCGGTAAAAGGTCGCGAAGTAAACTCGAAGTTTGATGTAAATGAATATATATATATATATAAGCAATAAATGCTGCAGGATATTATATCCAGGCTCAATAAAACAGAGTTTGATGGTAATAATATATATATATATATATATATATAAGTACTTATATATATATATATATAAGTAGTAAACGCACCGGATATAAATCCAGGCTCATCGAACATAGTTCGATAATAGTTTATATATATATATATATATATATAAGCAATAAACGCTCCAGATGTAAATCCAGGCTCACCGAACAGAGTTCGATAACAGTTTATATATATAAATATATATACAAAAGCAATAAATGCTCCGGACGTGAGTCCAAGCTCAATCGAGGCATAACTAGATAATGTTAGTACAAATATATATATATATACAAAAAATAAAAAGCCACGGACCGAAGTCTGGGCATACGCACACAACATGACTCTCAACGTGAACAACTGTGTGTCAAATGTGGAGAAAAGGCTTTAAGAAATGTAAGAAGTCTTACAGTGGGCAGCCAAGAAGACTTCAAATAGCTTTAATTAAATGAACACTTGGTTTCCACCAGTAAAATATAGCACAGTATAAGCTCACAAGTATTTAAAATGAGAAAGCACTCAGTTTATAGTGTGTACAGAGCAAATTGGACAAGGCTTTCTCGCCTTTTCTCTATGCAAAATGGCCACCCCAAGCCCTCTATTTATAGAGGGGGAGCCCCAAGTGTACTGCAATGGTACCTTGCAGTACCTCACGATCGCCCGGGGTGCCCGGCCTCCCATGAGTCCCGCATTGTCTCAAAGTATACTTTGCACGCATGCAACGTGATGTCTGCTCGAACTTTCAGAACTTCAATCCGGGCATCCGATTGAGGTGTATAAGACCTTTTTCGAAATTCTATTGTTGAGAGCTACACAATGACATGGGATTAGAGGTTGTACGAAGTCAGGAAGATGGGACCATGCCTAGGTCTTTAGGTTTCAAATTCTATCCGATGTGCCGTCTTGTGTAGTAGTCACTCGAGATTGGAGCTATGGTTCTTGTAGGACACTTCTGTGTGTAATGTATGTTGAAATGTTGTTGAGACAGTGCAATGTGGGATCGAGGTACAAAAATGACGATTTTGCCCTTCACCGGGGTTATCTCCGGTTTGGGCTGATGTAGCAGTCGTTACTCAGGGTTCTCTCTGAGATTGGGTTGATGTGAGTATTGAAGGTCCTCAGGGTTATCTCTGAGGTGTGCCTGACCTCCCGGGGCTATCTCTAGGATTGGAACTGAGTGCCTCGGGGTTATCTCCGAGTTTGAAACTGACTGCAAGGGTTGAAATAAGCTTTTTTGGTGTTATCTCCGGAACTGCAACTGCACTCCTCGGGGTTGTCTCCGAGGTTGGAAATGGAACTCTCGGGATTGTCTCCAGGACTGAGTATCTCGGGGTTGTCTCCGAGATGGTAAGACTAATAATTTTGGGGTTGTCTCCGAAATTGGAACTGCTTTGTAAGGGTGTAAACGAACCGAAATGATTCGAGTATTGAGTTGCTCAGATTTGGTTCACAAAATTTATCGAGTATAAAATAAGGTTTGATTGAGGCTCATTTAGCTATCGAGTCGAGCACGATTCCGAATTAAGCCCGAGCAGTTTGAACTTTTTGAACAAATATGATCCGAGTATCAATAGAAAATTATAATTTGAAGAGGTTCGAGTAATTTATCGAACTTTAAAATGTACTCATTTTGACTCATTTATATTTTGAGTCGAGCTCGAATCGAACTTTTAGTTGAGCGAATATGAATCGAGCTTGAACTATTTGCTCATTTTACAGCCTTACTGCTTTATCTTCCAGGGTTATCTCTGAAAGACAATTCTGCCCTCCAGCAATGTTAGTAACAGGAATGCAAAAATTTTGAGTGTCTATAAATGCCCGTCTTTATCATATTCATGCAATGTAATAGCATGGATATGATAAAGAATACTAGACACTTGAAATGTGACAAGATAATCATGATGTAATGTACTGTAGCATGATGTAGATGCATGATGTATGTGGTTTGTTGGATTGTTTTCCAACGGGATGTGATGACTATTCCCACGGCTTCTGATGGGGATCGAAGTTATCACTGATGACTCTGATGAACTTCTTTGATATATGATCCAAAGTTTCAAGGATGTTGACGTTGGGGTTATCACCAAAGTCTTTAATCCTTGGCACAGAATTTCCACTGAAGATGTATCTCTCATGTACAAGAGACTCTGGGGATAGAGCTTTGTCTGTTGAAGATGTGTATAATATATTCCATCATTGGTCCTCCCCGATGAGGGTGTTCTTCCCTGGTTTGTATCGCCAGGTCCTTCCACTGCTCTGTCAAAGTTATCGCCAATAGTTTTATGTTGCCAGGGATGTCTGACCCTCACTGAAATGTACATCAATGGATGAGATCCCTGCTGGGGGTAATGTCAAGGAAGCTCGATCTTAGTTGACGTGTGCATCAACGGATGAGACCGTCGGATGATTTTCGATCCTTCACTGGATTTATTTTCTAGCGGCTGAGTGTCATCAAGGTTGCTTGACCTTCGTTGACGTGTGCATCATCGGATGAACTTGTATGAAATCCTCGCTACCCTGAACTGATGGCATCGGACCTTTGTGAGGTATTGCCGAGTGTAGTTTGCAATAACTGTGATCATTGATATAGTGAACCCTGTGTTTAGGCGAATACCAATGAGTGATATGTAGACCCACAGTTTGGCCTCTGAAAACCAGGATTTCAGGCTTTTCTGCTCCATCGCGTAGCATCTTTTTTCTTGATTTGACTTTTTTAACTTTTGAAACCTCCTTTGCAACTCATATTGGACTGAGCTAGAAGGGTGGGCCCCACACAGGGGAGCCGCAGGTACACCTACGGTCAACCGTGGGTGGCCTTAAGTGGCATGTTGCTTTCATAATTCATTTTCAAGTTGCGCCACACAGAGAATCCGAGAGCTCTTCTTCAAATCTATTGAGTTCGGGCGTCTTTCTGCAAATTTTGTCACCGTACAAGTGTTCTACATTGTCCTGGTAAGTATGCATGTCTTCTTTTCCAATTTTTATCTGTTGAAAAATAAGTTCTCACACGAAATGCTTCTAAACACATAGTAGTGAATATGCATGCTCATATGACTTGATAAAAAATATTCAACATAGTAAATGTTAGTATTTAACCATGCTGAACATAATGATGTGAAATAAATTGACTTTTGAAATAGTCAAATTGGAACCTTTTTCTGCTATTTCTTATCCTATTTGAGGACAAATGAGTGAAAGTGGTAAAGCAAAGTAATCCTGGTAATTAGACTACCCTATAGGATGTTTATGACTGTGGGTAGGTGTGCTACTGAATGGCCACCTAGTCATGCCTATGTGCATGTGGATAGTCCTGTTTACAAAGGAGATTCTGGCAAAAATTTTCCAAAATGTAGGCATTGAGTAGTCATGCATTTTTAACTCTATGGTAGGCGTATGTTAAAGTAATGTATGCATACATATAGTCATAAACTGCATTTGAAAAGCTCCAGATTAGAGTTTACCACACCCTTTTTGAGGTGATTTGGAGACTGGTGTCCAGATATATGGATCCGGATCAGCCGAGTAGTTTCCGCAGGACCACTTTAGGTGTGGGGAGGAGGGCTTCTGATGTGCCTTAACCCCGTTCAGTTAAACTGCCTCATCGTTTGGTGGAGGCGGTGATCCGTCTTGTCCGGGTTGATATACCGGATGTTGAGGATGAAGAAAAGGATGTACCAGTTGCGGACCCAGCTCTTGCTACTCATGTTCCCTGTAGGGATTTTCCAGGCATTCAGGTGACGATCCTAGAGTTTCTGGGTGATTTGAGTCGACACCCCTCGGTTTACTTGCATGCAAACGAGGTACAAGTTGTATTTGATCTTCCTTTTTCCTATTGATGAGGAGCAAGGATTCTGATGTTGATATGCTTTTGTGATGTAGGTTCCCGGCTTTATGCAGCCTCTAGGGAATTGGTTCAACATTCACTCTATATATTAGGCTTTGCATCCCGATTATCGAGCGACTGTGCATGGCTGGGGCTTTGAGGCGTTCTTTTCCATCCTCCCCCGTCATTGTCCCTGGGGTTATCTTAGGGCGTTGTCTGAGCGCTGGTTTCACCAAATTCGATCTCTCCATTTGTTGGACTATGAGGTGATGGACGTCGATGGATTGGCAATTTATCACTGGTATGGAGTTTGGAGAGGAGCCAGTGCCATGTACGACGAATATTACCCTGACGGCTGTTAGATCCTTGTTAGGAGTCCCGGCTGAGGCACTCAAAGGTAGGAAAGTTCGTACAGGTCCTTTGAGCGTAGATGATATGAGTGGACTATTGAGTGAGCCCATGCCCGATGATGTGAGAGTCAGGGATCGTATTCTTCGGTAATTGTTCTTGATAATCATTAGGAGCTGCTTCATAATGGATAACTCTTTCACGGTGTCATTCGCTTTGGTTAGCGCCACACGAGATGTGGACTGTATTGGAGAGTATGACTGGGGTTCCTATACCTTCGCCTATTTCCTCAAGGGTATGCGCATGCGTTCACAGAGCTTGACGGACGCTTAGCTAGGATTCTACCCATTTCTGTTGGTGAGTATTTCTCTTGTGATTTTCCATGTACAGGTTAAGAGTGTTAACTGACAGTAGATGTTTGCCTTTGTGTTGTCAGTTCTGGGCCTATGAGAGGCTCTCATGTTTGTGTCCTATAAGTGTGTTAGGTTTAGATACCTATCCACGAGGACAACGATGGCATCTGTAAGACCCCAAATTTGTGAAATAAAAGTATTCAATTTTCTTATAATTGTTATTCTATATAGTAAATGGTTAAATTGATAAAAGGTTAAAGTTAAGGGTTATATTTGAAAATTTTTGCAAAGTATGCAAGTTGATATAAAATATTCGTTGTATCGGAGAATATTCGTTTGGTCAGGAAATATTCGTTCGACGACACTATCATTGGTGAACCCTACAACGGAATAACTATCGGAGTTAGAAAATGACAGAAATATCTTTTCTAAAAATAATGGCAAAAGTTTTACCGTTAACTATTGAAATAACCAGTGGTAAAAATATAGTAATACGCGTGGTTGCATAGTAGCACACGGTATTGATGCTTACGTAAGAAGCCACTCAGTTTACTCAATTATTGTTACAGTAATTGTTGCATAGTATCTCACGTTATTTGATTTAATTATTGTCACAGTAACATTTGCATAATATTTTATATTATTAAATTAATAAATGAGATGACAAAATTATTCATATTATTATTTGTAATATTGACGATGTCTAGAAAGTTCTATCGAGGAAAGGGGTTTGGTCACCTAATTGCGCGCTAATAGGGAGAAATTCTTATCGAAAAGCCCCCTCTTTCCTGGGAATGATCTGGTTGTTAAATATTGTGAGTTATAATATTAATGATGAATAATTGTTAATAAATTAAAAATATGTTTATTAAAGATAAATGATTTGTGGTAAATGTTTATTCAATTTTTGATATAAATATAGGGATTGTTATGAGGCGTTTGTTGTAAGTTTGACTTAGTATTCTATGGGAAGATTTACTAATTTTATGGACCGTCGATGGTGGTTTTAATAAATAACCAATCTGGACCATTGATGGTGGTTTTAATAGTTAATCAATCTAGACCATTGATGGTGGTTGTAATAGTAAATCAATCTGGACGATTGATGATGGTTTTAATAATAAATCAATTTGAACCATTGGTGGTGGTTTTAAAAGTAAATCAATTTGGACCTTTGGTTGTGGTTTTAATAGTAATAAATATGGACCGTCCGTTCTAATAGTAAATCAATATGGACCATTCGTGAATCAGTTACTATTTAGTCCATTCTCCTATAAATAGAAGCTTAATTCTTCTTTCATTCTCACCAATTTACTGAGATTCACAAGAGAAACTATAGAGAGAGAAACTATAGAGAGTAAGAAGAAGAGTATTCTGCTATTTCACTATTGCAGTATCCAGTCTTCTACTAAAGTAATGAATATTATATGTTATATTCGTAAGGGATGTTATTTTTGTATGGTAAGAGGTATTATTTCTTTCGTATTCATAAGGAATACTATTCTTCGCATTCATCCTTTAATATGTCAGAATAACCTGTCTACGTGGATTACGTACCGCATGACAGGTGAAAATTCATTTACAGTTTCATATGTTATTTTTTTCATATTCTTAAATCTAAACTTACTATGGTAAGTATTGCTTCTATAATTCTTAAAATTAGTTGGATATCCTTAAAGTTTTGCGCTTCATCCAGTATCGTTTCATAGAATATTGATCTGAACTTTTTTATTAAAAATATTTTTCACCCGAGGCATTATTCACAGGTTACTATTCACTTGAATATTATTCACTCAGAGATTTGGGGCACTTTTCATGCTAGGATATTATTCACGAGTTACTATTCATGGGTTACTATTCACCTAGTTACTATTCACTAAAATATTGTTCACTCGGGTATTCGGAACACTTTTCATAACGGGGTACTATTCTTTAAGTACTATTCACAGGATACTATTCACGGAGTACTATTCACCAAAAAAATTATTTCTTTTCTGTCCAAATTATTTTTGATACATGGATATTATTCTTAAATTTTACTCCACAAAGCAATATCATGTTGACAATTTGGACATTATTGAATTCTAGATAAATTAAATTATAAATCTTTAAAAATTTATCCTTTACTTTATTTTAATTGAATTCTTATATCATTGTCATCATCATCATGCTTATATTGTGATGAAAGTCATCTTTGGCTTACGTGCATAGATGAACTGTTGATTGGTATGATTATGACCAGGGATAATTCGGTATGATCATGACCATTGATGATTATACGAATATTCTTGGCCCATAGTGCATGAATAATTTGTGGACGTGATACTAATGAATATCATTGACCCGTAGTGCAGGGATGATTCGATGATGTGATTTATTTATTGAGCTGAGTCCCAGCGATAAAGTTAATGATAAACTTTTTAAATCATAGAAGATAGTAGATATCATGCTCTACTTGACTCTTCTAATGGATTGCTTGTTCTGCTGCAGTAAATACTTGTTGTCTATTATATTCAATCAGTTTAACATTGTTGAAGGCTAATGATAACTTATTCTACATTATCTTAGTCATAATATTTCTTACTGGGCTAGTTGAGCTCACTCTTTTACTTCCATTGTTCTATTCAGGAAATGAGAACGTAGCCAGAACTAGTCGGGGAACGGAGTGATGGTCCAAGATGGTGTTATAGTAGTCCTCACTATTCTATAAAATAGTGTGACAATTGTAGGGATTTCGGCACATAAAACGCAGCGAAAATAGAACAATTTAAAGTAATTTCGAAACCCTAAACAGGATCCATGCGAAAATCAATTAACTCAGTGGTTAGAAATTATACCGATTGTGAAAATAAAATTGATGCGCTCGAATCTCCAACGCAATCCAAATGAATCGCGCCTCTACGGTATCCACATGAACGCCCCGCGAACCGTCGTACGATCTACAGTAAAAGGAACTGCGGTACTAGCCACTAAGGATGAGGATTTTGGAATTGTTTCTCTCTAGTCTCTCTCTAAGAGCGGCTAGGGTTTTGGTTTATGAATAATACCTAAAATGGCTGCTACATATCATATATATAGCGATTAAAAGGAATTATTCAAAACCTAATTTAATAAAATCCGAATTTATATATATATATATATATATATATATATATTACGTCTTACTTAATTAATATACCTATATATAAATTATCCTATTAATTTAAATTCATAATTTAAATACTATCAATCATATTGATATATTTAAATCTTTATAATTTAAATTAATTCTCTTTTAATTACGTTCTATGTGTGTGACCCTATAGGTTATTATTACGTTGGCAATAATTTTAAAATCATATTATAAAATTATAAACAGTGAGCGGCATCTAGTAATGCATCACTGCTACCCAAGTAATAATAAGATCGACGATTCAATGCAACCTTTTAGTGACCAATGTTTTAATGTAATTTAATCCTTTTAACCTTAATATCTGAAATTAAACTTGAGTCATGGAATGTGTCATACTCTTCATAATTTAATCTGAGTTATTCTTGATCAATGAGTAGACTATATGAAACAAATCACTATTTGAGCATGGCCATGCATTTCATAGTCCTACCCAATCAAGAGGCCTAGGGATATCACCTCTAATATATAGGAGGGTTAAATTCCATCTAGATCACTCATATTCCTCACACGATTCATGATGTACCCAATAATCACCTTTATAGTCCACCCTATTAAAGGTGACATTTGATGATATCAAAGTACATAAATTCCCGTGTAGTAATATAATGATTTCAGGTCGGAGGACCATTACATCATTGTCACTATGAGAATCGCTAATGACAATTTGCATAATGTTTCACGTAGAATTCTCATGGTGGGTCTGTCCAATACATCGTTCTCTAACATGTACCTATGCATTGACTTAATATCTCATATATTTATGACCAATGAGATTTGGTCATCAGTCAATCCACGTACTGGTCTCAATGCATCATTGTTGTCCCATCAACAATGATACTCGACTAGGGACATTTAAGAACAATTATACTAATTGTAATTATATAATCTCATGTTCAAGTCACATACTTGAAAGTATATAATTTGTATCATTATTCTAAGGATTTTTATTATGTTAACATTTATATAACGTAGTAAATAAAACCATAATAAAATCATTTATTTATTCAATCAAATATAATATTAAAACGTTAAGCAATTATATCAAATAATTGGCCTTTAGGGCATAAACTCTAACAACAATAAATGTAATGAGGACTCCATTTGAGTTTGGATATTGTCTAGAAGATAATATTTGTGTAAAAACACTCAGCTCATGTTTTATAATTAAGTTTGTATTTGTATTCAATACCATGTATTTGGTGACCCAAGATGGGTGATGTATACCTACTTTGGGGGTGTCACAGTTGGTATCAGAGCTTAGAGATATGATCTCTGACGGAGATCCGGGATTAGAACTAGGAGGGGAGAGACGAATAATATCCTTCGATAGTGTATGTCTTACCTAAGCTTAATTTTCTTACCTAAGTTGACAAATTGCGATATGTCAATTAACCTTTGTTTTGAAGATGTATTCTAATTGAAATACAGGAAATGAGCAATGGGAAAATCATGATACAGAGGAATAACCGGGAATGTACAATCTGAAAAGAAAGCAAGGTATTCTCATCTCTTTGAACTACCAGGTACGTAAATTTCGAGGGCAAGATTTCATAAGGATGGGAGATTGTAAGACCCCGAATTTATGAAATGAAAGTATTCAATTTTCTTATAATTGTTATTCTATTTAGTAAATGGTTAAATTAATAAAAGGTTAAAGTTAAGGGTGATATTTGAAAATTTTTGCAAAGTATGCAAGTTGATATAAAATATTCGTTGTGTCGGGGAATATTTGTTTGGTCAGGGAATATTCATTCGACGACACTATCATTGGTGGACCCCACAACAGAATAATTGTCGAAGTTAGAAAATGACAGAAATATCGTTTATAAAAATAACGGCGAAAGTTTTACCGTTAACTGTTGAAATAACCGGTGGTAAAAATACAGTAATACGCATGGTTGCATAGTAGCACACAGTATTGATGCTTACGTAAGAAGCCACTCAGTTTACTCAATTATTGCTACAGTAATTGTTGCATAGTATCTCACATTATTTGATTCAATTATTGTCACAGTAACATCTGCATAATATTTTATATTATTAAATTAATAATTGAGATGACAAAGTTATTCATAATATTCTTTGCAATATTGACGATGTCTAGAAAGTTCTTTCGAGGAAAGGGGTTTGGTCTCCTAATTGCGCTCCAATAGGGCGAAATCCTTATCGAAAAGCCTTCTCTTTCCTGGGAATGATTTGGTTGTTAAATATTGTGAGTTATAATATTAATGATGAATAATTGTTAATAGATTAAAAATGTGTTTATTAAAGATAAATAATTTGTGGTAAATATTTATTCAATTTTTGATATAAATATAGGGATTGTTATGTGGTGTTTGTTATAAGTTTGACTTAGTATTCCATGGGAAGATTTACTAATTTTATAGACCATCGATGGTAGTTTTAATAGATAACCAATCTGGATCATTGATGGTGATTTTAATAGTTAATCAATCTGGACCATTGATGGTGGTTATAATAGTAAATCAATCTGGACCGTCGGTAGTGGTTTTAAAAGTAAATCAATCTCGACCGTCAGTGGTAGTTTTAAAGTAAATCAATCTAGACCGTCGGTGGTGGTTTTAAAAGTAAATCAATTTGGACTGTCGGTTGTGGTTTTAATAGTAATCAATATGGACCGTCCGTTCTAATAGTAAATCAATCTGTACCGTTCTTGAATCAGTTACTATTTAGTCCATTCTCCTATAAATAGAAGCTTAATTCTTCATTCATTCTCACCAATTCACTGAGATTCACAAGAAAAACTATAGAAAGAGAAACTATAGAGAGCAAGAAGAAGAGTATTCTGCTATTTCACTATTGCAGTATCCAGTCTTCTACTATGGTAAGGGATATTATTTGTTGTATTCGTAAGGGATGTTATTTTTCGTATGGTAAGGGCTATTATTTCTTTCGTATTCATAAGGAATACTATTCTTCGTATTCATCCTTTAATATGTCAGAATAACCTGTCTACGCGGATTACGTACTGCATGATAGGTCAAAATCTATTTATAGTTTCGTATGTTATTTCTTTTCATATTCTTAAATCTAAACTTACTATGGTAAGTATTGCTTCTATAATCCCTAAAATTAGTTGGATATCTTTGAAGTGTTGCGCTTCATCCAGTATCGTTTCATTGGAATATTGATCTGAACTTTCTTATTAAAAATATTTTTCACCCGGGGCACTATTCACGGGTTACTATTCACTTAAATATTATTCACTTGGAGATTTGCGGCACTTTTCATGTCAGCGTACTATTCACAGGTTACTATTTACCCGATTACTATTCACTCAAATATTGTTCACTCGGGTATTCGGGGCACTTTTCATGTCGGGGTACTATTCACGAGGCACTATTCACTAATACTATTCCCGAAGTACTATTTATAGGGTACTATTCACAGAGTACTATTCACCAAAAAATTTATTTCTTTTGTGTCCAAATTATTTTTGATACATGGATATTGTTCTTGAATTTTACTCCACAAAGCAGTATCATGTTGACAATTTAGACATTATTGAATTCTGAATAAATTAAATTATAAATCTTTAAAAATCTCTCATTTGCTTTATTTTAATTGAATTCTTATATCATTGTCATCATCCTCATGTTTATATTGTGATGAAAGTCATCTTTGGCTTACGTGCATAGATGGACTGTTGATTGGTATGATTATGACCAGGGATAATTCGGTATTATCATGACCATAGATGATTACACAAATATTCTTGGCCGGTAGTGCAGGAATAATTTGTGGACGTGATACTAATGAATATCATTGGCTGAAGTAGTGCGAGGATGATTCGATGATGTAATTTATTTATTGTTGAGTCCCAATGATAAAGTTAATGATATACTTTTTAAATCATAGAAGATAGTAGATATCATGCTCTACTTGACTCTTCTAATGGATTGCTTGTTCATTTAGCGATTAAAACTTGTTGTCTATTATATTCTATCAGTTTAACATTGGTGAAGGCTAATGATAACTTATTCTGCATTATCTTAGTCATAATATTTCTTGCTGGGTTAGTTGAGCTCACCCTTTTACTTCCATTGTTCTATTTAGGAAATGAGAACGTAGCCGGAACTAGTCGAGGAACGGAGTGATGGTCCGAGATGGTGTTATAGTAGTCCTCACTATTCTATAAAATAGTGTGACAATAAATGTAATGAGGACTCCATTTGAGTTTGGATATTGTCTAGAAGACAATAGTTGTAAGACCCCAACTTTTATAAATAAAGATGAATTTTTTCTATAGATATTATTTTTGAATATTATGGAATAAATTTGATATAATGTTATAGTTGTGGGTAATATTTATAAATTTTGCAAAGTATGCAAGTTGTTATAAAATATTTGTTTGGTGGGAGAATATTCTTTTGTTAGGGAATATTCGCATAACTACTCAATCATTGGTGGACCCCCTAATGTAATTATTGTCGGATTGAGAAAAGCGACAAAAATATTTTATAAAAATAACGGCGGAGGTGTTACCGTTAAAAAGCATTGAACTACCCGGTGGTAAAAGTACGATGTCTGGCGTGGTTGCATAGTAGCATTACGGTATTGATTATTGATGCTTACGTGAGAAGTCACTCATTTATGCTCAATTATTGCTACGATAATTCTTTGCATCATATCTCTTATATTATTGATTCAATTATTGTCACAAAGTATCATACGTATAATATGTTATAGTATTAAATCAATAATTGAGACGACAAGTTATAAATGATTAATAATTGTTGAAAGATTAATTTATGTGTTATGATTTGTGGTAAGTTTGATTATTTTATGGTGGGGCTCTATATGTCATCATCTAAGAGTCCCTAAATCGATAATAGTAATTACCTTAACCAATAGTAATTACCCTTGTGAATAGTATTTACCTTCGTCAATAGTAATTACCCTTGTGAATAGTATTTACTTTTGTCAATAGTATTTACCTTCGTTAATAGTAATTACCTTTACCAGACGTCGAACCACTTGTCGTTTCACATTACAGGCGTCGAACCACTTGTCGTTTCACATTACATGCGTCAAACCACTTTTCTTTTCACATCATTAGTCGTCAAGCCACTTGCCTTTTCACACGGCAGGTGCTAAGCTAGAAATCTTCTATAAATAGAGGCCTAGGGCTTCATTATTTTTCACGAATTCATTCAAGCTATAGAGAGAGAAAGTATAGAGAGAATAAGAGAGAAAGAAGAAGAGTATTTTGTTACTACACTGCTGCAGTATTCAATCTCCTACCAAAAGTAAGGGATATTATTTGTTGTACCTGTAAGGGGTGTTATTCTTTCTTATTCATGAAGAGAACTGTTGTTATTCCATTGCTTATTATTCTGTTGGAATAACCTGTATACGTGGTTTACCCTATACTTGGTGACACTCTTCTATTATTACATTGGAACATCCACATGCGTGTGTTTTACAGGACTGGTTAAAATCTTTATTATTACGTTGGAACATCCTGTACGTGTGTTTTTTACAGGACCTGGTTCCGCCTCTTTATTATTCTGTTGGAATATCCTATCGTGTGTTTTACACCGGATCCGGTTCCATCTTTATTATTCTGTTGGAACATCCGCTCGGGTGTGAATTTCACGACTTTGGTTCCGTTATTATTATTCTACATTGGAATAACTTTGTCTATCATCTGAAGTACCGCATGCATGGTGATTTCTTTTGTTATTCCATTCTTTATTATACCCAGTTGGTTAAAACTTTGACTTCTATACTCCATGAAATTAGTAGAATATCCTTGATATTTGAATTTCATCCAAGATATCTTTCATGGAAATATTCTTACGATCATTCTTGAATTTTACTCTACAAAAAAAGATTATCATGTTGACAATTTGGATGTTAATAATTCCTGGATAAAATAATTCTTGAACTTGTTTTATTGAATTCTTATATCATTGTCATCATCCTCATGTTTATATTTTTTTAAAGTCATCTCGTGGCTTTGTAGTGCATAGATGGACTTGGTATGATTATGACGAGAGACTATTCGGTGTAATCATAACCGTAATGTTACAAATGATGTGGTAAAAATTCTCGATTGGTAGTAGTGCATTGATGGGCCGATTGTTGGCATGATCATGACCATTAATGAAATACACAAATATTCTTGGCCCGTAGTGCATGAATAATTCGGGTCGTGATACTAAAGAATATCTTGGCAGAAGTGCGGGGGTGATTCGATGATGTGGAATATTTATTAAAGTGAGTCTCATTTATATGATGATGAAAAACCTTTTAAAACCTAAAAGATAGTAGACTTTATTTTCTCTTGACTCTTTTAATGGATTGCATATTCATTGCAGATTAAACCTGGTTGTCTATTGTATTTTATCGGTTTAACATTGTTGAAGACTATTGATAATTTATTCGCATTATCTTAGTCATAATATTTCTTCTTTGGGCTAGTTGAGCTCACCCTTTCTTTCACTTTGTTCTCTTCTGTGAAATGAGAATATATTTGGGACGAGTCTGGGAAGCAGTGATGGTCCCGAAGATAGCATTAGTAGTCCTCACTATTACGTGAAATAGTGTGATAATAATTGTAATGAGGACTCCTTTTGAGTTTGTATAATATCTAGTAGGCGATATTTGTATTTAAACTCACGATTTATGTCGTATTGTACACGGCAGTTATGTTAGTAAGTTGTATTTAAATTTGCATACCATGTAAGTGGCGACCCAAGATGGGTGATGTATACCTAATTTTGGGGGCGTCACGGTTAAGTATCGAGCTTAGGGATATGATCCTTGCTAAGATGTGAGAATAGTACTAGGAGGGGAGAGGCGGGAATACCTTCGCTAGTATGACCTACCTAAGTTTATGTGCTATTTTATTGGTTGGTGGGAAGATAGGGATAATTTGTTACATGTCAATTAACCTTTTATTTTGTGGCGATGTCGAAAATGACATCCGAGAATGTTGAGAATAGCAATGGAGCCTTGAGCGATCGTTGATTCACCACATATCAATAATCGGGATAATGTGCATCGGGGAAGGCGACAATCCTCGTATAAACAACAACACCGACCAAATGATGAATGATCAAATGTTCGTGAGGCTTTATCTAATTTATGCAACAAAGAAAGTAGAGCGACTCGCCCAAAACGTAGGTGGAAACACGGAAAACTCTCGGTGGTCACCGCTAAACAATTCAAGGAGCTGGGACCACGGAGTTTAAGGGAGAGCCAAAACCACTTGGCGGAAGCATGGATAAAGCAGATTACCAAGATATTTGATGTCTTGGGATGCTCCAAGGAGCAAAAGGTTCCTTTCACGCCTTTATGTTCTTGCGGAGAGGCGGATTCTTTGGTGGGAATCGGTAAAAGCGTACTCAACTTCTTTGTCTTGAAGATATCTTGGGAGAAGTTCGGGGAGCATTCAACGACAAATACTTTCCGAAAGTATTCGCCACATGAAGGAGGTGGAATTTATCAAGTTGGAACAAAACAATATGACCGTGTCGTGTCTGAGGCAAAATTTGCGGAGTTATCACGGTTCGTCCACTTGGTGGATAATGAAGAGAGAATGGTGCGAATGTTTTTAAGAGGTTTGAAGCGGGAGATACGTCAACATCTTATTTCTCATAAAGCTGTGTTTGTATTGGGATGTTGTAAATAGGGCTCGATTAGTGGAACGCGATAATGAGTCAACATAACTAAAAAGAAGCAAAAGCAAAATTATAATACCGGCGAGTAGTCATCAAGCGGTGACAACAAGCGTGGAGGGAATCAACGAGGCGGATATGGTAACCACCGGTGGTAATCGGGCCAAAACAATAAGAATGGACATTTCAAGAAAAGGAGATTCAACATTGATGGAAAGACGTCAAAGACCCGGCACCCATTGTTAAGGAAGGAGAAAGACCACCTATTATATGCTTCAAATGCGGAGGAGAGGGACACATCGGTCAAGCTGCGTCATGTAGTCAAAGCATGTTATAATTGTGGAAGAGAAGGTCACTTAGCTCGATTTTGTCGCCATCAAGACAAATTCACTAGGATGGAGGCACCAAAGGCCATCCCGAAAAATTCAAAGCCGGTAGTCTGAGGGAAGCGTTTGTTGTGACCTCCCAAAGAGCAAGGAATCCGAATGAGGTCATCACGGGTAAGCTTATCATAAACTCTAATGAAGTCTATACTTTATTTGATACTGGGTTCTACCCATTCTTTTATTTCTCCTACTTGCGCTCATCGATTAAATTTGACTCAGGAGAAATTAGACTTTGACTTATCTGTGGAAACTCCGTTGGGAGAAACCTTCATTACATCCACTCGTTTATAAGTCTTGTTTGGTTCAAATCGGTACCCTCACATTACCTGTCGATCTTATTTCATTAAAAATACTTGCATTTGACGTGATTCTAGGGATTTATTGGTTAACTACTTATCATGCAAAAATTGATTGTTTTTCGTAAGGTTGTTAGCTTTCATATTCCTAATCAACCTATTATGCGAATTCAAATGACCAAACCATTAAAATCAATCACGGTCATCTCAAGCCATAAAGCTATTCGTTTATTGAAAAGCGGATGTCAAGCTTTCTTAGCTCATGTCCATGATTTAAATAAAAATATGTCGAGTTTTGAGCGATATTTCTATTGTTAATAAATTTCCGACGTATTCCCGAAGAACTTCTGGCCTACCCCCAGAGCGTGAAATTGAATTTTGTATCGACCTTGAACCCCAATACAAAACCTATTTCCAAAGCCCCATATCGAATGGCTCCTATTGAACTTCAGGAGTTAAAGACCCAACTGCAGGAATTGTTAGACATTGGCTTTATTCGTCCTAGTACTTCTCCTTGGGGTGCTCTGTTCTATTTGTGAAGAAGAAAGATGGGAGTATGCGACTTTGTATTGATTATCGGGAGTTGAATCATGTCACCATCAAAAATAGGTATCCATTGCCACGTATTGATGACTGTTTGACCCGATTGTAAGGAGCCAAATTCTTTTCAAAGATTGATCTTCGCTTAGGATATCACCAATTGAAGATTAGAAACCTTGACATTCCAAAGATGGCTTTCGAGAACTCCGAAGACGGGCATTATGAATTCCTAGTCATGTCCTTTGGATTGACTAATGCTCCGCCGCCTTCATGGATATGATGAACCGAGTATTCAAGGAATATTTAGATCACTTTGTGGTCGTCTTTATTGATGACATCCTTATTTATTCCAAAAGCCGTGAAGATCATGAGCAACACTTGAGGTCGACACTCCAAAAGCTTCGTGAATATAAGCTTTATGCCAAGTTGAAGAAATATGAGTTCGGCTTGAAGAAGTAGCATTCCTTGGGCACGTGGTATCAAGTCATGGAATATCATTGACCAAAGAAAGATTGAAGCTATTCAAAGTCTGGGAACAACCTAAATCGATGGCCAAAATGCACGTAGCTTTCTCGGTTTATTTGGTTATTATCGGAGATTCATGGAAGGATTTTCTCGAATCGCTACTCCATCGACTCGGTGACTCGGAAAGATACAAAGTTCGGTTGGAGCGAAGAATGTGAGAAGAGTTTTCAAGAACTCAAGAGGAGACTTATTTCAAAGACTGTTACGACAATACCATCCGGCTCGGAGGGATTTGTCATCTCTGAGTGATGCTTGAGCAAAGGGTTGGGATGTGTTCTTATGCAACATGGAAAAGTTATAGCCTATGCCTCGCGACAACTCAAAGAATATGAGAGGAATTATCCTACTCATGATCTAGAGTTAGCGTTGTTATCTTTGCACTTAAAATTTGGAGGCATTACTTGTATGGGGAGAAAGTGGAGATCTTTACGGATCATAAAAACCTCAAATATTTCTTCACTCAAAAAGGAACTCAACATGCGACAACGACGTTGGCTTGAAGCTGTTGAAAGATTATGATCATACCATCCAATACCATCACGAAAGCGACGTGGTAGGCGGCGCGATTGAGTAGAAAATCATATGCAAAACGAAAAGTGCGATATTGTCAACGTAAAGGCCCATTTTGTGTGACTTGCAAAGGATGGAGATAGAGTTAAAGACTCGAGGGACGCGTGTGATGATAGCAAGTATACGAGTAGAACCGACTTTAATCGATAAAGTTAAAGGCTGCTCAAGCTACGGACTGGAGGCGATGCGTATGAGGAAGAAAGTGCAAGAAGGTGCTATCGGAAGCAAGAATCGATGAAGAAGGAATACTTGAGTCAACTCCGGACTTTGTGTTCCTAACGACCACGATTTAAAGTATAATATCATGATGGGCGCACAACACACCATTTGCAATCCATCACAGGAGTACCAAAATGTATCATGATATTCGTCATACATTTTTGTGGAGCAATATGAAGAGAGAGATAGTATTTGTTTATCTCAAGGTGTCTAACTTGTCAACGAGTTAAAGCGGAGCATCAAGTACCAAAAGGTCCATTGCAGAACCACTTGAAATTCCGAGAATGGAAGTGGGAGCACATTACCATGGATTTCAATTACGGTCTTCCTAAGGTTTCTCAAGGCATTGATGCGATTTGGGTCATTGTTGATAGATTGACCAAGTCCGCTCATTTTTTACCGAATACGAAACTTATACACTTGAACGTCTTGCTCGTATGTACATAAACGAGATTGTAAAGGCGCATGGTATGCTTAAGGTATCCATAGTTTTCGATCGAGACCCAAGATTCACTTCACGATTTTGGGTTAGTTTGCATAAAGCTATGGGTACAGACTTACGATTTAGCTTCGGCATATCATCCTCGAGACGGACGGACGATCGGAGAGGACTATTCAAACTCTTGAAGATCTATTAAGACTCTGTGTCCTTGATTTCAAGGGAGTTGGGACAAGTTCTTACCATTGGTGGAGTTTTCCTATAACAACAGATTATCAAGCAAGTATTGGCATGGCTCCATTGAAGCATTGTATGGAAGAAAGTTTCGTTCTCGATTATCTTTGGGATGAGGTGGGTGAAGCAACGTTGTTGGGACCGGAGTTAATGCGTATGACTACTACGGAAAAAGATTCAAACGATCCGACAACGTATAAAAACCTCACAAAATCGACAAAAGAGTTATCTTGATCTTCATCGAAAGGACGTGGAATTCGATATAGGAGATCATGTGTTGTTAAGAGTTGCTCCATGGAAAGGAGTTACAAGATTTGGAAAGAGAAAACTTAATCCTCGATTCATCCGGTCCATTTTAAATCCTCGATCGAGTTGAACCGTGGGCTATAGACTCGCGACTTACCGCCAAATATGTCTCGTGTTCATAACGTTTTCACATATCCATGTTACGTAAATATGTGAAAGACCCAAACCACATTATTGAGTAGAACCAGACGAAATAGCGAGAAGATTTGGCGTATGAAGAGGTTTCTGTTCAAATTTTGATAAGAAGGAACATATTCTACGCTCCAAGGTTATACCTCAAGTCAAAGTTTTGTGGAGGAACCACGATGTTGAGGAAATGACTTGGGAGTTAGAATCGAAATGAAATCAAGGTATCCTTACCTCTTCCACATACAGTATCGTACCCTAATTTCGAGTGCTTAAATTTCATAGAAAGGGAGGTTGTAAGACCCAACTTTTATAAATAAAGATGAATTTTTCTATAGATATTATTTTTGAATATTATGGAATAAATTTGATATAATGTTATAGTTGTGGGTAATATTTATAAATTTTGCAAAGTATGCAAGTTGTTATAAAATATTTGTTTGGTGGGGAATATTCTTTTTGTTAGGGAATATTCGTACAACTGACTCAATCATTGGTGGACCCCATAATGAATTATTTTGAGGATTGAGAAAGCGACAAAAATATTTTTTATAAAAATAACGGCGGAGGTGTTACCGAATTAAAGCTGCATTGAACTACAATTGGTAAAAGTGCGATGTCTGGCGTGGTTGCATAGTAGCAAGAAGGTATTGATTATTGATGCTTACGTGAGAAGTCACTCACCTATGCTCGATTATTATTACTACGATAATTCTTTGCATCATATCTCTTATATTATTGATTCAATTATTGTCACAGTATCATCTGTATAATATGTTATAGTATTAAATCAATAATTGAGACGACAAGTTATAAATGATTAATAATTGTTGAAAGATTAATTATGTGTTATGATTTGTGGTAAGTTTGATTATTTTATGGGGGGCTCATATGTCATCATCTAAGAGTCCCTTCGTCAATAGTAATTACCTTCGTCAATAGTAATTACCCTTGTGAATAGTATTTACCTTCGTCAATAGTAATTACCTTCGTCAATAGTAATTACCCTTGTGAATAGTATTTACTTTCATCAATAGTATTTACCTTCGTTAATAGTAATTACCTTTACCAGACGTCGAACCACTTGTTGTTTCACATTACAGGCGTTGAACCACTTGTCGTTTCACATTACAAAGCGTCAAACCACTTTTCTTTTCACATCATTAGTCGTCGAGCCACTTGCTTTTTTCACACTAAGGCGGTGCTAAGCTAGAAATCTTCTATAAATAGAGGCCTAGGGCTTCATTATTTTCACGAATTCATTCAAGCTATAGAGAGAGAGAAAGTATAGAGAATAAGAGAGAAAGAAGAAGAGTATTTTGTTACTACCGCATGCGAGATTCAATCTCCTACCAAAAGTAAGGGATATTATTTGTTGTACACTGTAAGGGGTGTTATTCTTTCTTATTCATGAAGAGAGCATTGTTATTCCATTGCTTATTATTACATTGGAATAAAGCGTATACGTGGTTTACCCTATACTTGGTGACACTCTTCTATTATTACATTGGAACATCACATACGTGTGTTTTACAGGACTGGTTAAAATCTTTATTATTCTCATTGGAACATCACATGCGTGTGTTTTACACAGGACGGTTACATCTTTATTATTTCGTTGGAATATCCTATCGTGTGTTTTTTAACCGGATCCGGTTCCATCTTTATTATTACATTGGAACATCTCGCGGTGTGAATTTCACGACTGGTTCCATTATTTATTATTACATTGGAATAACATGCATGCGGTCTATCGCATGCATGCATGGTGATTTCTTTTGTTATTCCATTCTTTATTATACCCGATTGGTTAAAACTTTGACTTCTATACTCCATGAAATTAGTGGAATATCCTTGATATTTGCTTTTCATCCAAATATCTTTTCATGAAAATATTCTTACGATCATTCTTGAATTTTACTCTACAAAAACAAGTATCATGTTAATAATTTGGGCGTTAATAATTCACGGATAAAATAATTCTTGAACTTGTTTTATTGAATTCTTATATCATTGTCATCATCCTCATGTTTATA
Source organism: Panax quinquefolius (assembly GCA_020205615.1). Lineage (NCBI taxonomy): Eukaryota > Viridiplantae > Streptophyta > Magnoliopsida > Apiales > Araliaceae > Panax > Panax quinquefolius. The sequence goes on from CM035155.1 coordinate 136,348,242, forward strand.
TTTTTTTAAAGTCATACATGGCTGTAGTGCATAGATGGACTTGGTATGATTATGACCGAGAGACTATTAGGTGTAATCATTAAGTAGTAATGTTACAAATGATGTGGTAAAAATCCTCGATTGGTAGTAGTGCATTGATGGGCCGATTGTTGGCATGATCATGACCATTAATGAATACACAAATATTCTTGCCCGTAGTGCATGAATAATTGTGGTCGTGATACTAAAGAATATCCTTGGTCAGTAGTGCGGGAGTGATTCGATGATGTGGAATATTTATTAAAGTGAGTCTCAACTATAATGATGATGAAAACCTTTTAAAACCTAAAAGATAGTAGACTTTATTTTCTACTTGACTCTTTTAATGGATTGCAGATATTCCGCTGCAGATTAAAGCTGGTTGTCTATTGTATTTTATCGGTTTAACATTGTTGAAGACTATTGATAATTTATTACGCATTATCTTAGTCATAATATTTCTTCTTGGGCTAGTTGAGCTCACCCTTTCTTTCACTTTGTTCTCTTGTGAAATGAGAATATAAATTGGGGACGAGTCGGAAGCAGTGATGGTCACGAAGATAGCATTAGTAGTCCTCACTATTACGTGAAATAGTGTGATAATAATTGTAATGAGGACTCCTTTTTGAGTTTGTATAATATCTAGTAGACGATATTTGTATTTAAACTCACGATTTATGTCGTATTGTACCACAGCGTTATGTTAGTAAGTTGTATTTAAATTATTACCATGTAAGTGGCGACCCAAGATGGGTGATGTATACCTAATTTTGGGGGCGTCACAATATTCGTGTAAAAACTCTCAGCTCATGTTGTATAATTAAGTTTGTATTTGTATCCAGTACCATGTATTTGGCGAACCAAGATGGGTGATGTATACCTATTTTGGGGCATCACATCATCACTCCATACTGGTGGAGGTTCCTATAGCTGAGGGTTTCTCCCATTGTCGTCTACAGTTGGAGCTATTGATAGCAGATGTTATCACTTGGATTCCCTATTCTGGGGAACATTTGACCATTGGGTTTAAGGATGGGTACCCGACTGGTGTCGAGTACGTGATATCCACCCGTAGGATTCCTCTCTTCGCAGATGGAGGATGGGAGCTCTATTTGGGAGAACGTGCTATTAGGAGCACTACAGGGGAGATTCATGTACCGATCTTGCCTCTTGCCAGGCGTTATTGGCCTGTGTCGCAGTCGTTCGTCATTGATATCCCATTGATGAGTGTTGACGGATTTACATTGTCAGAGGGTCCGTATACTCAGAAGATGTTTCATCGCTAGTGGTCCCCTCGTACCATCGGAGCCCAGACCCACGCCACTCAGTTCATGAGGGATATGGTTCCTAGATCCGTGATGATGACAGATTGGATGGCCTGTGTCCGAGATCAAACTCATTTGACACAGATTAACAGTTTGACCCGGCAGTTGGACCGGGCACATTTCTTTATCCGGCACTTGGGCAGAGATCCTTCAGAGGCAGATACTTTTGATCCTTCCAGCTCTGGGGCTGGCCCTTCAGGTGACCCATATGGCTTTCCTAGCATAGATCCTCCATTGTATATGTCTGGCATCCCTCTTAATGGAGATCTAGTGACTCAGGAGGAGTTACATCAGGTGGACAGGATTGATGATGTAGATATTAAAACCATTGTCTTCTTCTGATGTGTATTCTCGTTGTATCTTTTGATAGGCCTCTGTTAGATACTGGGTGGCTGTGCCCCATTCTCGTTATATTTTTTGATAGGCCTCTGTTAGTTGTTGAGGGTCTGTGCCCCATTTTCCTATATTTTTAGTTGTACAGAGATGATATATTAGATGATGATGTACTTAGGAATGTATGTATTATTTTCCATTCCCTACATCATATTGCCATCTATTGTTGATCATGCATGTATTATGTTATGCATATGTATGTCTAGAGATATTCAGTATTGACCCCTGGATGGTCTTATGATACGGCCTACACAGATGTCTTCTTCGATAGTCAGCCGCATTGATCATACCCCACCAATATTGGTAGCCTCCCGTCTGAGGTCATGGTATGACAGTTTGTCACCTCGCATCGGTGGCCAAGTAGATCGATTATTCTGACATTCCATGACCCTCTTGATGTTCTAGGTTCCTGTGGGCTTTGTAGATGGTATACTGGAGCAATGGGTGCTGAAGAGGCAGGTATTCCGGTTTGGGACCCAGGAGTTGACTCCCACTTTAGAGGAGTATGCGCGGTTGACGGTACTGCCACTGGACAGACCTTGCGCGCGGATGGCTATCGGCGATATGAGCTGGCAGTTTATAACCCTCGCCAGGCTGAGGCGTAGAGTAGTACAGGATGGGATTACATCCGGCTATGTGGTGTCCCAGCATTTTCTGATAGACAGATTTGGCTCAGTGGACAATTATGCTCGGCACTTCGGGGATTTCACCACGTCGAAGGATCAGTGGCGTGTTGCCAGAGTAGACGTACTTATGATGTGCGTAGTGGCTTATGTGTACATGCCACTATATATGGATGAACTGGATATCGGTGTTATCATGGCAGTGAGAGCTCTTAGGGAGGGTCATACCATTGTGCCGATGATTGTGACAGAGACATTGAGGTCGACCACATATTGCCACACTTATCCTGCAGGGGTATTCATAGGTAGCTCGGTCTTGCTGTATGTGTGGTTTATGTCACACCTGAGACTGATTGGCACCTTTTGACGGCATGGGTACTATTTTTCCCATGAGATAGCCATGTCTTACTCCTTTCAGCCAACGGAGTGTATAGACGTTGTATCTTGGTCGGTGTTCTTGGCAGGGATCAGAGATTCATTTGACATTTTGCAGTGTACAGGGCTCAGTTCACCCTACAGCTTCATTACTCAAATATTTGGCATGGACTATCTCCCTCTGGCAAGTTTGAGGGGCATGACTACCTACCACCCACTGGTTGTGATGTCAGAATTCGACCAGTTTAAGGACGTCCATCCTTTTGAGGGGGCATTGGGTCAAGTTTGGCTTCTTGCCATTTGTCATCAGAGGACAGATCCAGGGTTTATGCTTGTTGGGATCGGCGTGAGCTAGCTGAGTTTTCTGTTAGCCATCCGGGCTATTCAACATAGTATTCTGGATGGATGGAGGCAAAAACCACATCGGCTGCGATTGTATCCACAGTGCCGGGGATTAATTCTGATGGCGGAGAGCCCATAGAGGACATTGATTCTCCCACCGAGGAGGAGCTATTTGTTGGGTTGCTTGCGGTGTGATGGATTCTCCGAAGATAATCAAGCTTTGTGACCCGCATTTAGCAGAGTATTTAGGGCAGAGCCTGCATCTGATGACATTTGAGAGAGATCAGGCTAGAGCCTTGATGTTGACAGCTCTTGATGGGAGAGATGTCGCTCTATTAGAGAGAGATGATGCTTTAGCTTGTAGAGACACCGCTATTACTGAGCGGGATGAGGCTAGATCATCCAGAGATGCATTGATTGTTGAGTGGGATGGTGCCATATTTGCCCGAGACATAGCCGTTACAGATAGTAGTACAGTGAGATCCCTTACCACTGCATTATTGCCGAGATGAGGGCATATATTAATGAGCACCATGTCTCCATGCAGTTAGCTGTGGATCCGTTGGCTTGTGTAGATACCCTTGGGCAGGAGCTCACAGCGTTACCTCCTTCTTCGGAAAGAGATGCCATTTTGGACTTGATAGCTCTCATATACACTAATTTGTAAATGGGCTTATATTTTCCTGCACAGACTAGCTTAGCGAATTTGTCATGTACAGTACATATTGTATATATCAAACAACATTATATATAGCAGGAAAATATATTTTGATTCACTTCCCTTTTAGTTGTGCCTTGTTACTTGCTTGATATTTGACTGTTTCTTCAGGACTTGTGATCTTGATGTATTCTGAACTCATCCTTGATGGGTGGACATTTAGATGTCTCAGGATCTTTTAGAATGGATCATTGATATGTGTATATTCCTACCCTTTGGTGTCTTGGGATTGGTTTTTGTATGTAGATGTGGAGAGGAGTGTGGCTTTCCTCTCTGAGGTTGACCGCACCACAGATGATCACCGGTACTCCTTTGTATGAGGGAGCGCAGGTAGTTCCATCTCTTATAGATTGGTGTTTCTCTTTAAGGACTCAACCACAGCTTAGATGGTCGCCAATTCTCCCATATGTGTGGGGAGATCAGTTAGTTCCATCCATTTGATCTGAAGCTGATGAAATATGGTGGATTGAAGTTTGATCCCATTACCATGTGACAAGTTTTTGTGTTTTGGTAGGGTAAAACTGAACCATAAATGGCTGCCTACGTACTCATATTGAAGAGGAGATCGGGTCTGCATAGTTCGAACCTGGTGTGAGAGGTTCAACGTTGTTATGTGAAAAGGTGTAGAAGGGTGTAGAAATGTTTTTGTTGTTGTTATTTTTTTTATGGTGTGACCCGGCCATTAAAAATGGTTGCCTACGTACTCCCGTGTATTAGGGAGATCAGGTCGACATAATTCGCCCCATGTGCAGGACAGATTGTAGCCTAAAAGTTTGATCCCGTGTTTAGGACAAACTGCAGGTGAAAAGTTTGATCCCATGTACAGGACAAACTTCATGTGTGAAAAGTTTTATCCCTGGTGGGACAAAACTGCAGGTGCGAAGGTTCAATCCCTGGTGGGATAACCTGAGAGGTTTGAAATGAAATGGAGTGAAAGATCTGATGATCCAAAAACCAGGCTGCTGGTTTGAAAAGTGTGTTTGTCCCTGATGGGACAGATGAGTATGAAGAAAGGTTGTATGTAGTGAAGGGTTAGAAAACCTGAAGCGACTGGGGATCTGGTGATCCATAACCAGGATGTTTATTTGATGGTAACCTCAGACATAGTACCGTTTCACGGTGTCCGAGTTGATGAGTTGTGGAAATTCATCACCGTCCATTTCCTGTAATCTGAGAGCACCTCCTATCAATACCTCTTTGACAACAAACGGGCCTTCCCAATTTGGGGTGAATTTTCCCTTGGATTGATCTTGGTTGTCAATGATCTTCTTCAAAACCAAGTCATGTTGTTTAAACTGTCGTAGCCGAACTTACCTGTTGTAGGATTTAGCGATCCTTTGTTGGTATAACTGACCATGGAAGATAGCACTGGCTCGCCTTTCGTCTATTAGAGACAATTGGTGATACCTATCTTGTAACCATTGGTCTTCATCCAGCTGAGCGTCTATCAACACTCTGAAGGATTCCATTTCCACCTCTATGGGGAGCACTGCTTCCATCCCATAGGTTAATGAGTAGGGGTTGCCCGATGGGAAATGCGCATTGAATTTACTGTAGGCTAATAGAGTCAGATGCAATAGGTCAGGCCATCCTTTGTGATTGGCAGACATCTTTTGCATGATCTTCTTGATGTTCTTATTAGCCGCTTCAACAGCACCATTCATCTTTGGACGGTAGATGACGGAGTTGAGGTGTTTGATGCGAAATTTACTGCATAACTCCTTCATCATTTTGTTGTTGAGGTTCTTAACATTGTCTGAAACAATTACCTCTGGTTGTCCATATCGACAAATGACATTATTTCTGATGAAACCAATGATGACTTCTTTGGTAACCCTGGGGAAGGAGGCTGATTCTACCCACTTGGTGAAGTATTCGATCATGGTGAAGATAAATCGATGCTCATTACTAGCTTTAGGCTCGATGGGCCCGATTACGTCCATTCCCCATATTGAGAAGGGTCAGGGTGAACTCATATTGTGGAGCTCCCTTAGAGGGGCGTGGATAGCATTCCCATGAATTTGACATTAATAACATCTTTTGACGTGATCATCATAGTCAGCCTTGAGAGAGAGAGTCAGTAATACCCTGTTCTGAGGATCTTTTTGACAAGTAGAGGGCCGCTCATGTGTGGGCTACATACTCCGCCATGGATTTTATCCATGAGCCTCTGAGCTTGGTCCTTGTCCAGACATCTGAGGAGACCTAGTCTTGCATCTCGTTTGTAGAGTGCATCTCCGCTCAGGTAGAATTTCATAGTCATTCGATGGATCCACTTTTTCTCAGCAGGACTCGCCTTAACAGGTGTAGATCCATCTTGTAGATACTCCTTGATGTGCTGATACCAAGGGTGCTGGATGGGAGGTAGCTCATCCGATACTTCTCCAATGTAATTCCCATAGGCTGGAGCCTTTTGCAGGGCAAATGTGATGCTTGACATGTTTTCCTTGTCAGGTATGTTGATCAAGGAGGCCAAAGTTGCTAGCGCATCTGTGATGCCCCAAAAATAGGTATACATCACCCATTCTGAGTCGCCAAATACATGGTACAAAATACAAATTTAATTATACAACATGAGCTGAGAGTTTTTACACGAATATTGTCTTCTAGAAAATATCCAAACTCAAATGGAGTCCTTATTACAATAATTATCACACTATTTTATAGAATAGTGAGGACTACTATGACACCATCTCGGACCATCACTCCGTTCCCCGACTAGTCCCGGCTACGTTCTCATTTCCTGAAGAGAACAATGAAAGCAAAAAGGTGAGCTCAACTAGCCCAGTAAGAAATATTATGACTAAGATAATACAGAATAAATTATCATTAGCCTTCAACAGTGTTAAACTGATAAAATATAATAAACATCAAGTTTAACTGCAGTGGAACAAGAAATCCATTAGAAGAGTCAAGTAGAGCATGATATCTACTATCTTCTATGATTTAAAATTTTATCATCAATTTTATCGCTGAGACTCAGCTTAATAAATAATTCACATCACTGAATTATCCATGCACTACGGGCCAAGGATATTTGTGTTTTCACCAATGGTCATGATCATGTCAACCACATTCCATCAATGCACTATGGGCAAATGAGAACTTTTACCACATCTTTTGTAACATTACGGTCATGATTATACCGAATAATCTTTGGTCATAATCATACCAATCAACAGTCCATCTATGCACGTAAGCCACAGATGACTTTCATCACAATATAAACATGAGGATGATGACAATGATATAAGAATTCCATTAAAAGAAAACAAAGGATAAATTTTTAAAGATTTAATATTTAATTTATTCAGAATTCAATAATGTCCAAATTGTCAACATGATACTGCTTTGTGGAGTAAAATTCAAGAATAATATTGTATCAAAAATGATTTGGACAGCAAATAAATCAATTTTTATCATGAATAGTTCCCCGGGTGAATAATACCCGAGTGAATAGTATTTTGTGAATAATACTCTGTGAATAGTACTTTGTGAATAGTACCCGAGAATAGTACTTTATGAATAGTACCCCGGGAATAGTACTTTGTGAATATTACCCCGTGACTAGTATTCCGGCATGAAAAGATCAATAATTATCAAGAATGCTCAAAATAATATTTCTATAAAAAGATACTGGATGAAGCGCAAATATCAATGATATTCTACTAATTTCACGGAGTATAGAAGCAATAATTTAACAAAATGAGTGTAGAATTAGGAATACGAAACGAAATAATATTACTCACATACTATAGAGTATGGAAGAAAATATTATTTCTTACGAATACTGAACAAAAATAATATCTCTTATCTTAGAAGAAGACTAGATACTAGAATAGTGAAGTAGCAGAACACACTTCTTCTTTTTCTCTATAGCTTCTCTCTCTATAATTGCTCTTGTGAGTCTTAGTGAATTGGTAAGAATGAAATAAGAATGTGCTTCTATTTATAGGAAAATATAGTTTCGATAATTACACGTTTTGGGGCTCGAAATATTACAGTATAATACCTTCATCTTTTCCTCCCCTAATAGTACATGCATGAGAATCAATAGTACATGCATGTGAATCAATAGTACATTCATGTGAATCAATAGTTCTATACATATGAAAAAATAGTTATAGTATAGTATCTTCATCTATACCTCCATTTTTAATTTAGTCATGCAAGTATTATCAATCTTGCACCACCTCCCCTAATAGTACATGCATGTAAATCAATAGTACATACATGTGAATAAATAATTATAAGCATGTGAATTAATAGCAATTAATTGCTCATTTATCCGATTAATTACCCGATTGGTCAATATAACCTCCAAAAACCAATTATTATCGAAATAAATGACGATTTCCATTAACGCTAATAATCCCAACACAATGGAAATATCAATTTCATCTTTAATCAACACGAACTTATTCATCATTAATATTATAACTCACAATATTTAACAATCAGATCATTCCAAGGAAAGAGGGGACTTTCCGATAAGAATTTTTCCCTATTGGCGCGCAATTAGGTGACCAAACCCCTTTCCTCGACAGAACTTTCTAGACATCGTCAATATTGTAAATAATAATATGAATAAATTTGTCGTCTCAATTATTGATTTAAAAATATAAAATATTATGCAGATAATACTGTGACAATAATTGAATCAATAATATGAGAGTTATTATGCAACAATTACTGTAGCAATAATTGAGTATAATTGAGTGACTTCTCACATAAGCATTAATAATCAATATCGTGTGCTACTATGCAACCACACGTATTACTGTACTTTTACTACCGGGTAGTTCAACAGTTTAACGGTAAAACTTTCGCCGTTATTTTTGTAAAAGATATTTATGTCATTTTCTAACTCCGACAATACTTCTGTTGTGGGGTCCACCAATGATTGTGCCATCGTACGAATATTCCTTGTTAAAACGTATATTCCCCCCGACCAATCGAATATTTTATAACCACTTGCTTACTTTTCAAAATTTGTAAATATTACCCACAACTATAACATTATATCAAATCCACACCATAATATTCAAAAATATATTTTGAGAAAAAATTAATCTTTATTCATAAAAGTTGGGGTCTTGCAACTTCCACTTCTTATGAAATTTCGTCCTCGAAATTAGGATACGTACCTGGTATGTCGAAGAGGTGAGGATACCTTGACTCATTTCATATTCTAACTCCCAGGTCATTTCCTCAACATCATGGTTTCTCCACAAAACTTTGACTTGAGGTATAACCTTGGAGTGTAGAATATGATCCTTCTTATCCAAGATTTTAACAGGTACCTCTTCATATGTTAAATCTTCCGCTATCTCGTCCAGTTCTAATTCAATAATGTGGTTCGGGTCTTTCATATATTTACGTAACATAGATATGTGAAAAACGTTATGAACATGAGACATACTTAGCGGTAAGGCGAGTCTATAGGCCACAGTTCCTACTCGATCGAGGATTTCGAATGGCCCAATAAATCGAGGATTGAGCTTTCCTCTCTTTCCAAATCTTGCAACTCCTTTCCATGGAGCCACACGTAACAACACATGATCACCAACATTAAATTCCACGTCCTTTCGATGAAGATCAGCATAACTCTTTTATCGATCTTGTGAGGTTTTTATACGTTGTCGGATCATTTGAATCTTTTTCGTAGTCATACGTACTAACTCTGGTCCCAACAACGTTGCTTCACCCACCTCATTCCAGCATACTAGAGAACGACACTTTCTTCCATACAACGCCTCGAATGGAGCCATGCCAATACTTGCTTGATAACTGTTATTGTAAGAGAATTCCACTAATGGCAAGAACTTGTCCCAACTTCCTTTGAAGTTAAGGACACAGAGTCTTAATAAATCTTCAGGAGTTTAAATAGTCCTCTCCGACTGCCCGTCCGTTTGAGGATGATATGCCGAACTAAATCGTAAATCCGTGCCCATAGCTTTTTGCAAACTAACCTAAAATCGTGAAGTGAATCTTGGGTCTCAATCAGAAACTATGGATACTGGCATACCATGCAATCTTACAATCTCGTTTATGTTCATATGAGCAAGACGTTCAAGTGAATAAGTTTCTCGTATAGGTAAGAAATGAGCAGACTTGGTCAATCTATCAATAATGACCCAAATCGCATCTATGCCTTGAGAAACCTTGGGAAGATCAGTAACAAAATCCATGGTAATGTGTTCTCACTTCCATTCTGGAATTTCAAGTGGTTTCAATGGACCTTTTGGCACTTGATGCTCCACCTTGACTCGTTGACAAGTTAGACACCTTGAGATAAACCCCGCTATCTCTCTCTTCATATTGCTCCACCAAAATGTATGTCGAAGATCATGATACATTTTGGTGCTCCCAAGATGGATTGCAAACAGTTTGTTGTGCGCCTCCATCATAATTTTATACTTCAAGTCAAAATCGTTAGGAACACAAAGTCTGGAGTTGACTCGAAGTATTCCTTCTTCATCGATTCTTGCTTCTAGAATAGCACCTTCTTGCACTTTCTTCCTCATACAATGAAACTTTTTTTCCCAAAAGCACACCTCACATTGTTAAAATCAGCTCAGCAAAGCCCTTCTCGTTAACAAACATGCCAAATGGAAAAACGGAGCTACACCTGGATGAAAAGTGATGACGAGGCAATTAAGCATTCATATTTTCCACTTCACCCTTTTTCTTCCAAACAAGTTGCTCAACCCCTTTTCTCTATTATCATTCTTCCTCCCTGACAAAATTCAATTCAACAAAGACATGAAATCCACAGAAGGCTTAAATGCAAAAACATACCTCACCGTCTTTCATCATTCGTTGATACCTTTATCGATTTCTCTGTCAGCGGCCTTTTCTTACCCCCAAACCTTATTTCACCTCAATTAAAAACCACTTACCCCTCTCCCGACCACCTCATCTTCATCGAAGACCACGATGGCGACCTTGACAAGTCCAAACAAGCCTTACGCTTCGCTGGCCAAATCAATTCCTTTGATCACTAGGTAGGCGGCTCCACCACCGTGGTCCAGGTGGGAGACGTACTCGACCATAGTAGCAATGAAGGCTTAGTTGTTAACTGAACTCAAGAAGATCTGTTGTTGTGGAATCTCTTGAGAAATATTTTATAGTCTATGTGATTTGAGTTTTAGAACATCATTGTGCAATAACATTTGTGCAGTAATATTTTTTTGGATCTAATTATTTCTGAATTTGGGTTTGCTTTCATGCTTTCCAATTGCCCAGTTGGCTTTTTATATTGAGTCGCCTCGTTTCTTTATTTATTATATTCATTGATTGGTTAAAGTTGAAGCTGACAAAGTTTTCTAGGTTTATCCCAATTGTTGCGGTGATTGAGTTTTCAAGATTTAATATTCATCGATTGGAAATTCTTATGTTGATGATTTGCTTGTTGTATTAGAATGTGAGTTTGTCTTGGTCCCTTAATGAACAATGTAATTTTCAAGCATCAATTTTGCTTTTGTTATTTTGTTTTTTAGAAAATACAGAGAATGAAAACAAATTTGATGTGGAAAATTTATGTTTTGAACTGTGAGTTTAGTTTAAATTGATCTTTCATTTTTCTGTTCTATAATTTGATTTTTTGAATTGAAGATAACAACATATTATAGGAGAAGAAATCAATGTTGGGCACTCCTCCTTGCAACCCTTTTGCTACTTCCTTTCTCTCTCTGTATATATGTTTTGGTTCAATCTGTATGTATATTTAGTAGTTGTTTTAGACAGAGAAAGTGAGCGGAAAGAGTGATGAAAAGTGGGTTAAAATTCGGGTCAAATTGAACAATATCGATCGGGCTACACCTTCTTTTCTTTGCCATGTCACACACTTTTATCCACGTGTCACTTGTTTAGAAATAAACCAACACCCGTTTTGTCTAGCTAACATGTTTGTTAATGAGAGGAGTTTCGGTGAGCTGATTTTTATAATATTAGGGGCACTTTTGGAGAAAAAAAAGTTCCTGGTTAAAGTGGGATTTTGGCCCAAATCTCAGGGACAATTTTACACCTTTGCCCTATATAAGACATAATGTAAATGACACAAAAGGTTTTCAGTGGTTCGGAGACTGAATAACTCAGATATCCACTAAGGATAAGGTAACTCAGACCAAATCACACAGATCTCTTACAATTCGGTCACACATATAAGGTCACTCAGATCTACACAAGTCGCTTAGACTCGGCAATTCAGTCACACAGACCAAGTCACTCAGACCTACATAAGTCACTTAGACTTGGACGAAAGTCACTAAGATAATTGATTTCCTGTTTGTTGATAGATGTTTGATGTGCTACTAAGATAGCATTTAAGCTACTTCTGGTACTTAGCAACTTGATTGAGATCATCTTCAAGATATTGTTGATATTTGCATTGAGGCTTGATTACTTCAGGAACTCAATAACATTGAATGATCATCCTTGATATGCTGCTAAGCTATTCAATAAGGCTCGATAACTTCTTGTACTTAGCAAGTTTGAACATATCTTGAGTCGTAGAGTCGAACTGCTCTACTTCTTCATCAGTTTAGCTTTGTGTTCTTAGTGGTTCGTAGAGTGATTCTTGCTTTTGGTCTTCTGATCAACCACTTTATTTTTTTCGCTATTAACAACCTCTTGATTTTGAATTCTTGAGGTTATTTAGTCTTCAAAAAGACTTCTTGTTGCAAAGTGTTCGTTAGACCATTTAGGGCACATATACCTTTGAATTCTTGATGTTGACTTTCTGGAGTTGTTGTGTTAGATGTTTTTCAGCTTGGACTTATCACATCAGTCTGCAGCTTTACTTACCAACTAGTAATTGTCTCTTTCAACAAATTAGTTGTTTAGACACAATGTTCTGATCTTCGCTTCTGATCAAGGATGCATTGTTGAATACATCGGGACCTTCAATTTGATAATATTTCATTGTAAGTCTTCATTGTTAGACATGACTTTGCTCTGCGATCTTTGATGTTAATAGAGTCATGGGAATCGTAGAGTTGAACCCTACACTTTGTTCTACGATTAGGACTCAATTACTGTTCTACTATCTGCTATGTTGTTTGCTCTACGGTTGAGTGTTCTATGATGCTTGGGTAGACTTGGTAGACTTCTCTTTATTCTCTAAATGTTATAGTAACTCTACGATCTGGCTCTCTCTTTGTCGCTTTACAATACCAACTGCTGCTCTACGAAGTCTTGGTACTCTACAAACTGACTTATTCTTTATGACCAAGCAAAATACCTTTACAAATTAGCCTTTATAGAGTCATTCTAGAGATTCCTTATAATTAGGACTATACTCATCCTTATTAGAACATTCTCTACGATCATTCTTTACTTGCTCGATCTTCACCTTATCTTCATGACTCATGAGAGAGCTCTATGATCGTTTATTTGATGCACTACAATGGATGAGCTAACTTTGCTATCCATGACACTACGAATAGGCAGGGTAACTCTACGATCAGCTGAACCTATCAACTATACATAGAAAGCTTCAACAAGATCAATCTAACAACTTTGATCTTTTTATTCTAAGTCCTTGTACATATGTTTCTCAATTAAGGACTTTATAAAACTTATCGGTACAAATATACCTTAATCATATTTATCATCAAATAGAGTTAATTAGATTAGATCAACCTTGATCTTTCTATTTTAAGTTTTTGTACAATTATGACTTTAATAAGAACTTTACAAAATTTACTGGTACAAATATACTTTAATCATTAGATCATACATTAACATTCAACTAGATCAACTCAATAAGATCAACCTAACATATTTAATCTTTCTACTTATACATTCGTCACGTTATTAAGGATTTCATAAAACTTATATAAATATGCTTTAACCAAGTTCATCATCAAATCTTATACATATATTCCTAAAACTATTATTTCTTCTCCGACTATTTCTCATGATCATGAAAATGTTCCACTCATGTCTAGTTATTTCTATTCTTCTAGTCCTAGTGTTCATGCTAGTTCTACTAAAATTTCCTCTGCACCAGTAGTACCTAGATACTCACTAGAATTAAACATAAACCTCCGTGGTGGAATGATTATCTATCCCCGATAAAGTTTCTAAGCTCCGCATCACAACAACTGCAGATAATACTCAGGTACAAAGTTCACCTAGTCCTTCTCATTTAACCATCAAGCATGATAGGAAACACTACATGTCCTATGCTTCTTTTGATCCAGAACATCAGCATTTTATTTCTAATCTTTCTTTAGTACAAAAGCCTCATTTCTTTTCTCAAGCTGCACAAGATCCAAAATGGAAAGCTGCAATGAATAAAGAGTTGGATGCACTTGAGGAAAATCATATCTGAATTTTATCATCTCTTCCTCCAAACAAGAAAACTGTGGGATGTACATGGGTTTACAAAATCAAATATCATGCTAATGGCACCATTAAAAGGTATAAAGCTAGGATAGTTCCAAAGGGTTATACACAGATAGAGGGAGCTGATTATCATGACACCATTGCAAAAATGGTTATAGTGAGAAGTCTTCTTGTCATTGCTACTATCAAACATTGGAAAGTACATCAACTTGATGTTAATAATGTTTTCTTGCATGGAGATCTTTTAGAAGAAGTTTACATGCACCTTCCTCAGGGGTACAAGTCTCCTACTGATAAAACTTTGGTGTGTGAATTGCAAAAATCACTGTATGGACTCAAATAAGCCTCAAGACAGTGGTTTGCAAAGCTAACAGATAGCTTGATCAAACATGGTTATGTTCAGCCTTTGGCTGATTATTTCTTATTTACCTTTCAAGATCAGTCCTCTTTTGTAGCTGTGGTCGTGTATGTTGATAATATTTTGGTGACCGGAAACAATACACAACTCATGATTGTTGTCAAAACTATGTTGGATAAATTGTTTAGTATTAAAGACCTTGGAGAAATCAAATATTAGTTGGGTCTTGAAGTGACAAGGTCTTCTCAAGGAATCTTTATTAGCCAAAGAAAATTTATTTTAGATCTTTAGAAGTAGTTGGTCTCACAGATTGTAAACCTTAAGTATTCCTTTAGATCAACATGTCGAGCTAGATGACGAGGATACTCCTAGTCCTTAACTTTCTGATCCTCCAATTTATAGAAGTTGGGTAGGTAAAATGCTTTATCTAACCAATTCCAGGCCAGACATTAGCTATTCAGTTCATCTACTTAGTCAGTTCATGCATACTCCTAGACAGAAACATTTGGACATAGCAACTAGAGTGCTTAGATACTTAAAATGCACAGTAGGTCAAGGTTTACTTTTTCCTTCTAGAAATGATCTAATACTAAAGGGCTACCGTGACAGTGACTTGGAGGGTGTCCCATTAACATAAGATATGTTATAGGTTTTGCTCTTATGCTTGGATCCTCTTTACTTTCTTGGAAGCCCAAAAAGCAATGTGTGACACGGAAGCACTGTCGAAGCAGAATATAGAGCTTTAGCATCAACTACATGTGAAGTCATATGGTTGCATAATTCGTTGAAGGACTTGAAAATTTATTTTTCTGACCCACTATCTTATACTGTGATAATCAAGCTGCCATTGATATAACCGAAAATCCAGTTTATTTTCATTCTCGAACAAAGCACATTGAGATCGATTGGCACTTTGTTAGGGAAAAACTACAAGTTGGCATTATTCTCCCTATCAGTTGGCTGATTTGTTTACCAAGGCTTTGGGTAAAGTTCCGCATTGGTTCCTTAGTTCCAAGTTGAATTTGCATAATTTATGTGCCCCTTCAACTTGTAGGGGGCAGTAATAAGACTATTGGTACTGCTGCTTTGGTTTACAACAATGGCTCAGTAGCACATCAACATACAAAGTATCTTAGCAGCAAAGCAACAAGGGCATTAAGTTTAGTTGCACTAGCATTAACAGATAATGATGGACATGAACAAAAGGATAACAAAACTTTGGGGAAAAAGCACATTTACCCCACTGTGGTCGTCGTGTTTTAAGTAATTAGTCACTGTAGTTTAAAAAAAAGATGATTTACATATTCTATTACATTTTTGAAAATAATTACAACAATGGTTTACTCATAAAATATTTAAAAAAGTAATACACTTTCTATATTTATTTATAATATTAGTGCAATTAGGATTCCTTAATTTAGGGAATTAGTATGCAGTTAGGATTCTTTAATTTAGGGGATTAGTATTGATTTACTTTCTCTCTCCTCTTGTTTTCGTTTCTTTCATTCAAAGAGTGAAACATTCAAACTCTACAACACTAGTGCAGTTATGTTAAGGTTGTGCGCCATGGACACCATCAAAGCTTTCTATCCTTTTCTCACAAAGGCCTCCCCATTGGGTATTCTTCATAGCAGTTCTTTGTCACCGAAATTCATGGCGGAAGAGGGTGGTTTCGGTGTATGTACAGTGAGAGTTTGGAGAGTTCGGTGTGTAAAGGTGGGAGGATTCGGATCCATCCGAAGAAGATTAAAATGTCAGATGGAGGGGGGACAATGGAGAGTGTGATTGGAAGGGGAGAAGATGAAGAGAGATGATTTTGGTCTTATTTTCATTTTTATCAAATACACGGCAATATTAAAGGGGAACAATCATGATTGGTTCCTAATGATTTTTCACAATTTCTCCACCATCTCCTATGAAACCATCTAATGCAAAATAGCATCATCCTGGAGTAAGTTTTTCCCTTTTATGGTACATTGAAGTTTATGGGTACTTTTTTTTAGCAATTGATAAGCATGACATTCACACCTGTAATTTTTTTACAGTGCAGTTGGTAGCCAAACATTTATACCAAGGTAACCAATTCAGTATTATTAGGTTACCAAATTATTTTGAACGTGATGCAGTTGGTAACCAAACTTTCATGCAGTGGGTATCCAAACATTCATACCTAGGTAACCAATTCAGTTTTATTAAGTTACCAATTTATTTTGAATGTGATGCGATTGGTAATAGAACCTTCATGTATGCAGTTGGTAGTCAAACCTTCATGCAGTTGGTTGTCAAATCTTCAGGCAAAGGTAATCAATTCAGTTTTATTAGGTTATAAATTTATTTTGAATTTGATGCAGTTGGTAGCCAAACCTTCATACAAAGGTAATCATTTTAGTTTTTGTGGGTAACCAAATCGTTAACAAAAAATTCAGAACAGTAACTCAGGTACTTCCGGAGATTTGCGACGGAAGAGGAGGATGATGAAGGGGAAGAGAGGGCGATCTAACGGCGGCGCAACCAAGGATTTCTGGAGATTCGCGACGGAGGAGGATGATGAAGGGGAAGAGAGAGGAGGCGGTGATGAAAATAATGAGTGGTGAGGGAGATGAAGATTAGGATGAATAAGATATTTTTTTGTTCTTCCCTCATTTTATTTTGAATTTGAATTTTTTTTTTTTGTTAGATCCCAAATATTTGAATTTGAATTATTAATTATGATAGTTATTTCTCCTTAATTTTAGGTTTCCTTATTAATATGAATTGTATTATTTTTGTAATATTGGTCCTAATTACACACTTTTTGTAATTATTTGGTTGATGCACTATTCTTGTAATTACTTTCTATTTGTTGTATACTTATGTAAAGAACCCTTAAAAAAATTCAGTTGGCCCACTGTGTTTTTTAAAAATTGTTAATAAAGTCATTCCGTCCAATTTTACTCATGAACGTTAAAAAAATGGACCAATTTTCCTACGTGGCTTTTGAAAAAAAAAACAAAACAAGTTATTTCCTACGTGGCAAGCCAGTCAGCCAAATTCCTAGTACTTGAAAATTGGAAAAATACACCTTTACCCCATTGTGTTCGTCAAGTTGTAAGCATTGAACCACTATACTTTAAAAAGAAAACTTTTTCATTTACTTATGCTCCATACCTATAAATCTCATCTCCATAAAGAAAAAGCTTAGTGGTGATAATCATCAAAATACCACCAAGTCAATACAACTAGTAGAACACAATCTACCAACCTTACCTGAACTTCCTCCTCGCTCACACACCACCGATGGCCTCAACCAAATCTCAATTCTACCCTTCTAAAGACATTTGAAATGTCAAAATTATCCTTCCCCAACACCTTAAACACTTTGAAACCAGATCTACTCATTTGTGATGACTTATTTCAATTGCCAAAAATAGTAGCTTCATCACATGATGTTTCGGTTGTTCGATTTCAAACATACAGCGTGACAGCCAATAATTTTCTAGCTCATACTTTTACGAACCCAAACGTTACATACCTTCTTCCAGGGTATTGATAATTGGGGTTCTTTGTTATTGATTGTTATTGATTAGATGGGATTATCGCCATTAATGGCATGAAAAGGAGAGGACCCCAGAACAGAGAAGGGCAAAATCATTAACTATTATCTATTGGGGGATAATCCAAAATGAGAAAATTGAAACCCTAAATGTTCCCCCAAATTCATTACAAAGACATGTGGAAAAAGAAGATAAAATTAAACTTTGTAGTGGAGAAAGATGATGAGATGAAGGATTTGTGGGTAATGAAATTAAACCCAGATCTGAAGGAAATAATCCAGATGAAGAAAGAACTCAGAGAAGAGAGAGAAATAATAAGTAAAGAAAAAGAAAAAAAATAAACATAAAAGTATTTTTATTTTTAAAATTTTTATAAGTATTTTTATTTTTATTTTTAAAATAAAACATACATATTATAATATTAATTTTTATTAATATTATACATATTATAAATATTTAGGTAAAAAAAAAAGAAAGAAAATAAAACATAAAAGTATTTTTATTTTTAAAAATTTTATAAGTATTTTAAAACATAAAAGTATTTTTATTTTTATTTTAAAATAAAACATACATATTATAAACATTATAATATTAATTTTTATTAATATTATAAATATTTTTTACCTCATTTTTAGCATTTGTATACCATATCCACATGTGTCTGATTATTTGATTCCACGTCATTTCCTTGATTAACTTTTTTTTTAAAATGTAATGTAAGAAATAAATAAACAGACATCCATTTATTTGACGAAATGACCCAATTAAGCATTTTTTTAAATCCACAGTGGGCCAATTGCATTTTTATAAAGCACGGTGGCTCAATGCTTATAATTCGACGAACACAATAAAATAAATGTGCTTTTTTCAAATTTCAAGTATTAAGAATTTGACTGACTAGCTTGCCACGTAGGAAATAATTTGTTTAATTTTTTTTCCCAAAAACTACATAGAAAAATTGGTCCAATTTTTTAAAGTCCGTGAGTAAAATTGGATAGAATGGCTTGATTAACAATTTTTAAAATACACAATGGGTCAATTGAATTTTTTAAACTACAGTGACTAATTACTTAAAACACGACGACCACAGTGGGGGTAAATATATTTTTTTCCCAAAAACTTTGTAACTGCTTTAATATGTGTTAATTGTGCACATTAGTTAGTTAGACAGTTGTCTAATAATTGGTTATTAGCGGTAATTAGTTAATAACTGGAGTTAAAGAATGTAACTAGAGTACAGTTAGTTTTCAAGTATAAAATCTAAGTTTCACATTGCTGTAAATTTTATTCTAAATAATAATAAAAGTTCCTTAGTTTTTCTCTTTATTTCATCTCTTATCATCAATATGAAGAAATATAACAATACTTCATAAAAAATGGAAGCAATTTACCTTTTGGCAACAAAAGAGAGAAATCACCAAAAATTTACTTTTTCAATTTTAGTAACAAGGAGCAATTTTAACTTTAACGAGATTCAGACATCGAATCTTATCAAAAACAAAAGTATAGAACTTATTTCTTCATTAGATAAAATGAAACTAATATTTTTAAACAAAGTAGCAAATAGTGTTGCCTAATTTATATTTCTGATCGTGAAAACAATTGAAAGAAGAAACCTACGAGGAAAAAACAAAAAAAACGTGAAAGTAAAAACAGTTACCGAAGAACCCATACCACAACTTCTATAAAGAGTAGACCTGATGGAAGTATTAATAAGCTCACTCATCATTGACATCTCTATATAATATGCATATCTTGGAAAATGAATCTTTAGATTACCCCTAATGTTAGAACACTGAAACCCCACAGCATCAATCAAAACTGGCTTAAGCTTCACAACAGCCCCTAGTAAAAAAAGCATATTCATACCTTTTCTAGTACCTGGACCTGTTCTTGCATGGTTGACACTTGACACTGAGCTCCCAAAAGCTTCAAACTTGCCTAGCTTGGCACTTTTAAAAAATACAGTAACAGCAGAATTTGAGAATTTTCACCAAATAAATGCAACTGATATATGGATATTGTGTTTGTTGTCACTGCAGACCCTCCACAGGCTGTAATTCAATGAAAAGATTAATCTTCTTCATATTCCAAGTTGAGATCAGACCTGAAAGATGAAAAACAACAATAGTTCCTCTAATTATGATACAAACATCAACACAAAGCACTGCAAAATGTTCTAAATTCAAGTTCTATAAACTCAGACAATATTGTTAATAACCCAAAAGAAATTAAACTCCCTCAACACAAACTACCTCTAATACATAATAGATAAGATCCCACATCAATTGCACCAGACTTTAGACAACCTTAAAACAAAAAAAAACAAAAAAAAACACTCCCTCCGTACCCTCTCACTTTCATTCGCCAATGAAACAGACCACAACTCTACAAAAATGGTGCACAAATTTCTTACAAGAAAGCACATTACAATAACAAACTGTTATCACACTCACCATGTTCAAATTTTCCCCAAGCAAATAATAATTGAAAATCATAAAGATGGATTAAAGGGTTAAACAGATTATAGTTGATACATCAAACCAGCTAAGAATATACAAAAGAAACAAAAAAGAAAAAAGTCTCGCATCAGCCAATACTCCCCCCACATAACTCACCCTCCCACTTCCCCAATGATACACAAAACTATGCAACGGTAAAAAACCGTACCGATTACCAATTATATTAAAAATTGAATACCGAAATCGGTACCGAAATACCAGTATCCACTATCTCGTACCAAATGTGCAAATCAGTCAAACAAATTGTGAGAATAAAGGGGAAACAAATTAAGCCCAGATCAATAGATCTCAAACATTAGAACAATCATTTTATTTTCTTTGGATTTAGGAATTAGAATAAATCAATTTATTCACTTTCTGCAAAACTAAGTAAAGAAAAGAATAATTAAAATTCCAAATAATCAATACATCACCATCATTGCAAGCATCGGGATATTCATGTAGGAGAGAAGTACATATGCATATACATATATGTACATATATATATGTATAGAAAGAAAGAAAGAGAAACAAAGAAGATTCATTGAATTAGTTTTTCCGGAAACAAAAAAATTTACGCTATTCAAATACAGATACTTCTCATCAGGAGTAGTACAGTGGATTTTCCAACGAAACATGGAAGATATGTAGAAAATAAAGAGGAGAACATATAAGTGTTGAAGTCTTAAGTGGGTAAAAAAAATAAGGAAAGAAACAAACTCTCTGACTAAGAGAATATATACATATAATAGGAATTACATAGTATAAACCAATGCACGGTATCGGTACGGTAAGTATCGTTTGGACCAACTTACATCCCATTACCGGAACTGAATAACTGGTATATACCAAATATTTTACCGAAATCGAACCAGACAAATATACCGAAGTGGTTGTACCGAACCGGCCCGGTAATTTACCAAATGTTTTGCACACCCCTACACAAAACACTCAAAAGAACATACAAAAGGTCATCCAAGAAATGATCCCCAATTAAGAAGACTCCCTCACCAATACCTTTCAACTATTACACCAAAGAACCCACTGTAATCAGCTCTGAAATTGTGGTTATGATACTCAACAGCAGTTACTAATTGAAAATTGGCACCGGCAATCCAACCATTTAATCCAAATTAGTTTTAGGCTAAAAGAAAACATCCAGACCTTTTGCACTCCTATATACTGATATTCATGATCGCAAAGCTCTCACTTTCAAGCTTCTTACAAAATCACCAACCAATACATCATAGCTGTACTTAAATTAGTGGTTTTTTGTCACCAATAGTGTTTTCCGAATAATTTGTGAAGTTTGTTTTTCAATTATGACGTTAGCTCTCTCAATTTTGGATGGCTTACTTTTCCTAATAATTGAATTTGTCATGATTAGCTTTATGTTTTTTATTTATTTTTAAGCTTTTTTTCTACAGCAAATATATATAGAATTATCAAATAAGTCTTTCTTACATACAATTGTCTTTTAGTTTTAGTTTTACAGCTAATTGAGAGGCAATCCATTGAAATACTAGGTAGATAATGGCAATGCCAGATCAGTCTCTACTAAAGCTGTAAGAGTGTATAGTTTCAGGGGAAGTGGCCCCTTCAATTATCCAAAAACAGAATAAAAATAGTATTGTTCTTGTGTCACATCAACGAAAGAATTATACTAAGAAATACTGAAATAGTCATGTATTCTCAATCAATTCGGTAATCAACAGCATGATGGAAAGCAGAAAAGAATGAATAATATGAAGTACCATCAAGTAAAATTTTGAATCGAACAAATATAAAATGTAAAATTTTGATGAACTTCATCTCTTCATATGTTTGAATTGTTTGCATGTTGCTTCTCAGAAGCAATATTACATATAATTTTTTTAAAAAAAAAACAAAAAATAAATGACTTAATTTAAAGTATATGTAAAAGAGATTACTTTACACTGGTGAGAATGGTATGCCAGTAGCATGTCCTCTTGATGCGGGAAGAACAGTATGTAATTTCTTTATCAAATGGTCCAGCATCCTCAGCTTCTCCATCTCTCCTACCTCCAGTAAATACCTCTCTAGCATCCGAAACACTACTTCGCTTATATGCCTTCCTCTTTCCAACATTTGTTTGGAGTATTCAAAGGCTTCTTCGACCCTCCCGCGGGAGCACAATCCTGTCACCAAAAGATCCAAACCGTGATTGTGAGGACAATATCCTCTCTCCATCAAGTATTCCCACAAATTCGATGCCAAATCAATCCTACGGTTTTCGCAGAAGAATTTCATCAACATCACCACTGTTCTTGTCTTAGGCACAAAATTTCTCTCAATCATCTTGTGATAGAGCTCAAAAACATTGTCAATATCTTTTGACCTCTTGAATCCTAAGAACATAGTATGATACGTGATGTCATCGTGGCCAATATTTTTCTCTTCCATTTCATTCATTAAATCAGCTGCAGCCTTCACATCTCTACATCTGATGAGAGAGCTCATTAGGGCATTATAGACCCCTGTGTCGACCCGCAAATTTCTCTGAGAAATTTCATTGAACAACTCTTTTGCCTTGGTTTTGTTTCGAGCAAACCCTGCTCCATGTATCAAAGTAGTTATAGTTTCTAATGTAGGCATGCAATTTTCTCGTCCCATTGCTTCAAAAAGTCTTAAACCATCTCCAAAAGAACCTTTCTTGCAATAAGCACAAAATTCTAGGTAGAGAATATTAATTAATAATATGCTATAACTATTACATTATCGGCGAATATTAATATATTTAGATAGATATAAAACAAAGGGCTTAATTTTTTAAAATAAATTTATCATTATAAAAGTGATGACGTTGGAAAGGAAGAATCAAACTCTATTATTGGGCAAATATTACCCATCAGAAAAAGAAAAGCTAACAAACAAATTTTTATGCGTTTAGATGTAACATTGAAAAACAAACATATATTTAAGAAAAGTTTATTACAATTATTATTATTATTATAATTATTATTATTATTATAATTCCTAATACAGTGACCAAAAAGTTTATTATCTTATCTTCACATGCATGCATAGAAACAATGTTAGGTGGTTTAAATATTAGTGTTACATAAATTCTAGCATGATAGTTAGTTGGTCCAATGGCATATTTTCTTTAAGAAAAATTTTACCAAGCAATTCTGTCCTCCACGTCAGCAAAAATAACGGGCCACGTCAGTAAAAATAACGATCAATATGCATAGTCAGCATTCCGTCCGTTTTTTCTGACGGAAATTAAAAATAATGACCATTTTGTAATTTTTGAGAGTACAGTTATTCGATTGTAACAAAAAATATTTCGATAACCACAATAAAAATCGGACCCTAGTATAATAACCAAAAAGTGTATTATCCCTTTTTGGTGACATACCTTTCCCTCAAGTTTATACTGATTTATAATAAATTGCTAATTTTTTAGTTTTTATAAATTCGTAATTAAACATTCAGTCTTGTCTAAAACTCTCACCGAGTTCAAAATAGGAGAGAAATGAAAGGAAAGTTGGGTAAAATAAAATAATAAGTACTATTATATAAAATCAATCACATCGTTCACATAATTTACATATTGACATGACCCGCGTGATAAAAGGCTTAAATATAGATTAATGAAGAACTTTTAATTGTTTTCATTTTAAGATTGTCTTTTAATTTTTTTAAGTAGATGATTAAATTTTTTCTCACTTTGGAAATTGTCTTTTAAATTTTTAGATGACATGATAGCGATGCGTGATTAAAAAAATACTTATGTGTAATATTGATTGAGTCTTATTTTAATATTTATTCTATTAATTTTTATATCAAAAGGGTAAATATAAGATCATTATTAATTTTCTAAAGTACATTTAAGACATTACAAACCCACCTTAAAAATCATCAATAATCAATATAATGATAAATATTTTAAAATGTATAAATTTATTACTAATTAAAATCTTGTTATATGAAATATAATGATATTTCATAATTATCAATAATCAAAATAATTAAATTTTTATATCAAAAGGGTAAAATTATTATTAAATTTACTTTAAAAATTAATAATGTTTTTATATTTATCCTTTTTGTACAAAACTTTAATTGAATAAATATTAAAATTGTGACGCCCCCAAAATTAGGTATACATCACCCATCTTGGGTAGTCAGATACATGGTACAGAATTTAAATACAACTTACTAATATAATTGTCGTGTACAATACGACATAAAGCGTGAGTTTGAATACAAATATTATCTACTAGATATTATACAAACTCAAAAGGAGTCCTCATTACAATTATTATCACACTATTTCACGAATAGTGAGGACTACTAATGCTATCATCCCGGACCATTACTCCGTTCCCAGACTCGTCGTCAAATTATGTTCTCATTTCCGAAGAGAACGGTGAAAGAAAAGGTGAGCTCTCAACTAGCCCAAGAAGAAATATTATGACTAAGATAATGCAGAATAAATTATCATTAGCCTTCAACGATGTTAAAGCGATAAAATATAATAAACATCAAGTTTAAGCTGCAATTGAACAAGCAATCCATTACAAGAGTCAAGTAGAAAATAAAATCTACTATCTTTTATGATTTTAAAGGGTTTTCATCATCTTGTTATAGCTAAGACTCAAACTTTAATAAATAATCCACATCATTGAATCACCCCCACTACTGCCGAGGATATTCTTTAGTATCACGACCACAATTATTCATGCACTACGGGCCAAGAATAGTTGTGTATTCATTAATGGTCATGATCATGCCAACAACTCGTCCATCAATGCACTACTGACATCGAGGATTTTTACCACATCATTTGTAACATTACGGTCATGATTACACAAGAATAGTCTCTGGTCATAATCATACCAAGTCCATCTATGCACTACTGCCGTACGAGATGACTTTAAAAAAATATAAACATGAGGATGATGACAATGATATAAGAATTCAATAAAACAAGTTCAAGAATTATTTTATCCGGGAATTATTAACGCCCAAATTGTCAACATGATATCTTGTTTTGTAGAGTAAAATTCAAGAATGATCGGAAGAATATTTCCATGAAAAGATCTTTGGATGAAACTCAAATATCAAGGATATTCTACTAATTTCATGGAGTATAGAAGTCAAAGTTTTAACCATTTGGGTATAATAAAGAATGGAATAACAAAAGAAATCACCATGCATGCGATACTCGCGCATAGGCGGAGTTATTCCAATGAGAATAATAATAACGGAACCGGTCGGTGAAATTCACACCAAGCGAGGATGTTCCAACAGAATAATAAAGATGGAACCGGATCCGGTGTAAAACACACGAGATAGGATATTCAGCCAGAATGATAAAGGCGGAACCGGTCCGGTGTAAAACACATGCGAGGATGTTCCAACGAGAATAATAAAGAGCGGAACCGGTCAGGTGTAAAACACATGCAGGATGTTCCAACGAGAATAATAGAGAGCGGAACCAGTCCGGTGTAAAACACATGAGCAGGATGTTCCAACAGAATAATAGAATAATGGAATAAAAGAAGAAGATCACCAAGTATAGAGGATTCCGCGTATACAGGTTATTCCAACAGAATAAATAAGAATGGAATAACAAAAGAAGTTCTCTTCATGAATACAAAGAATAACACCCCTTACGGCACAACAAATAATATTCCCTACCTTAGAAGAACTGAATATTGGCAAAGTGAAGTAGCGAGAATACTTTTCTTCTTTCTCTATAGTTTCTCTCTACAGAGTTTCAAGTGAATTCGTAAGAAAATAATGAAGGAATGAGCTTTATTTATAAGAAAATAGAATGCATAGTAATTAATCCATGAGCGGTCCAGATTGATTTACTTTAATCTCGACGGGTCCATATTTAAAGCAAAATCTTTTAAATAAAATATAATATATTCTATTTATATAAAAACATTTTACTATACAAACACTATGCAACACTATGCAAAAACACTATGCAAAACACTATGCAACACTATGCATAATAAAATATAATATATTTTATTTATAAAATAACTTTAATAAAGTATTACATTTTATATAAAAAGATGTTTACATTTTATTACGTTAATAATCTGAATAAAACAAAAACGTCATTATCATTATAATAATTCATATTATTAATCGAAATAATAATGGAATCAAACTGAGTGACTTCTCACATAAGCATCGATAATCAATACCTGGTATGCTACTATGCAACCACACGTGACATCGTATTTTTACTACCGAAGTTGTTCAACAAGATCAACCGGTAAAACTTCATGTAGATTATTTCAATAAAATATTTTTGTCATTTTCTCAATCAAACAATAATTACATTGTAGGGTCCACCAATGATTGAGCCGTTGTACGAATATTCCCTGCTAAACCGAATATTCCCCGACTAATCGAATATAATATAACCACTTGCATACTTTGCAAAATTTATAAATATTACCCACAACTATAACATTATATCAAATTATTCCATAATATTCAAAAATAATATTTATAGAAAATTCATCTTTATTTATAAAAGCTGGGGTCTTACAAAAATAATACTCAATATTACACATAAGTATTTTTTAGTCACGTGTCATTGTCATGTCATCAATTTTTCTGACGTAACACTATCAATTAGACATAATCAGAAAAAAATATTAAAAATTTAATCCCCTAATTGAAAAAATTGAGAAGACAATCCTCAAAATAAAAAAAAATAAAAATTCAGAATATTAATACATATTTAAGCCAACATAAAATATGAAATATGTCTTTGAGTTTTTCTATGAGAGAGAATGAAAATATGCCTTGCTTTCTCTTCAAAGTTTTTTTTACTTCTCAAAATTGGAAAGACTTGGACATGAAAGAAAAACTTAATTTAGTAATATTTTTATCTTATCAACTTTGCCCTTTAGTTTTTAACTAAAGACAATTTATTTCCATCTATATCCTAGATACTAACATACCAATTTAATAAAAGTAATATTTTTTTTTCTTTTTTTCTCAACTCCCAGACAAGACAAGTAAAAATATATTAAGAGCATCTCCAGCAGGTCGACGTGCACAAATCTTAGATTATATTTAATCTAGGAACACAGATTTCGCTCTAGCAGATGGACTAAATATAGTCGATCGAATTTTTCAGCGAGGCACAAAAACTATATCAAGGAACAAGAGTTGGTAGACTATAATTGTGACTATAATTTTCAATATATTTAAATGAGAGAGATGTCTGAAGAAGAAGAAGGAAAATGAGGATGCTGAAGAAGAAGATGGAGGGTCAGGGCTGCTCCAACGAATATAAAAAAATCAAAATGACAAAAAAAAATTGGTCAGAACGGTAATAAAATAGCAACAGATAGAAGTTGAAAATGTTAATTGGAAAATCTATAAATATGTATAATGATTCAATACATTTTATCATCTCTCAGTCAATCACTTCAACCTTTAGGAATTGTAAGTATTTTGTTAATAATAGTTTTTATTTTTATTATATTTGATTTTTGTTTTTTATTGATAATATCTCTTTAATTTATTTTTTAGATGGAAAAGCATGGTCCTCCGATGTATTATTTTTCATTATTATCTGAAGATTTCTCACTTGACGATCCAAATTTGTTGGATGAATTTCTAATTCAAACTGATATACCAATTCAAACTCCTGAAAATGAGTCCAATAAAAGAACCGGGCGAAAGGGAAATTACACAATTGATGAAGATGTCTTTTTTATTTCTGGATGGCTTAATGTAAACATGGATCTAATTCAGGAAAACGATCAAAAACATGGAAGATATTGAGAAAGAGTTCGCGAATACTTTCATAAATACAAAAAATTTGAGTTTGATCGCAATTCTAATTCTTTGTGGTGTTGGCCAATAATTCAACTCGCATTGAACAAATTTTGTGGATATTATGCTTCAATTGAAAGAATGCAACAAAGCGGTGTAGGTGAACAAGATAAGGTATTTAAATTTTTTTCACATAAATTTTATTAAGTTTATTCTTAATAGTTTATACTTAATACTTTGTAAATAATTTTTAAAATAGATATGTCAAGCATTAGAGATGTTCAAAAGTATGCAAAACCAACTATTTGGATTTATGCATTGTTGGAAACTATTAAAGGATACACCGAAATGGAAAACGTATAATAGTGGAAAAAACATAAAAGTACTAGAAAGTCAAGTCCAACAACATCTTCTCCATCAACTGTGACGCCCCCAAAATAGGTATATATCACCCATCTTGGGTCACCAAATACATGGTATAGAATACAAATATAAATTTAATTATACAACATGAACTGAGAGTTTTTACACGAATATTGTCTTCTAGACAATATCCAAACTCAAATGGAGTCCTCATTACATTTAATTGCACACTATTTTATAGAATAGTGAGGACTACTATAACACTATCTCAGGCCATCACTCCGTTCCCCGACTAGTTTCGGCTACGTTCTCATTTCCTAAAGAGAACAATGGAAGTAAAAGGGTGAGCTCAACTAGCCCAGTAAGAAATATTATGACTAAGATAATACAGAATAAGTTATCATTACCCTTCAACAATGTTAAACTGATAGAATATAATAGACAACAAGTTTAACTGCAGCAGAACAAGCAATTAATTAGAAGAGTCAAGTAGAGCATGATATCTACTATCTTCTATGATTTAAAAAGTTTATCATTAACTTTATTACTGCGACTCAGCTTAATAAATAGATCACATCATTGAATCATCCCTAAACTACGGGCCAAGGATATTCATTAGTATCACGTCGAAAAATTATATATTCTTGCACTACGGGCCAAGAATTATTCGTGTAATCATCAATGGTCATGACTATACCGAATTATTCCTGGTCATAATCATACCAATCAATAGTCCATCTATGCACGTAAGCCAAAGATGACTTTCATCACAATATAAGCATGATGATGATGACAATGATATAAGAATTCAATTAAAAGAAAGTAAAGGATAAATTTTTAAAGATTTATAATTTAATTTATTCAGAATTCAATAATGTCCAAATTTTCAACATGATACTGCTTTGTGGAGTAAAATTCAAGAATAATATCCATGTATCAAAAATAATTTGAACGGAAAAGAAATAAATTTTTCGGTGAATAGTACCCCGTAAATAGTACCCTGTAAATAGTACTTCAGGAATAGTACCCCGTAAATAGTACCCCGACATGAAAAGTGTCCCAAATACCCGAGTGAAATATATTTGAGTGAATAGTAATTGGGTGAATAGTAACTAGTGAATAGTAGTACCTCGGCATGAAAAGTGTCCCGAATATCTAAGTGAATAATATTATAGTGAATAGTAACCGGGTAAATAGTAACCTCCATGTGAATAGTACTTTGGGTGAAAATATTGATATTTAATAAGAAAGTTCATATCAATATTCTAAGAAAATGATACTGGATGAAGCGCAAAACTCAAGGATATTCCACTAATTTCAAGGATTATAGAAGCAATACTTATCATAGTAAGTTTAGATTTAAGAATATGAAAAGAATTAACATACAAAACTACAAATGGATTTTCACCGCCATACTACGATGCGTAATCCGGCGTGAGCGAGTTATTACGACATACTAAAGGATGAATACGAAAAATAGTATTCCTTATGAATACGAAAAAAATAATACCCCTTACCTTAGTAGAAAGCTGGATATTGCAAAAGTGAAGTAGCAGAATACTCTTCTTCTTGCTCTCTATAGTTTCTCTCTCTATAGTGTCTCTTGTGAATCTTAGTGAATTGGTGAGAATGAAAGAAGAATTAAGGTTCTATTTGTAGGAGAATGGACTAAATAGTAACTAATTCACGAACGATCCAGATTGATTCACTATAAGAACGGACGGTCCATATTGATTACTATTAAAACCACAACCGACGGTCCAGATTGATTTAATTTTAAAACCACCACCGACGGTCCAAATTGATTTACTTTTAAAACCACCACCGACGGTCCAGATTGATTTACTTTTAAAACCACCATCAATGTTCCAGATTGATTTACTATTAAAATCACCATCAATGGTCCAAATTGATTTAACTTATTACACTTTAGTACCCCTAAAGTTTTCCAAGTTTACATTATTCCCCTCTAACTTTTGTAATTCACTTATCTTCAATAAACACATTCTTAATACTTCAACAATTATTAATCATTAATATTATAACTCACAATATTTAACAATCAGATCGTTCCCAGGAAAGAGGGGGCTTTCCAATAAGGATTTCTCCCTATTGGCGCGCAATTAGGTGGCCAAACCTCTCCTCGACAGAACTTTCTAGACATTGTCAATGTTGCAAATAATAATATGAATAACTTTGTTGTCTCAATTATTGATTTAATAATATAAAATATTATGCAGATGATAATGTGACAATAATTGAATCAAATAACGTGAGATATTATGCAACAAATACTGTAGCAATAATTGAGTATAACTGTATGACTTCTCACGTAAGTATCAATAATTAATACCGTGTGCTACTATGAAACCACGCGTATTACTGTACTTTTACCACGGGGTAGTTTAACAGTTTAACGGTAAAAC